>JARQOD010000003.1:110375483-110406977 GCA_033576555.1 Oophaga sylvatica
TCAGGACAAATTGCACAATAACTTTTGGAGTCTTGTTACCCTTGGAAAAATAAAAATTGGGGTGAAAAGATCATTTTTGTGGAAAAAATATGATTTTTAAATTTTACGGCTCTACGTTATAAACTTGTGTGAAGCACTTGGGGGTTCAAATTGCTCACCAAAGATCTAGAAAAGTTCCTTAGGGGGTCTAGTTTCCAAAATGGGGTCATTTGTGGGGGTTTCCACTGTTTAGGCACATCAGGGGCTCTCCAAATGCAACATGGCATCCAATCTCAATTCCAGCCAATTTTGGTTGGAAAAAGTCAAATGGTGCTCCTTCCATTCCGAGCTCTGCCGTGCGCCCAAACAGTGGTTCCCACCCACATATGGGGTATCAGCGTACTCAGGACAAATTGGACAACAACTTATGTGGTCCAATTTCTCCTGTTACCCTTGAGAAAATAAAAAATTAGTGACTAAAAATAATTTTTGTGGGAAAAAAATAGGATTTTTTATTTTCATGCCCGGCATTATAGACTTGTGTGAAGCACTTGGGGGTTCAAAGTGCTCACCAAAGATCTAGATAAGTTCCTTAGGGGGTATAGTTTCCAAAATGGGGTCACTTGTGGGGGGTTTCCACTGTTTAGGCTCATCTGGGGCACTGCAAACGGAACATGACCCCCATCAACGTCTGCATTCCAAAACGTTACTACTTCCTTTCCAAGCCCTGCCGTGCACCCAAACAGTTCCCCCCCCCACATATGGGGTATCAGCGTACTCAGGACAAATTGGACAACAACTTTTGGGGTCCAATTTCCTTGGGAAAATTCAAAAATTTGGGACTAAAAAATCATTTTTGTGGAAAATTGTTTTTTTTTTTTTCACACCCAGGCATTATAAGCTTTTGTGAAACACTTGGGAGTTCAAAGTGCTCACAACAGATCTAGAGAAGTACCTTAGGGGGTCTAGTTTCCAAAATGGTGTCACTTGTGGGGGTTTCCACTCTTTAGGCGCATCAGGGGCTCTCCAAACACGACATGGCGTCCAATCTCAATTCCAGCCAATTTTAGTTTGAAAAAGTCAAACGGCGCTCCTTCCCTTACGAGCTCTGCCGTGTGCCCAAACAGTGGTTTTCCCCCACATATTGGGTATTGGCATACTCAGGAGAAATTGCATAACAACCTTATCTGTCCATTTTCTCCTTTTACCCTTGTGAAAATAAAAAAAAAGTTTGTAAAAGATCATTTTTGTGGCTAAAAAGTTAAATATTCATTTTTTCCTTCCACGTTGCTTTAGTTCCTGTGAAGCACCTGAAGGGTTAATAATCTTCTTGAATGTGGTTTTGAGTACCTTGAGGGGTCAGTTTTTAGAATGGTGTCACTTTTGGGTATTTTCTGCCATATAGACCCCTCAAAGTGACTTCAAATGAGAGGTGGTCCCTAAAAAAAATGGCTTTGTAAATTTTGTTGTAAAAATGAGAAATCGCTGGTCAACTTTTAACCCTTATAACTTCCTAACAAAAAAAAATTTTGGTTCCAAAATTGTGCTGATGTAAAGTAGACATGTGGGAAATGTTATTTCTTAACTATTTTATGTGACATATTTCTCTGTTTTAAGGAATAAAAATTCAAAGTTTGAAAATTGCAAAATTTTAAAAATTTTCGCCGTATTTGCGTTTTTTCAAAAATAAACGCAAGTTATATCGAAGAAATTTTACTTCTAACGTGAAGTCATGAGAAAACAATCTCAGAATCGCGAAGATCCGTTGAAGCGTTCCAGAGTTATAACCTCATAAAGAGACAGTGGTCAGAATTGTAAAAATTGGCCCGGTCATTAAGGTGCAAACCACCCTTGGGGGTGAAGGGGTTAAAACAGAGAAATATGTTACACAAAATAGTTAAGAAATAACATTTTCCACATGCCTACTTTACATCAGCACAATTTTGGAACCAAAATTTTTTTTGTTAGGAAATTATAAGGGTTAAAAGTTGACCAGTTATTTCTCATTTTTACAACAAAATTTACAAAGCCATTTTTTTAGGGACCACCTCACATTTGAAGTCACTTTGACGGGTCTATATAGCAGAAAATACCAAAAAGTGACACCATTCTAAAAACTGCACCCCTCAAGGTACTCAAAACCACATTCAAGAAGTTTAATAACCCTTCAGGTGCTTCACAGGAGCTGAAGCAACGTGGAAGGAAAAAATTAATATTTAACTTTTTAGCCACAAAAATGATCTTTTACAAACTTTTTTTATTTTCACAAGGGTAAAAGGAGAAAATGGGCAGATAAAGTTGTTGTTAAATTTCTCCTGAGTACGCCAATACCCTATATGTGGGGGAAAACCACTGTTTGGGCACACGGCAGAGCTCGTAAGGGAAGGAGCGCCGTTTGACTTTTTCAAACTAAAATTGGCTGGAGTTGAGATTGGACGCCATGTTGTGTTTGGAGAGCCCCTGATGCGCCTAAACAGAGGAAACCCCCCACAAGTGACACTATTTTGGAAACTAGACCCCCTAAGGAACTTATCTAGATCTGTTGTGAGCACTTTGAACCCCAAAGTGTTTCACAAAAGTTTATAATGCCTGGGTGTGAAAAAAAAAAAAACAATTTTCCACAAAAATGATTTTTTAGTCCCAAATTTTTGATTTTTCCCAAGGAAATTGGACCCCAAAAGTTGTTGTCCAATTTGTCCTGAGTACGCTGATACCCCATATGTGGGGGGGGAAACGGTTTGGGCGCACGGCAGGGCTTGGAAAGGAAGCAGTAACGTTTTGGAATGCAAACATTGATGGGGGTCATGTTCCGTTTGTAGTGCCCCAGATGAGCCTAAACAGTGGAAACCCCCACAAGTGACCCCATTTTGGAAGCTAGACCCCCTAAGGAACTTATCTAGATCTTTGGTGAGCACTTTGAACCCCCAAGTGCTTCACACAAGTTTATAATGCCCGGGCATGAAAATAAAAAATCCTATTTTTTTCCCATAAAAATTATCTCTTAGTCACTAATTTTTTATTTTCCCATAGGTAACAGGAGAAATTGGACCTCAAAAGTTGTTGTCCAATTTGTCCTGAGTACGCTGATACCCCATATGTTTGGGCGCATGGCAGAGCTCGGAATGGAAGGAGCACCATTTGACTTTTTCCAACCAAAATTGGCTGGAATTGAGATTGGACGCCATGTGGCATTTGGAGAGTCCCTGATGTGCCTAAACAGTGGAAACCCCCCCACAAGTGACCCCATTTGGGAAACTAGACCCCCTAAGGAACTTATCTAGATCTTTGGTGAGCAATTTGAACCCCCAAGTGCTTCACACAAGTTTATAACGTAGAGCTGTAAAATTAAAAAATCATATTTTTTCCACAAAATTGATCTTTTCACCCCAATTTTTATTTTCCCAAGGGTAACAAGACTCCAAAAGTTATTGTGCAATTTGTCCTGAGTACGCTGATACCCCATATGTGGGGGTAAACCACTGTTTGGGTGCATGGCAGAGTTTGGAAGGGAAGGAGCGCCGTTTGACTTTTTCAACGCAGAATTGGCTGGATGCCATGTCGTGTTTGGAGAGCTCCTGATCTGCCTAAACAGTGGAAACCCCCCACAAATGACACCATTTTGGAAACTAGACCCCTCAAGGAACTTATCTAGATGTGTGGTGAGCACTTTGAACCCCAAAGTGCTTCACAGAAGTTTATAACGTACAGCCGTAAAAATAAAAAATCCTTTTTTTTTTTTACAAAAATGATTTTTTCGCCCCCAATATTTTATTTTCACAAGGGTAACAGGAGAAATTGGACCCCAAAATTTGTTGTCCAATTTGTCCTGAGTACGCTGATACCCAATATGTGGGAGAAAACTACTGTATGGGTGCACGTCTGGGCTCGGAAGGGAAGTAGTGACGTTTTGGATTGCAGACTTTGATGGAATGGTCTAGGGGCATCATGTCGCATTTGGAGAGCCCCTGATGCACCTAAACAGTGGAAACCCCCCACAAGTGACCCCATTTTGGAAAATAGACCCTACAAGGAACTTATCTAGAAGTATGTTGAGCACTTTGAACCCCGAAGTGCTTCACAGAAGTTTATAACGTACAGCTGTAAAAATAAAAAATCTTTTTTTATTTACAAAAATGATTTTTTCGCCCCCAATATTTTATTTTCACAAGGGTAACAGGAGAAATTGGACCCCAAAAGTTGTTGTCCAATTTGTCCTGAGTACGCTGATACCCAACATGTGTGAGAAAACGACTGTATGGGTGCATGTCTGGGCTCGGAAGGGAAGTAGTGACGTTTTGGATTGCAGACTTTGATGGAATGGTCTGGGGGCGTCATATCGCATTTGGAGAGCCCCTGATGCGCCTAAACAGTGGAAACCCCCCACAAGTGACCCCATTTTGGAAAATAGACCCCACAAGGAACTTATCTAGAAGTGTGGTGAGCGCTATGAAGCCCCAAGTGCTTCACAGAAAATTTATAACATACAGCCGTAAAAAAAAAAAAATCATTTTTTTTTTTTTTTTTTTTACAAATATGATTTTGTGGCCCCCAGTTTTTTATATTCCCAAGGGTAACAGAAGAAATAGGACAAATTACACAATAACTCTTGTGGTCCAGAGTATGCTGATACTCCATATGCGGGGGTAAACTACTGTTTGGGCGCATGGCAGAGCTCAGAAGTGAAGGAGCACCGTTTGACTTTTTCAACGCAGAATTGGCTGGAATTGAGATCAGATGCCATGTCACATTTGGAGAGCCCCTGATGTGCCTAAACAGCAGAAACCCCCCAATTCTAACTCCAACCCTAACCCCAACACACCCCTAACCCTAGTCCCAACCCTAACCACAAACCTAACCCTAACACTCCCCTAACCCTAATCCCAACCCTAATCCTAACGTTAGCGCCAACTCTAACCCTAACTTTAGCCGCAACCCTAACCCTAATGGGAAAATGGAAATAAATACATTTTTTTAATTTTATTATTTTTCCCTAACTAAGGGGGTGATAAAGGGGGGTTTGATTTACTATTTATAGCGGGTTTTTGTGATTGGCAGCTGTCACGCTAAAAGACGCTTTTTATTGCAAAAAGTAGTTTTTTGCATCACCACATTTTGAGAGATATAATTTTTGCATATTTTGGCCCACAGAGTCATATGAGATCTTATTTTTTGCGGGACGAGGTGACGTTTTTATTGGTACCATTTTTGAGCACGTGACATTTTTTCATCGCTTTTTATTTCGATTTTTGGGAGGTTAGAATTAACAAAAATCAGCAATTCATGAATTTCTTTTGGGGGAGGCGTTTATACCGTTCCGCGTGTGGTAAAATTGATAAAGCAGTTTTATTCTTCGGGTTAGTACGATTATGGCGATGCCTCATTTATATCATTTTTCTTATGTTTTGGCGCTTTTATAGAATAAAAACAATTTTATATAAAAAATCATTATTTTTGCATCGCTTTATTCTGCGAGCTAAAACTTTTTTATTTTTTCGCTGATGATGCTGTATTATGGCTCGTTTTTTGCGGGACAAGATGATGTTTTCAGCGGTACCATGTTTATTTATATCGGTCTTTTTGATCGCGTGTTATTCCACTTTTTGTTCGGCGGTATGATGATAAAGCATTGATTTTTTGCTTTTTTTTTTTTTTTTTTTAATGGGTTCACTAAAGGGGTTGACTAGTGGGACAGTTTTATAGTGGGGGTCGTTACGGACGCGGCGATACCAAATATGTGTACTTTTATTGTTTTGTTTTTTATATTTACAGGAAGAAATGAATTTATTGGGGAATATTTTTTTTTTTTTATGTTTTTTTTTACCACTTTTTATTTTTATTTTTTTTACTTTTTTACTTTGTCCCAGGGTGGGACATCACTGTATTTTATCAGATCGCTGGTGTGACAGTGTGCACAGCACTCTGTCACACCAGCGATCGCTCTGGCATCGCTGCAGGCTTCCTCAGCGCCTGCTCTCAGCAGGCGCTGAGGAAGCCGCCTCCCTGCAGGACCCCGGCGCCATACTGGATCCTGGGACCTGGAGGGAGGACGGACCCTCGGAACAGCGCGACACATCGCGCTGCTCTGAGGGTCACAGAGGAGCGCGCAGGGACCCCACCCTGTACGATCCTCCCCTGTGCCCCGGGTACACCGCGATCATGTTTGATCGCGGTGTGCCAGGGGTTAATGTGCCGGGAGCGGTCCGTGACCGCTCCTGACACATAGTGCTGGGTGTCAGCTGTGACATACAGCTGACACCCGGCCGCGATCAGCTACGCTCCCCCCGGGAGCGCAGCTGATCGCCCTGGACGTAATATTCCGTCCATGGGAATTAAGTACCAGGTCACATGGACGGAATATTACGTCCAATGGGATTAAGGGGTTAAAAGGACCCCCAGGGGAATCGCGGTAAAAATGCTTGGGTCTCCCATAGACTTACATTGGGCTCGTTGTTCTGTTCGAGTACCCGAGTATTCCAATTTGCTTGACCAGAGCAACGAGCACCCGAGCATTTTAGTGCTCACCCATCACTAGCAAAGATCTACTATAGCATTGGCTTTGGAATCACTGATGGACACAGAGAGAAAAGAACAGTATATGGGCCATTTTCAGTCCAATAACTCATGATAATGGACAATTCCACCTGTTTTAGAGGTGTAAGTGGGCCCCATTAATCTTCGTGCCTAGATTACAACAATGATATATATTCCCCTGCTTGGCATTCCAGTCTATATTTGCTGGCTTAATACAGGTAACATAAGCAATGTGCAGTGCAAGAAAAAATGCAAAGCTGCATTCACTCAAATTGTAAAGTGGCCCCAATGCTAAATCCATGTTGTTGCCCCATTATTCTTAGGATCAATGGGCGTTCTAAAAGTCTGGTGTCCATCTATCATAAAGTTATGGTATATCCATGTAGGAGGAGGCAGGAACAATATACTCTATACAATATTGTACTGAGGAATTCACAGTCGAAGAAAATCTCCAGGATTTGAATTGAGTTTTATCCATGGGTGATAAATGAAGCCCCTATAGAAATATATCCAAGACGTCAGGTAACATATAACATCGTTTCACATTATGGGATTTAAAGTTTTATTTGCTGACTGACGGCAGATTCATTGTGAGATCACTGAGACTCCGCTGCATGGAAAAGCTATTTTCTTAAGTGACAAAAGAACATGATTTGAGAACAGATTCAATTGTTTTATATGAAATAATATAATTGAAAATTCTGGTTCGTTCATGCGCAGGCTGCAATGAATTTCCTATTACTTGAGAAGTGAGCTTTTCTTTATTATCACCTGTCTAAACAAGTAAAATAACCTAAATAAGTGTTAAATTCATTCGTAGAGGACTGGCAGGGGTTAATTGGCAATCACTAATTGGGCATTGTTAGAGAGGAGGCTTTTTCATATATTACCAGGGTATAGATGATGTTTTAAGGAGAAATGGGTGTTATAAAAAAAACAAATCATAATTAAAGTGTATATAGAATTTTGCAATACTTTTCAATTGTCCTTATGAGTCTTATATTAAAAGTAAATCAATTTTGCAAATAAGTTTTAATACAGAAATGTTCTACCATTTTGAGTATACAGCCCTTATGCAGTCCTATGTGTCATGGTTACATGAAAATTGCCTTGGTAAGCTTAGTGCTAGATATCTGTTCTGCAGAACATATTAAAAGATTAAGTACAGTTATAGATAGTCACTTAGAGCCCGAATCAAACTTGAGATGCCCCAAACCTCTTGCCTTTCCAGCACAGCTAGTATTAGGCAAACTGGAGCGGTGAAGCAGTCTGCAGTGCTCATAGCTGCCCTTGGAGAATTTAGTGAGGGTCCTGTGCACCCCTCATGGTTTTACTGGTTTATTGAGTAGGCATGATGCCCAGTCCTGTACACCAAACTGTACATGTGTATGATATATGTGCAGTACATGTGATGTGGATGTCTAATAAATGTACCTTGTGTAATGCATGTCTGTGTAGTTCTGCAGTGTACCGTAATTCTTATATATGTGCATTTGTGTATATATACGGTAGAGATCTTAGTTTTTGTGTATATGATATAGCATGTACATGCATATGCGCCCACGCTAAGAATCTGCTGCAGACATTTCTGCACTAGTGATGAGCGAGTATACTCGTAGCTCGGGTTTTCCCGAGCATGCTCGGGTGGTCTCCGAGTATTTGGGCGTGCTCGGAGATTTAGTTTCTGTTGCCGCAGCTGCATGATTTGCAGCTACTTGACAGCCTGAATACATGTGGGGATTGTCTGTTTGGTAGGGAATTCCCACATATTCAGGCTGTCAAATAACCGCAAATCATGCAGCTGCGGCAACAGAAACTAAATCTTCAAGCACTTACAAATACTCGGAGACCACCCGAGCGTGCTCGGGAAAACCGAGCAACGAGTATACTCGCTCATCACTATTCTGCAAAAAAAATGACTTGTGGCAGGAAAAGCATAATATAAAATATGCATGTTTTTACAGCTTTTTTTAATGGTATTTTTTCGATGTATTGAAATGGGTGAAAAAAGTTGCAAAAATGCAAAAAGATTTAAAATGCTGCAGATGTGAAACTGCTTCAAATCTGCATGGAAAAAATAAGCAACTTGTGAATGAGACTTCAGGATTCTCATTCACTTTGTTGGAAGTAGGAAATAATTAAATAGGCACATACCCAACAACTATCATATTTCAGATTCTGCACTGCAACTGCATTCAACCCCTTCCTGACGGGGACATTTTTGTTTTTCCTCATCTTCTTTCCAGGCATAACTTTTTCTGTCCACATAACCATGTGAGGGCTTGTTTTTTGCGGGATGAGTTGTACTTTTGAATGACACCATTCATTTTACCACACAGTGTACCTGAAAACAGGGAAAAGAATTCCAAGTATGGGGAAATTGAGAAAAAAAACATTCTGGCATTGATTTTTGGGAATCTTTTTTACAGCTTACATTGTGTGGTAAAAATGACCTGACAATCTGATTCCTGCTCATCAGCTACCAAACATGCCAATTTTTTTATTATTTTAGTGGTGAAAAAAAAAAACCGAAGTTATATAAAAAAATTTGGGGAGGTTGTCAAGGTTGCGAGGGTTTATTTTTTTTCAGGGCAAGATGACATTTTTATCAATGCCAATTTGACATTTTGCACTCAACTCAGGATGAAAATTTATTTAGGTGTGGTCCAAAAATTAAAGTAGTATGCAGGGAGGACGTTTCGGTCACATGACCTTCATCAGCTACCCTGTGTAAGAAATAATCGTTGCTTATGGACCCGATGGGAGATTACTTCAAAACAATAGTTAGTATGAAGCAGTCATATGGAGTAGCAGGTAAATGCCAATAGAAGACTGTAATCTTGCAGGTGAGAAGAAGCCGTCTGGTGCTGCTGTTGAGACGCGGTGTCCGCCGCTTGTGTGCACTCCATCCGCAGCTGCCAGTGTTGCACACGAGGTGTCCCACTATCGAACAGCTAGTGGTAAGCGTCAGCAGACTGTTTTAAAGATGATGTCTTTGGGCGACAACAGACACACCGCGGAGGTACTGGCCGACTACTTGCAGCGAGAAACTGAGTTATGGCTGGGCAGTCTACATCTTTAGACAGGCAAGGTAGTCAGTGATAACGGACGTAATTTTGTGGCGGCCATAGCCCTGGCAAAACTCAGACACATACCTTGCCTGGCTCACACCTTGAACCTGGTGGTGCAGGACTTCATAAATAATTATCCGGAGTTACCAGCCCTGCTCCATAAGGTGCAAAGACTGTGCTCACACATCCGCCCGTAGACTCAAGTTGTATGCAGAGGCTGCAGCAATCGCTCCACCTCCCCAAGCACCGCCTAATCATAGACGTTGCAACAAGGTGGAACTCCACCATGCACATGGTTGAGAGGCTGTGCGAAAAGAGGCAGGTTGTAATGCATTTGTGGGAGGATACACTGGCAGGCAGTTTGGGGGCAGACATCGAATTGTCGGGTGTGCAGTGATCAAAGCTGAAAGACCTCTGTAAAGTCCTTCAGTGTTTTGAGGAATGCACACGGCTGGTAAGCGCAGATGACGCCATCATAAGCATGAGCATCCCACTTATGCCTCTGCTCATGCAAATTTGACGCACATTAAGGATCAGGCGTCTGCAGCGGAGGAGGAGGGAAGCCTTGATGACAGTCAGGCATTGTCTGCTCAGGGAACTGTCCTGGACGAGGTGGAGGAAGAGGAGGAGGATGAGGGGGATGATTATTTTGAGGAGGAGGTTGCTTCTCAGGGGGCAAGAGAAAATTTTGGCTTGCCAAGGTCAGGTACAGGGTTTGTGCGTGACTGGAGGGATGTGGATTTGGCAGAAAGTGCTCCTCCACCCACCACTGGCAGTGCATCATTGACACCTGGAACATTGGCCCACATATGTGATTATTAGACATGAGCGACTTTGTCTCTGGGAGGGTCGAGTCGGGTTTCGGACCACCCGACTTTCCCAAAAGTCGAGTCGAACGACGTCGGCCGACTAACGGAAAAGGTCGAGTCGGAGTCGAAAATCCGACCCCAATGCAAGTCAATGGGGAATAAAAGTCGGCAGTGAGTGGAGGACAGTAAACACACCTACAGTGCCCATTTCAATGCCAACGACAATCAATTCTTATTACTTAAGCAGATTGGGCCCCAACGTTTGCTCATACTATTTTCTGTCTGTGTCTGTATTTCCTCTTGTCTAACCGCCATTACATGTTTGGGGGCTTCCTATGTTCTTTGGGGATCTGCTCCAGGGCAGATAGCTTTCCTCTTTCTATCTTTAGGTGTAGTTAACCTCTCAGGCTGTGATGAGGCGTCTAGGACCAACGTAGGAACGCTCCACGGCTGCCTTTAGTTGTGGTGGTTAGTCAGGGTACTGCAATCCAGTAGATTCCAACCTCTCTGGTGTATTGCCGTTTTTGCCTGCTCTCCTCAGCTACCAAATCATAACATTATCCCATATGGGAGCATACCTCGTGAACCCAGTAATTCCTCTTAAACTTTTGATTTTACCCCACACCTTAATCATTAGCATTACCGTCGGAAGTTTAGCTATCCAAGGTCTGAATTTATTCGCTTCCAACTTGGACAATAAAGGTCCTCGACCCCCAAGAGACTGAAGAATCCCTCTACCTCCCCCCATCTCCAAAGATGCGTCTTCTGATCCCCCCGCCAGATGCTGACATTGAGAAGATAAAAAGTGTAACAAAGGTTAGGCAATGCCAATCCTCTCTCCTCCTTACCCCTTTGTAAGTGTTCTAATTTGATCCTCGCACCCTTTTTTAGCCAAACAAGTTCCCTGAATAATGCGTTAATGTTAAAGAAACTATTTTGGGTTGGCCATACCGGGGAGTTATGAAGAACGTACAAAAGTTGTGGCATAATCACAATTTTCAACAAATTCACTCTCCCCACTACTGACAGATGTAACTTAGCCCATGCCTTAATCTTTTGTTTAATTTTGACTACAAGTGGTGAAAGATTCAAACGCTCATAATCTGGTATGTTATTAGATACATTAATACCCAAGTATTTAAGGCACGACACTACCGGCACTTGCGGAACTCTGACCACAGTTGGATCTAGTGGGAGGATAGCAGACTTTTCCCAGTTTATAACTAGTCCAGAGACAGCTCCAAATGAGGTAAGAAGTGACATTACACTACTCAGTGATCTATCAGCGTCCGCTAAGAACAAAAGAATATCGTCTGCGTAAAGAGCCACTTTCTCCTCCAGTGTCCCATACCTAAATCCCTCAATTTCCGAGCTCAGTCTTATCCTCGAAGCCAAGGGCTCTACCGCTAAGGCAAAGAGCAGTGAAGATAGAGGGCAGCCCTGCCTCGTACCCCTGTGAAGAGGAAAGGGTCTAGACAACAGTCCATTCGCCCGTACTCTTGCCAATGGTGCAGAGTACAGAAGTTTAACCCAACCAATAAAGCTTGGACCGAAACCCATGCATTGAAGCGTAGCAAAGAGGTAGTTCCACTCCACGCTGTCAAATGCCTAAGCAGCGTCAAGAGACAGGACCACCCTCCTCCCCACATTATCCGCCCCCACCTGCATATTAAGGTATAATCTTCTAATATTTATGGCAGTTGACTTACGAGGCATAAATCCCGTCTGATCCGGGTGTAGTAAAGACTCCACTACCTTTTTTAAATACGGGTGGCCAGAACCTTTGCTAATAATTTGATGTCTACTGTCAGAAGAGAAATTGGCCTGTACGAGGGCATGGTTCATTTTAATGAAGGTGAGATCACCCACATTTTCGGTCGACAGCCGGGTCCTTCTTTCAGTCAGGATTGATCCCGCTGCACTGAAGACTCTTTCTGATAGCACACTACCAGCAGGGCAAGCGAGCTCCTGTAAGGTATATTGTGCCAATTCAGGCCAGGTGTCCAGTTTACAGGCCCAGTAGTCAAAGGGGAATGAACTGTGAGGGAGAACATCGACAGGGGAGGAGAGGTAATTTTGAACCATAGTTGATAACTGTTGTCTCCTGTCTGTTGCAATCGATTCAGTATTACCAGTCGTGTGAGCGTTACTCGAGAAATCAGACCACAACATGGTCATGAAACCACTGTCTCCAACGCCACTTCGGCTGTGCGCACCACGAACACCTCTTCCATGTTGCCCAGTACGGTTCGTGGTAGAACCTGCGCCGCTGCTGTGTGCTGGGAATGCCTCTAACAAACGGTTTACCAGAGTTGCTTGTTTGTTCGCCAATATTAGCTCTAGGTTCTCCTGTGGCATGATGTTCTGTAATTTGCCTTTATAGGGTGGATCGAGGATGCTGGCCAACCAGTAGTCGTCATCCTTCATCATTTTGGCAATGCGGGGGTCCCTTTTTAGGATCCGCAAGACATAATCACACATGTGGGCCAATGTTCCAGGTGTCAATGATGCACTGCCAGTGGTGGGTGGAGGAGCACTTTCTGCCAAATCCACATCCCTCCAGTCACGCACAAACCCTGTACCTGACCTTGGCAAGCCAACATTTTCTCTTGCCCCCTTAGAAGCATCCTCCTCCCCAAAATAATCATCCCCTCATACTCCTCCTCCTCCTCTTCCTCTTCTTCCTCCACCTCGTCCAGGACAGTTCCCTGAGCAGACAATGTCTGACTGTCATGAAGGCTTCCCTCCTCCTCCTCCACTGCAGACGCCTGATCCTTAATGTGCGTCAAAGTTTGCATGAGCAGACGCATAAAGTGTTTATGGTGGTGTCGTCTGCGCTTACCAGCCGTGTGCATTCCTCAAAACACTGAAGGACTTTACAGAGGTCTTTCAGCTTTGACCACTGCACACCCGACAACTCGATGTCTGCCCTCAAACTGCATGCACATGTATCCTCCCACAAATGCATTACAGCCTGCCTCTGTTCGCACAGCCTCTCAACCATGTGCATGGTGGAGTTCCACCTTGTTGCAACGTCTATGATTAGGCGGTGCTTGGGGAGGTGGAGCGACCACTGCAACCTCTGCATACGACTGGAGTCTACGGGCGAGCGACAGATGTGCGAGCACAGTCTTCGCACCTTATGGAGCAGGGCTGGTAACTCCGGATAATTATTTATGAAGCACCGCACCACCAGGTTCAATGTGTGAGCCAGGCAAGGTATGTGTCTGAGTTTTGTCAGGGCTATGGCCGCCACAAAATTACATCTGTTATCACTGAATACCTTGCCTGGCTAAAGATGTAGACTGCCCAGCCATGACTCAGTTTCTCACTGCAAGTAGTCGGCCAGTACCTCCACGGTGTGTCTGTTTTCGCCCAAAGACATCATCTTTAAAACAGCCTGCTGACGCTTACCACTAGCTGTTCGATAGTGGGACACATCGTGTGCAACACTGGCAGCTGCAGATGGAGTGCTCATGCGACTGCGCTCTGTCGATGAGCTTTTGCTTCTGGAGGAGGAGGAGGGTCGAACGCCTACAGCCAACGGTTGCCTATACCATGGGCTAGGCAGCACTGTCCCACCGCAGCTGTCCCCTATGGACCCTGCATCCACCACATTAACCCAGTGCGCAGTGATGGACACGTAACGGCCCTGGCCATGCCTACTGGACAATGCATCTGTTGTGAGGTGCACCTTTCCAATCACTGATTTTTTGAGTGCATGGACAATGCGGTCTTTGACATTCAGGTGGAGGGCAGGGATGGCTTTTCTAAAAAAGAAGTGCCGACTGGGTAGGTCATAGTGTGGGACAGCGTAGGCCATGAGCTCTTGGAACGCTGCGCTTTCAACCAAACGGAAGGCATCATCTCTAATGAGATCAGTTTGGCAATGTAGGCATTCAAAGCCACTGAGGTTTTGTCGTCCGTCCACGCTTGCAAGTGCATGGTGTTTAAATGTCTAAGCATGCAACTGGTATTCAATTTTCTGAAATTTTTCCCTCGGCTAAAGGTCCTTCCGCACTTCTTACAGATAACCTTTGCCTCATCAATAGGATTTTGGTCAAAAAAGTGCCAACTGCACTCTTCCAACTATGGGATAAATTTTCAGGGCTTGCACGCTATGCTAATTTGACCGTCTGGCCAAGCTGTCCTGCAACTCTTTTTGTTTTTTTAACATGTTTTTGGTCTGCTACGAGCCTGCCAGATAACCGCAGTTGCGATGTCGATGCCTGCTGCGGATCCTCCTCCTCTTCTGAGCTATTACCAGCGGCACCCTCTTCCCCCAATTGTTGCCAATCCGGGTCAACAACTGGGTCATCCATCACCTCCTCTTCAATTTCATCTGCACCTTCCTCTGTGTCACCGTGTAAGGTGTTAGAGTATGCGGGAAGGAGCACCTGAGTTTCATCAGGGTCAGATTCTGGCTCAGTAGACTGCGAGGGCAATGCAGTGCTCTGGGTGAATGTACCAGCAGCATCAAATAGCAGTGGCTGTGCATCAGTGCACTCCATGTCATATTCATCTTGGACTGGGGATTTCAGGATTTCACTTGATAACCCAGGCATGGTATGTGAAAAGAGCTCCAAGGAGTAATCTGAAGTGTGGCCTGCTGCATCCTTCACTTGTGGTGGGGGTGAAGGACACAAGGAAAGGTGTTGTTCCTGACCAGGAGCCTGCACTGACGACTCACTGCACTGACGAGGCGATAGAGCTGGAGGCTGTTTCGGCAATGTAAGCCAAAACCTGTTCCTGATGTTCCAGCTTTTAAAGCGGTTTACCTACTCCCAGAAAAGGGAGCCTTCCAGGCCTTCAGGAGCCAGACGATGACGCAGGCTCAACACCTCCTGCTTTAGGTGCTATTGTGCTTTTGGCACTACAAGCAGATGCACCACCACCACCACCATCAGTCCCAGTTGACCCCCCCGCCCACGTCCGCAGCCTCTTCCACCATACTTCCTCATGTTTGGGAAAATGTACCAAAAATACCAGCAGATATATGGTACTTTATGAGGAGCGTACAGCTGCATGCTGTGTAGGGAAAAATTTAAATCTCCGTATATATTTCCTGAGTCACACACAGACGCTCACTCAGTATGTATTTCACCGTAATACAAAGAGCAGATATACGGCACTGTCTCAGAAGTGTACAGCTGTATATGGTGTAGGGGAAATTGCAATCTCCTTATATATTTCCGGAGTCACACACAGACGCTCACTCAGTATGGATTTGACCGTAATACAAAAAGCAGAAAAAAGGTACTGTATCTGAAGCGTACAGCTGTATATGGTGTAGGGGAAAATTGCAATCTCCGTATATATTTCCGGAGTCACACACAGACGCTCTCTCAGTATGGATTTCACTGTAATACAAAGAGCAGATATACGGTACTGTCTCAGAAGTGTACAGCTGTATACAGTGTAGGGGAAAATTTCAATCTCTGTATATATTTCCGGAGTCACACACAGACGCTCTCTCAGTATGGATTTCACCGTAATACAAAAAGCAGATATACAGTACTGTCTCAGAAGTGTACAGCTGTATACAGTGTAGGGGAAAATTGCAATCTCTGTATATATTTCCGGAGTCACACACAGACGCTCTCTCACTATGGATTTGACCGTAATACAAAAGGCAGAAAAAAGGTACTGTATCAGAAGATACAAGGTGTATATAGTGTAGGGGAAAATTGAAATATCCGTATATATTTCTGGAGTCACACACAGACGCTCTCTCAGTATGGATTTGACCGTAATACAAAAGGCAGAAAAACAGTACTGTATCAGAAGATACCAGCTGTATACGGTGAAGGGGAAAATTTAAATCTCCGTATATATTTCCGGAGTCACACACAGACGCTCTCTCAGTATGGATTTGACAGTAATACAAACAGCAGATATACGGTACTGTATCAGAAGCGTACAGCTGTATACAGTGTAGGGGAAAATTGAAATCTCCGTATATATTTCCGGAGTCACACAGCATGTATTTGTCCGTGATACCAGCCGGTACACGGTAGTGTGTGAGTAGCGTACAGCTCTATACGGTGTGGGAAAAAATGAACAGTCGGTAACTGTGCAGAAAAAAGAATAAAAGTATTATTGCTGTGTAAAAAGCAGTCTGCACAGCAGTGTACACACAGCAATACAGCTATCAGGCAGCCCAATAACCAGCGCTGCTGCACACAAGAAAATCCTCCCCTGTCACTGCACACTAACTGTACAGCACAATTGCTATCAGCACAAGCACAGAAGAACTTCTCTTTCCAGCCCTAACTCTCTCCCTACTGATAAACAGCGTCAGCAACCTCTCCCTACTGTTAATATCGCAGAAGTAAAATGGAGGTCGGCGCTCAGGGCTTTTATAGACACCATGACGCCCCCAAAGCAAGCCAATCACTGCAGTGCCCTTCTCTAAGATGGTGGTGGACGCTGCTCATGTCATCTCGTTGCCCACAGTGTACGTCCTTGCTCATTGGCTGAAAAAAGGCGCCTGTAAGTATTCTGGGAAATTCTACTTTGGCGCTCGTTTTGCTGACCGCATGGCCGGCTGCACGCTATGGCCGAAACCCGACTTTGGCGAAATTCGGCGACTTTTGAATCTGATCGACCTGTTTCGCTCAACTCTAGTGATTATGTCTTACGGATCCTAAAATGGGACCCCCGCATTGCCAAAATTATGAAGGATGACGACTACTGGTTGGCCAGCATCCTCGATCCACGCTATAAAGGCAAATTACAGAACATCATGCCACAGGAGAACCTAGAGCTAAGACTGGTGAACAAACAAGCAACTCTGGTAAACCGTTTGTTAGAGGCATTCCCAGCACACAGCAGCGGTGCAGGTTCTACCACGAGCCGTACTGGGCAACATGGAAGAGGTGTTCGTGGTGCACACAGCCGAAGTGGCGCTGGAAACAGGGGTTTCATGACCATGTTTGGTCTGATTTCTCGAGTAATGCTCACAAGACTGGTAATACTGAATCGATTGCAACAGACAGGAGACATCAGTTGTCAACTATGGTTCAAAATTACCCTCCTCCCCTATCGATATTCTCCCTCACAGTTCATTCCCCTTTGACTACTGGGCCTGTAAACTGGACACCTGGCCTGAATTGGCACAATATACCTTACAGGAGCTCGCTTGCCCTGCTGGTAGTGTCTATCAGAAAGAGTCTTCAGTCCTGCTGGATCAATCCTGACAGAAAGAAGGACCCGGCTGTCAACCCAAAATGTAGGTGATCTCACCTTCATTAACCCCTTCCCGACCCATGACGCCGACGTCGGCATCATGAGAACCAGTGCCATCCCGACCCATGACGCCGGCGTCGGCGTCATGCTATAAATCATGTTCCTGGGGGTCGGGTGACCAGGGTCACTGAAAGGTCACCCGACCCCCAGGCACAGGACCTTAGTGCATCACACAGGGGGGTTGGCTTAACCCCCACGTGGCCACGATCGCTCTGATTGGCTGTTAAAAGTGAAACAGCCAATCAGAGCGATTTGTAATATTTCACCAATGAAATTGGTGAAATATTACAATCCAGCCATGGCCGATGCTGCAATAGCATCTGCCATGGCTGGAGACCGCGATCAGACCCCCCCCACATCGAGTCTCGGCGGTGATCGGCTGCCGCCACCGAAAGATGACAGCGATCGGTCACCGCCGTCACTGTCTGCTCCCCTGCTCCTGCGATCCGCTGCCCCCACCTACCGATCCCCCCCCTCACCTTCCGACCCCCCCTACTCACCTCTCCCGGTCCACCGATGTCCCTGGATCCGTCCCGGCGGCTGCCCGGGATTCTTCAGGGCGCCACCATCTTGGAAAATGGCGGGCGCATGCGCAGTGCGCCCACCATTGTACAAAAATTTATTTTGATCACTGTGATAAACTGTCACAGTGATCAAAATAAAAAAAAAGTAAATGAACCCCCCTGTCATAGGTAGGGACAAATAATAAAATAAAGAATTTTATTTTTTTTTCCTAGCGGATTTTGCTGTTGATCCGCAGCTGATTTTGCTGCAGATCCGCTGCGGATATTGCTGCTGATCCGTGGTGGATTTTGCTGCTGATCCGGGGCAGATTTTGCTGCTGATCCGCGGCTGATTTTCTGCGGATCCGCGGCGGATTTTGCTGCGGATCCGCGGCGGATATTGCTGCTGATCCCCGGCAGATTTTGCTGCTGATCCGCGGCGGATTTTGCTGCTGATCGGGCGGATTTTGCTGCTGATCAGCGGCGGATTTTGCTGCTGATCAGCGGCGGATTTTGCTGCTGATCCGGGCGGATTTTGCTGCTGATCCGCGGCGTATTTTGCTGCTGATCCGCGGCGGGATTTTTGCTGGGTCCGCGACGGATTTTGCTGCTGATCCCGGCTGATTTTGCTGCAGATCCGCGGCGGATATTGCTGCTGATCGGCGATTTGCGGCGCGGGATTTTGCTGCGATCCGCGGCGGATTTGCTGCTGATCAGCGGCGGATTTTGCTGCTGATCCGCGGCGGATTTTGCTGCTGATCACGGCGGATTTTGCTGCTGATCCGCGGCGGATTGTGCATGGCGGATCGCGGCGATTTTGCTGGGATCCCGGCGGATTTTTGCTGGGGATTGCTATCGCGGCGGATTTTGCTGGGATCCGCGGAGATTTTGCTGGGATCCGCAGCGGATTTTGCGCTGCTGGATCCCAACGATTTTGCTGCGTCCCGCGATGTCATCCACAGCGAGGTGGATCCAATGAAACCATGTACAGTACAATGCAAATAAATGGTTAAAAAAACGCTGTGCACATGCGGATTTGCTGCGGTTTTAAATCCGCAGCATGTCAACTCTTTGTGCGGATTCCGCAGAGGTTTTACACCTATTCCATTATAGGTGTAAAACCGCAGGGAAAAACCGCAACAAATCCGCGCTAAATTCGCAGGTAAAACGCAGGTCATTTTACCTGCGGATTTAAGAAAAATCCGCAAGTGAATCCGCAACGTGTGCACGGGGCCTCAGGGTTAGGGTTAGGCTGGGTTCATATTGCATTATGGCAGTCCGTTAGATGGACTGCGTTTCACCGCGGTATAACGCGGTGTAACGCAGTCCATTAACGCTGCCATTCACCCCATTTGTGTGCGCATCGCAACGCATGCCGTAAAGCGGCATGGTTCGCGACGTGCCGTCATTCAGTGACGGAGCCTCGGACACGGGCTGCAGCGTCTGGGCTCCGTCACCGCTAGCACAGATGAATCATCTGCTGATTCATCTGTGCTAGCGGGTATAGCATAACGCGATCGCGTTATACTATACCGTTACCAGCCGGTCAACGCTACGTGTTGAACGGGCTGGTAAAACGCAATATGAACCCAGCCTTAGGGTTAGAACTAGGGTTAGGGTTAGCATTAGGGTTAAGGTTAGAATTAGGGTTAGGGTTGGAATTTGGGTTAGGGTTGGAATTAGGGTTAGGCTTGTGGTTAGGTTTATGGTTAGAGTTGGGATTAGGGTTAGGGATGTGTTGGGGTTAGGGTTATGGTTAGGGTTTGTATTAGGGTTAGGGTTGGGGTTAGGGGTGTGTTGGGGTTAGGGTTGGAGTTAGAATTGAGGGGTTTCTACTATTTAGGCACATAAGGGGGTCTCCATACGCGACATGGCGCCACCATTGATTCCTGCAAATTTTGCGTTCAAAAAGTCAAACAGTGCTCCCTTTATTCCAAGCCCCGACGTATGCCCAAACAGTGGTTTATCCCCACATATGGGGTATCAGCGTACTCGGGAAAAATTGCACAACAACTTTGGGGGTTCTAATTTCTCCTGTTAACATTGGGAAAAAATTGGGGACTAAAAATTATTTTTGTGGAAAAAAAGTGATTTTATATTTTCACGGCTCTGCGTTATAAACTTCTGTGAAGGACTTGGAGATTCAAAGTGCTTACCACACATCTATAGGAGTTCCTTGGGGGATCTAGTTTCCAAAATGGGGTCACTTGTGGGGAGTTTCTACTGTTTAGGCACATCAGGGACTCTGCAAACGTAACATGACGCCCGAACACCATTCCATCAAGTGGGCATTTCAAAACATCACTACTTCCCATCCGAGCCCCGACGTGTGCCCATACAGTAGTTTTCTCTCACATATGGGATATCAGCATACTCAGGACAAATTGGAAAACAACTTTTGGGGTCTAATTTCTCATGTTACCCTTGGGAAAATAAAAAAATTGGGGACTAAAAGATCCTGATTGTGGAAAAAAATATGATTTTTTTTATTTTCATGCCCGGGCGTTATAAACTTCTGTGTACCCCTTGGGGGTTCAAAGTGCTCCCACAACATTAGATAAGTTATTTTCTGGGTTAGTTTCCAAAATGGGGTCACTTGTGGGGGAGTTTCTATGTTTAGGCACTTCAGGGGCTCTGCAAACGTAAAAGTTAAGCCCGAAGCTGACCATTCCCATCAGTCGGCATTTCAAAGCGTCCACTCCATCCTCGAGCCTGACGTGTGCCCAAACAGTGGTTCCCCCCTACATATGGATACTAGCGTACTCAGGACAAACTGGACAAAACTTTTGGTTCAATTTCCCTGTAACCATTGTGAAAAATAAAAATAGTGGGCTTAAAAAATTATTTTTAGAAAAAAAATTGGATTTTTTATTTTCATGGCTCTGCGTTATTAACTTCTGTGAAGCACTGGGGGTTCACAGTGGTCAGTATGCATCTAGATAAGTTCCTTAGGGCGTCTAGTTTCAATGGGGGTCACTTGTGGGGGAGCTTCCAATGTTTAGGCACAAGGACTCTCCGAATGCGACATGGCAACCGCAAAATTTATTCAAGCATATTTTCCATTCAAAAAGTCAAAATGGCGTCCCTTTCCCTTCTGAGCCCTGCCGTGCGCCCAAACAGTGGTTTATGACCACATATGAGTTATTTGTGTACTCAGGAGAAAATTGCCAACAAATTTTAGGATCTCAATTTATACTGTGCCTGTGAAATGAAAAAAACTGAGGCTAAAAGAAATTTTTGTGAAAAAAAAGTACTTTTTTTTTTACAGATCAATTTGTGAAGCACCTGGGGGTTCAAAGTGATACAATGCATCTAGATAAGTTCCTTAGGGGGTCTAGTTTCCAAAATGGGGTCACTTGTGGGGAGTTTCTACTGTTTAGGCACATCAGGGACTCTGCAAACGTAACATGACGCCCGAACACCATTCCATCAAGTGGGCATTTCAAAACATCACTACTTCCCATCCGAGCCCCGACGTGTGCCCATACAGTAGTTTTCTCTCACATATGGGATATCTGCATACTCAGGACAAATTGGAAAACAACTTTTGGGGTCTAATTTCTCATGTTACCCTTGGGAAAATAAAAAATTGGGGACTAAAAGATCCTGATTGTGGAAAAAAATATGATTTTTTTTATTTTCATGCCCGGGCGTTATAAACTTCTGTGTACCCCTTGGGGGTTCAAAGTGCTCACCACACATCTAGATAAGTTATTTTCGGGGTCTAGTTTCCAAAATGGGGTCACTTGTGGGGAGTTTCTACTGTTTAGGCACATCAGGGGCTCTGCAAACGTAACAAGATGCCCGCAGACCATTCCATCAAGTCGGCATTTCAAAGCGTCACTACATCCCTTCCGAGCCCTGACGTGTGCCCAAACAGTGGTTCCCCCCACATATGGGATACTAGCGTACTCAGGACAAACTGGACAACAACTTTTGGGGTTCAATTTCTCCTGTAACCATTGTGAAAATAAAAAATAGTGGGCTAAAAAATCATTTTTTGAGAAAAAAAAATGATTTTTTATTTTCACGGCTCTGCGTTATAAACTTCTGTGAAGCACCTGGGGGTTCACAGTGCTCACTATGCATCTAGATAAGTTCCTTAGGGCGTCTAGTTTCCAAAATGGGGTCACTTGTGGGGGAGCTCCAATGTTTAGGCACACAGGAACTCTCCGAATGCGACATGGCAACCGCTAAATATTCAAGCATATTTTCCATTCAAAAAGTCAAATGGCGCTCCTTCCCTTCTGAGCCCTGCCGTGCGCCCAAACAGTGGTTTATGACCACATATGAGTTATTTGTGTACTCAGGAGAAATTGCCCAACAAATTTTAGGATCCAATTTATACTGTTGCCCATGTGAAAATGAAAAAACTGAGGCTAAAAGAAAATTTTTGTGAAAAAAAAGTACTTTCTTTTTTTACAGATCAATTTGTGAAGCACCTGGGGGTTCAAAGTGATCACTATGCATCTAGATAAGTTCCTTAGGGGGTCTAGTTTCCAAAATGGGGTCACTTGTGGGGGAGCTCCAATGTTTAGGCACACAGGGACTCTCCAAATGCAACATGGCAACCGCTAAATATTCCAGCATATTTTCTATTCAAAAAGTCAAATGGCGCTCCTTCCCTTCTGAGCCCTGCCATGCGCCCATACAGTGGTTTATGACCACATATGAGGTATCTGTGTACTCAGGAGAAATTTCCCAACAAATTTTAGGATCCATTTTATCCTGTTGCCCATGTAAAAATGAAAAAATTGAAGCTAAAAGAAAATTTTTTGTTGGAAAAATTAAAATGTCCATTTTTTCCTTCCACGTTGCTTTAGTTCATGTGAAGCACCTGAAGGGTTAATAATTTTCTTGAATGTAGTTTTGAGTAGCTTGAGGGGTGCAGCTTTTATAAAGGTGTCACTTTTGGGTATTTTCTGCCATATTGACCCCTCAAAGTGACTTCAAATGTGAGGTGGTCCCTAAAAAAAATGGTTTTGTAAATTTTGCTGTAAAAATGAGAAATCGCTGGTCAACTTTTAACCCTTATAACTTCCTAACAAAAAAAAATGTTGTTCCCAAAATTGTGCTGATGTAAAGTAGACATGTGGGAAATGTTATTTATTAACTATTTTGTGCCGCATAACTCTCTGGTTTAACAGAATAAAAATTAAAAATTTGAAAATTACAAAATTTTCAAAATTTTCGCCAAATTTCCATTTTTTTCACAAATAAACGCAAAAATTATCGACCTAAATTTACCACTAACATGAAGCCCAATATGCCACAAAAAAAACAATCTCAGAATCGCTAGGATCCGTTGAAGCGTTCCTGAGTTATTACCTCATAAAGGGACACTGGTCAGAATTGCAAAAAATGGCAAGGTCTTTAAGGTCAAAATAGGCTGGGTCATGAAGGGGTTAAAATGAACCATGCCTGGGTTTCAAAGGATTTTGTATCATCTTCCCCTGATGACACATAGGTTGCCAGCAAAATGGCTCGCTTTGTCCTCCTCTTCCTCCGACTTCTCCAATTCCTCCATTTGCAGCTGCTGAACGTCCAGCCTACACCTCAACATATGCCAGTTTTTCCACCTCCCTAACTGGGCTGTACCCGCCCCCCCCCCAGGGCCAGCGTCAGCACCTGGCAACCCCGGGCAAGTGCCGGGGTCCTGAGCAGGTGGGGGGGCACACTCGCCGTCAGAGACACCGGCGTACTATGAGGGGCCCTGTGCCAATGCCGGCGCCCACGAGTGGGCCCCCCTGCTTGCTCAGGGCCCCAGCACTTGCAATACTTACCTCTCCCTGCTCCACCACTGTGACGTCTTCCGCATTTCCGGACAGTGACATTCAGGTCAGAGAGTGCGATGACGTCACGTCTGTACGCCCTCTGCCTGAACAGTCACAGTGCAGAGAGCTGGAAGATGGCGACGCTGAGGAGTCCAGAGTAGAGCAGTGCCCAGCGAGGAGAGGTATTTCCTTTTTTTTTAATGTTTGGAGCAATATATGGGGAGCATCATACACTGGAGAATTATATATGGGGCCCATCATACACTGGAGCATTATAAATGGGGCCCATCATACACTGGAACATCATATACGGGGCCCATTATACACTGGAGCATCATATATGGGGCCCATTATACACTGGAACATCATATATGGGGCCCATTATATACTGGAGCATCACATAGAGTTCATTATAAGGAGCATTATATTTGGAGCATTATATGGGGCTCATCATACACTGGAGCATCATATATGAGGCCCATCATATACTAGAGCATCATATGGGGTTCATTATTTATGGGGCATCATATAGGGCCCTTTATATATGGAGCACATATGGGGCCTATTCTGTATGGAGCATTATATGGAGCCCATTCTGTATGGAGCAATATATGGGGATATCTAAAAAATATATGGTCTTATTTGTATGGCGCACTATGTGGTGTCCGTAATACTGTATGGAGGACTATACTGTCCGGTTTTTGAGCTATTGTAGAATTTACAATAGATATCACTCATTAATGTAAGAAGTGAAGTATTTGGCATTGTACTATACCTATATTTCTCTGCCGTACCGGAGCATCATGAATTGTGGTATGTGTTAAAGGAGCCCACTGAGACTCTTTCGCCCGGGGCCCACGAAAACCTGGAGCCAGCCCTGCCCCTCCCACAGCTTTAGCCAAATAACCCCCAGTTTTCAATGCGTTACTATTATTATAAAGTAAATTAAGGTTGACAAGCTTAAGTAATAAGAATTGATGTCGTTGACATTGAAATGGGCACTGTAGGTGTGTTTACTGTCCTCCACTCACTGGCGACTGTTATTCCCCATTGTCTTGCATTGGGGTCGGGTTTCGTTTTTTGCCGAACTTCGACTTTTGCCGTGAGTTAGTCGGCCGATCTCGTTCGACTCGACTTTTGGTAAAGTCGGATGGTGCGAAACCCGACTCGACCCTCCTGGAGGCAATGTCGCTCATCTCTAGTACTAAGGTCTTCAACAGAACCCCTGCTGTCATAGCAATTTTGTGAGGGGGATGATTTGTTACCCTGTGTGACTGCAGGCAGAGTGTCTGCAGGAGAGGGTAGAACTGTAATTTATTGCCAGGGCTTCTGTGCAGGGAGGGTTTCTAGTGGACCTTCGCAGGGGCGCAGGCCGAGGCACAGTAAATCTGGCAGTGGAGTTAACAGCTGTGGGTTCTCTAACAGCCTGTCGACTGAAAGGACTGGGACTCAGTCTTAAGGAAGTTCCTGCACACGGGACTGCAGGGCTGCCACCAGGAATTTCAGAGCCCTATATTGGCAAATTTTCGGGCCCCCTTGAGACTTCACCCAGGTTCCATCCAGTTCCACCTCCAATCCTCGAACCTTCCACAGTCCCACCCCCCATTTCTCCACTTCTGCACCATGTACTTACCCATCACACATTACCCATATCATATACATAGCAGCAGCTTTTGATTCGGCTGAAAGATTTTTTAAGCCGCAACCAACCCTGCTCTACTTAAACCTATTAAATATTTATTAAATTATCCAATACCCTTTTTAGGTAAATTTTTATTTATGTTTCTTTAAGGAAATGTGTCACATACATTTTTTAATATGAACAATAACACCACAAACATGGGACAATTACAGTCACACCATGGCCAGACCACATGTTACCACCACATTGTGACTGAATACTACAATACTGATCATTAATAAAAAACACAATAGTAATATACCATATATGCTCGAGTATAAGTTGACCCAAGTATAAGCCAAGGCACCTAATTTTGCCATGAAAAACTGGGAAAACTTATTGACTCGAGCATAAGCCGGGTATGCACTGTCCCTCATCCCTATCCTGGTATGAATGGTTCCCCGTCCCATCCTTGTATGCATGGCTCCCCGTCCCTGTCTTTGTATGCATAGCTCCATCATATCTATCCTTGTATGCATGGCTCCTTATCCCTTATCCTTGTATGCATGGTTCCTATAAAAAAAACAAAAAAAACACATAGTACTTGCCCTTGCTGCATCTCGTTCGGCGCCAGCAGCTCTTCCAGCCAAGCAATCGCATGGCCCCGCTCATTAAGGTAATGAATATTCACTCCACCTTAATGAGTGGGGCCATGTGATCGCTCGGCCAGAAGAACTACTGGCGCCGTAACGAATGAGATGCAGCAAGGGCGCCCAGGGAAGGTAAGTAGGGTGTGTGCTGGAAGCCGGCGGCAGCGACTGTAACTGTGCACGCTATAAGATTAATGAATATACATTGCCATTGCAGTGAATATTCCTGTTATGTTTCGGTAGCTGAGGAGTGCAGGAAAAAAAGGCAATACACCAGAGCAGTTGGAATCTATGGGATTGCAGTACCCTGACTAACCACCACAACTAGAGGCAGCCGTGGAGCGTTCCTACGTTGGTCCTAGACGCCTCGTCACAGCCTGAGAAACTAACTACACCTAAAGATAGAAATAGGAAAGCTAACTGCCCCGGAGCAGAACCCCAAAGATAATAGAAAGCCCCCAAACATGTAATGGCGGTTAGACAAGAGGAAATACTGACACAGAAAGAAAATAGTATGAGCAAACGCTGGGGCCCAAACTATCTAAATAGAAAAGGATAGGAAGGGTACTTACTGCAATCCCAGAAAACCCTGAAAAACACCAACTCTACTAATTTCAAAATCACCTGAGATCACACGACCTCTACCACTAAATTAGTTCTCTGGTGTAACAAAATCAAAACAGCAGCCACTGAAAAAGCTGGAAAAAGCAAAAGAACAAAACTCAGTGGCTGAACTAAACTGAGAGGGCAGAAGCCCCCGGAGGGACCCTGAAGGCCCCCACAGAAGTGCAGGACAAAATGCAAAAATCAAGCACAAACACAAAAGCAGAAAAAGACTTATCTGTTAGCAGGAGAAGCAGACACGACACAGCAGGCTACAAGGAAACTGGAAAGAAGGATTCAGACCAGAACAATTGATCACCGGCAACCCTGATGGGAAAATGACTCCCTTATATAAGACCAGTCAGTAACACCTGATTCCCAGTCCTCACAATCTTCACTCGCACCGCTTGTAACCACCAGAGGGAGCCTCTGCTCAGAACTCATCTCAAACCCATTCACAACAGTACCCCCCCCTTGAGGAGGGGTCACCGAACCCTCATTTGAGCAACCAGGTCGGTCAGGATGAGTTCTATGATACGCACGGATAAGTCTCCTAGCATGGATGTCCGAAGCAAACACCCAAGAATTGTCTTCCTGACCATAACCTCTCCGTTTAACCAAATACTGGAGTTTCCGTCTAGAAAAACGAGAATCCAATATTTTCTCAACCACATACTCCAGATTGCCCTCAACCAAAACAGGGTCAGGAGGCACAGCAGCAGGAACCACTGGCTCAACAAACCTCTTCAACAAGGACTTGTGGAACACGTTATGGATCTTAAATGTCCCTGGAAGAAGCAAACGAAAAGAAACAGGATTAATAATCTCCATGATCTTATAAGGTCCAATGAACCTAGGCTTAAATTTAGGAGATGCTACTCTCATAGGAATATTCTTTGAGGACAACCAGACCAAGTCCCCCACTTTAAACCGAGGACCATCAGTCCTATCCCGGTTAGCAAACCGCTGGGCCTTCTCCTGAGAGACGGACAACCTCTCCACTACCTGGTCCCAAATCTGTTGCATACGCTCCACAACAGAGTCAACACCTGGACAGACAGAAGCCTCCGTCTGTCCTGAAGAAAATCGAGGGTGAAACCCAGAATTACAGAAAAACGGAGACATCAAAGTGGCAGAGCTAGCCCTATTATTAAGAGCAAACTCAGCCAAAGGCAAAAAAGAGACCCAGTCATCCTGATCAGCAGACACAAAGCATCTTAGATAAGTCTCCAATGTCTGGTTTGTTCTCTCAGTTTGACCATTGGTCTGAGGATGAAATGCCGAGGAGAAAGACAATTGAACACCCAGTTTAGAACAAAAAGTCCTACAAAATCTGGAAACAAACTGGACTCCTCTGTCAGACACAATGTTCTCAGAAATGCCGTGTAAACGAACCACGTGCTGAAGGAACAACGGCACCAATTCAGACGAGGAAGGCAACTTAGGTAATGGCACAAGATGTATCATTTTGGAAAACCTATCACAAATTACCCAGATGGTGGTCATTCTCTGAGAAACAGGAAGGTCGGAAATGAAATCCATAGAGATATGGGTCCATGGTCTCTTGGGCACAGGCAATGGCATCAACAAACCACTAGAGCGAGAGCAAGGCTTGGAGCGAGAGCAAGTCCCGCAGGACTGCACAAATTCCCTGACATCACGAGACAAGGTAGGCCACCAAAAGGACCGACTAACCAAGTCTCTGGTACCAAAAATTCCGGGATGCCCAGCCAATGCGGAACAATGAATCTCAGACATCACACTCTTTTTCCATTGGTCCGGGACAAACAATTTTCCAACAGGGCAGCGCTCGGGCCTATCCTCCTGACACCCCTCCAGAGCAAGTCTCAAATTGGGCGAGATGGCGGAAAGAACTACACCCTCTTTCAAAATAACAGAAGGATCAGATAACTCAGGAGAGTCCGCAAGGAAACTCCTCGAGAGGGCATCCGCCTTAACATTCTTAGTGCCAGGAAGAAAGGAAACCACAAAATTAAAACGTGTGAAAAACAAGGCCCACCTGGCCTGTCTAGGATTGAGTCGCTTGGCAGATTCCAGATAGACCAGATTCTTATGGTCCGTAAGGACCACCACCTGATGTTTGGCTCCCTCCAGCCAATGTCTCCACTCTTCAAAAGCCCACTTCATGGCCAATAACTCCGATTACCCACGTCATAATTACGTTCAGTAGGAGAAAATTTTCGAGAGAAAAAGGCACAAGGGTTACTTTTAGAGGTCTCTGGATCTTTTTGGGACAAAACGGCACCTGCCCCAATTTCAGAGGCATCAACCTCCACCTGAAATGGCAGAGAAACATCAGGCTGCCGTTAGAACAGGAGCAGAAGTGAATCTCTGCTTAAGTTCCTGAAATGCAGAGACTGCCTCAGGAGGCCAATTCACCACATCAGAACCCTTTCTGGTCAAATCAGTTAATGGTTTAACAATAACCGAGAAATTACCAATAAATTTACGATAAAAATTGGCAAAACCCAAAAATCTCTGAAGAGCCTTTAATGAAGTAGGTTGGACCCAATCACAGATGGCCTGAACCTTGACCGGGTCCATTTCAATAACAGATGGGGACAAAATGAATCCCAGAAATGAGATCCTCTGTACGCCAAAAAGACACTTTGATCCCTTCACATACAGAGCATTCTCTCTCAAAATCTGGAATACAGTTCGAACATGTTTCACATGAGAGTCCCAGTCATTAGAAAAAATCAAGATATCATCCAAATAAACAATCAGAAATTTGTCCACAAAATCCCTGAAAATGTCATTCATGAAGGACTGGAAGACGGAAGGAGCATTAGTGAGCCCAAAGGGCATCACTAGGTCCTCAAAATGCCCTTCAGGGGTATTGAATGCCGTCTTCCATTCATCCCCGTGCTTAATGCGAATAAGTTATACGCCCCCCTGAGGTCAAGCTTGGTAAACCAAGTAGCGTTTTTCACCCTGGAAAACAGGTCAGAAATCAAGGGTAACGGGTATTGATATTTCACAGTAATATTGTTCAAGAGACGATAATCAATACACGGCCTTAATGAACCATCTTTTTTGGCCACAAAGAAAAAACCGGCACCTAAGGGTGAAGAGGATGGTCTGATATGACCCTTCTCCAATGATTCCTTGATATAAGACCGCATAGCGTCATGTTCAGGTACAGACAAGTTAAAAAGGCGACCTTTAGGGAATTTACTACCCGGCACTAATTCAATAGCGCAGTCATAGCTCCTATGGGGAGGCAAGGAAGCAGATTTACTTTCGCTAAACACATCAGAAAAATCAAACAAAAAGTCAGGAACATCCTGAGCCTGGGGGGAGGCAGAAAAAACAGGAGTGTTGGTATTAACACATTGGCAGCCCCAACTGGTTACAGACACAGATTTCCAATCCAAAACAGGATTATGAGACTGTAACCAAGGGAAACCCAGCACGATAATGTCATGCAGATTATATAGAACCAAAAATTTGCAGCACTCCTGGTGATCAGGTTCAACCCTCATTATCACCTGAGTAGAAAACTGGGGTTTATTCTCAGCCAAAGGGGTAGAATCGATCCCCAGTAGGGGAATAGACTTCTGTAGGGGTATCAAGGGAAACCCACAACGTTTAGCAAAATCATAATCCATCAGGTTAATAGCTGCTCCAGAATCAACGAAAGCCTGAGCAGAAAATGAGGACAGAGAGCATATCAGAGTGACAGTTAATAAAAACTTAGTCTGAACACTACCCAAGACAACTGAGCGTGCAAAACGTCTTCCCCGCTTAGGGCAGACTGAAATAGCATGAGAGGCATCACCACAGTAGAAACATAACCCATTGCGCTTTCGAAACTCATGACGCTGTGCCCCAGACACCACTCTATCACACTGCATGGGTTCAGAAGCTGGCTCACAAGGCAACACCATTCCACGCATACTTCTCCGCTCACGCAAACGTCTGTCAATTTGAATCGCTAATGACATAGAATCATTGAGACACCATAACATCCTTTACATTATCTGACAGACCCTTCCGGAAAAGGGCCGCCAAAGCGTCGTCATTCCATTTGGTCAGGACTGCCCACCTACGGAATCTCTGACAGTATAACTCAGCGTCATCAAGCCCCTGATTTAATGCCAACAAGGCTTTTTCAGCTTGATCAGTGACATTAGGCTCATCGTACAATAACCCCAAAGCCTGAAAAAACGCATCAACATCACTCAAAACAGGATCCCCAGGTATCAGGGAAAAAGCCCAATCCTGAGGATCGCCGCGCAGGAGAGAGATGATAATTTAACTGCGCGTGCGTTCCTGAGGACTTAGATTTTAAGGCAAAAAACAATTTACAATTATTTTTGAAATTCTGAAACTTAGCTCGATCCCTAAAAACAAATCTGGCATGGGGATCCTAGGTTCCACAACAGGCAACCTAGCAAGATATGCAGCAATACTCTGAACCTCAGTGGCAAGCTGATCCACACGGCCAGACAACTTGTGCAAAGATCCTCCCCAGCACCCAGAGATACAGAGGGAAAAAAAAAAATGCAACAAAAGAAAAATATCTCTGACAACTCTGACAACCTTTTTTCTTTCAAATATTTTTTCCCTTCTGTGAGTACCATACAATTTTCAATTTTTGGGCCGGTGATACTGTTATGTTTCGGTAGCTGAGGAGTGCAGGAAAAAAAGGCAATACACCAGAGCAGTTGGAATCTATGGG
>JARQOD010000003.1:110407077-110427921 GCA_033576555.1 Oophaga sylvatica
AGCAGCAGGGGTTCTGTTTACAGAAGCGTTGAAAAAAGCATGTAAAGATAGACAGGCAGAGAAGGAGGTTACACTAGAAGACAGAGTTCAGGGAAAGGAAGAGGAGCCAAAAGATTATTTCTGGGCCCTAAGGAAAACTTGGGTAGAAATGGGTTTTGTCCCAGAAAACAAGACTAGTGAGAGGATACTGGCAAGTGCATATATGAATGGGTTGAAAAAGGAAGTGGCAGAAAAGGTGAAAGTAAGTAGACCAGATTGGAGGTCAGTTAAAGCAGAGGATCTAGCCAGAATAACACAGGGGGCACAACATGATTTAGCGCAAGCAAAGAGAGGCGCAAGGTTACATGCTGTAGGTACTCGTCCTGCAAACAACAGGGAGGGGAGACGTGTGCCAGGAGATGGACAGAAATTGTGCTACGGGTGCAGGAAACCAGGACATTTCAGGAGAGATTGCAGAACTAATCCATATCCAGCCTGTCCAACTAATCCATATCCAAATGACCCGCCTGCAAGAGGCCCCCAAGACCAATTAGGGCCGCTCCCATAGGATAATGGTAGCTTGCACATGAACCCCCTTGTCTCCTTACCCCCCACTCCTAATTACACAGTGCAGGTGAACCTACCAGGGGGACATGAGGTTGAGTTCCAAGTGGACACGGGGGCAGACAATTCAGTATTTACAGAAGAGGACTGGCCATTTGGGAAAAGTGATTTCTCCCACCATGTTATAGCGACTCCTTACAACTCTCCATCTATCCTGCTCCCCGTCACTAAAAAGATTCCCCTGCAAATTCAAGGAACCACTGTACACACACAGTTAATGGTATCACCACGGGGTCAATGTAATCTTTTAGGATGTGATGTATTGTCTCAATTGCAAGCACATATTGAGTATCATCCTGATGGGACTGTCACTATGACACCAGGATTGAAGCCAAGCACTCTTTGTAAAATCATGTCACTAGATGTTGCTAGTATAGAGGACACAAATGAATTTCCTTCAATGTTAGAGGGTGTGATACCGCATGATTTCTGGGCTTCAGATAAAACAGATGTGGGCAGATTAAGGGTGCAGCCAGTCATGGTCAAATTAAAGCCAGGTGCAATCCTGCCCCAACAGAGACAGTATCCTCTTAGTTCGGCTCAAGAGTCGGCTATAGCTCAGCAGGTACAGAAACTGGTAGCAAGTGGTGTTTTAGTTAAGACCCAGTCCCCTTGTAACACCCCTCTGTTCCCAGTTAAAAAGAAAACAGCACCGGGGCAGCCAGCAGCGTACAGAATGGTCCATGATCTCCGGCTAGTGAACAAAGCTACAGAGCTCCTCACACCAGTTGTTCCAAATCCTCACACCCTTCTGTCTCAGATCCCGGCTAGTGCTCTTTGTTTTTCAGTGATTGACTTGGCAAACGCATTTTTTAGTACACCATACTGAACCAGGTGCAGCTGGCACATCTTTCAGCTGCACGTCACCTTCGATTGCAATGTGCACTTTTAATGCCTCCAAATGTTTCTTTGCAGAGATGTACCACACTTAATCCTGCCACATTGTTACCTCTCTCGGATCTAAAGGAGGGGTCACGTACGGTATTGTACAAAGAAGATCCAAGAGAGGAGATTCCTCATGATTGTGTTCAGCTTATGGCACAGGAAACAGCAGGCCTACACACAGTGTTTGAAACTGAAAGACCTAATGCTGATTTTGAATTTTTTGTAGATGGATCTCGCCACCAAGATGACTCAGGTACCTTCCACACTGGGTATGCCATCGTCTCCCTGAATGCGGTAATCAAGGCAGAACCAATGCTCCCACATCAGTCAGCCCAGGAGGCTGAACTTAAGACTCTGACCGAGGCCTGTAAGATAGCTGAAGGTAGAATTGTTAACATCTACACAGATTCTAGATACGCATTCGGTATAGCTCATGATTTTGGTCCAATTTGGAAATCTAGAGGATTCCTGACGGCAGCAGGACATCCCATTAAAAATGCTGACGCAGTCCAGCAGTTAATTGATGCATTACAATTACCAAAAGAGGTAGCTGTCATAAAAGTTAAAGCACATACCAGATGCACTGATCAGGTGAGTAAAGGAAAGGCAATGGCCGATGCAGCAGCAAAAACAGCAGCCAGTAGACCACTCCAAGGGGTAACGATGCACCAGGTAAGCGCTCCCAAAAATCCCTTTGTGTCGGAGGATGCTTTATCTCAGATGCAGGCTCAGGTGCACCAGGAGGAAGTAGAAAAGTGGGAAAAAGAAGGTGCATGTCTGAATGAAGCAAATGGGGTATGGGGAAGACGGATGCGTCGATGCCTTCCAAGGGCGTTGTACCCTGCGGTCGCCCAGATGTTACATGGGCAACCCACCAGGCCAAAACTGCTGTGATGAGTGTGATGCAGAAGCATTGGGTGGCACCAGGCTTTTCCACCTGTATAGAAGGTTTGATCCAGGGATGCATGGTATGTGCTACACATAATCAGGGAAGGGTAGTCAAGACACCACCCAAACACGCCCCTCGGCCCCTCTATCCTTTCCAGAGACTGCAGATTGATTATATTCAGCTGCCAAAATCAGGGTCATGGGAGTATGTGTTGGTCTGTATTGATTTATTCTCAGGATGGCCGGAGGCTTTCCCGATTGCCAAGGCTACGGCTGCGGCAACCGCAAAGAAGCTGCTTTCGGAGGTGGTGTGCAGGTATGGAGTACCAGAGGTGATCGAAAGTGACAGAGGTACACATTTCACAAGTGAAATAATGAATGAAGTCTTGACAGCTCTAGGAATTCAACAAGCTTTCCACACCCCATATCATCCACAAAGCAGTGGAAAAGTAGAAAGACTAAATGGGATATTGAAACTAAAAATCCAAAAGTCCATGGCTGAAACAGGGAAATCTTGGCCTGAATGTTTACCATTAGCCCTACATTCAGTAAGGTATACTCCAAATAGGAGAACTGGACTTTCTCCGTATGAAGTACTATTTGGCAAAGTGCCTAGCTTAGGATGTTTCTTTCCCCAAGCACTGGAGATGAGTAACCATGTATTAAGCTCATATGTAAGGGATTTGCATAAAAGACTTAAGAAAGTACATGATAATGTCTTCAGTTCTCTTCCAGATCCAAACCAGGATCCTGGGAGTCACAGCCTGCAGCCCGGAGACTGGGTAGTCATTAAAAGACACGTGAGAAAGAGTCTGGATCCGAGATTTGATGGACCTTTTCAAGTTCTACTGACGACAAGTACCGCAGTCAAGCTACAAGGCAAGGAAACTTGGATCCACGCATCGCATTGTAAGAAGATCCTTGGAGAGCCTCCAGAAGAGGAATGATGCTACTAATGACATTTGCTTGCATCCTTGCAGTAACGGATGTTGGAACAGACTTAGCCGTGTAGATGGGGATGTAACAGGTTCATTAGACACCACTTAGCTTTAGTGGATGGACTGAAAGAACAAAACCAAACTGTTGCAAACTGTTGGATTTGTACACACGCGCCGGTGACATCCACCAGTCTACCATTTCTTGCAGTCCCAGTCTTGTGGGAAGAAATTAACTCTTGGGGTAACTGTTCAGACACATTAAGCAACAATGCCACTCAAAAACTTTGGAACACCACGGTAGGAATACCGGTAGTGGGTTGGACTGATTTTCCATGGTGGCAGGGAAATCTAACAGGACAGATAATTCCAAGACTGTATCTATCTTTTAAAGGTGGGGCATGGGTACCCAGAAATAGAACTAGCATAACCTTTTTGGGAGGGTATCAGAAGAACACTCCCTCCTGCGGAGAACCTACCGCGGGATACTGCTCCCCACGAGGACAAAAGCCCGGATGGTGCATGATGAGTAATATTTCAAAGTTTATAGATTTGGCACACCGATTAGTATTACAGCATTCAGCTATATGGAACCTTCCACCATCAATGTATTGGGTATGTGGGGACAAAGCATTTAAGTGGCTTCCAGTAGGAGTCACCTGGAAATGCACCCTAGCTAGATTGACACCAGCCACCTATCTCATCACTCCGGACAGATTAGATCCATTATCTATTCCAAAACATACACTACATAAACGATCTGCAGACAATAGACCTCGCCCAAATGGGAGACCACATATAGTGGAGATGGGGATAGCAAATAAATTTTTCAGTGCATTATTTATCTACCCAATGATAGCTCAGACATGGGATAAGTTGGTAGAATCCACAGATTACCTAGATGATCAAATATGGGATATTTTAGATATCATCAATGGGTCCCTTGCAGTACAGAACCAGTTAATTATTATTACTAACCAACATACCCTCGTGTTAGATTACCTGACTGCAGCTCAAGGAGGGATGTGCCAGATTATTGGACCTGCATGTTGTCATTATATTGATAATTCTAGTGTTTTAACCCTTAAACATAAGCTAGAGGATGTCATAAAGTTAAGGAAACTATATGATGAGGCAAATCTGAAGAATCAAGATTCATGGTGGGCAAACACTGTTCTCCTTTCTTAACCCCGCAAATTGGTTCAACGGTATAGGGGGTTGGCTGACTGGGGTAATACAAGCTGGCCTACAGGTTTTATTGATATGTCTTGCTATCTATTTAGTTTTTAAAATCTGTTTGATGTGTATTAAACGATGTACTAGGACACAGAGGAGGTATGAAGATGTGTATTGATCAAATGAAGGAACAAAAGGAGGGAATGTTAGAGCTGAACCAGCATTTTTTTTAAAGTTCAGAGGCCTTGTTTTCTTTTTAGACAGGCTGATGCGTACCAGAAGTCAAGATAAGATGTTCCTCATTTTAGTCAATACACCCCCGCCCACCTGAGTAGTTCTGGGAGACAAGGGCAAGAATGGAGTTTTCGGTTAAAATCAGTATTCTACGTGTTTTAGTGATAAGTTGTATTAACCGCCATATATGGTAATTCCGCTTCCTGCTTCAGGGGTGTATATAAATCCCATATCCAGCAATAAAGAGTAGAGTTTATTGACGCATACTCTGTGTCTGTGTCTTATTCTCTCTGGTACCACATTCCGAGGAGGAAAGGGTTAACGAGACAAGCAGTGACGACAGTTAAAGCCACCTTGCTATTGGAAGGTGATTTTAAGCCAGGTTAATAATTGAGAGTTGTCAATTAGACAACTCTCAATTATTAATCCTATTGTATGAAATAAAAAAAAAAACACACACTTTAATTAAAAATCATTTAATGAAATAAACACACAGTTTTTGACCATCTTATTCCTTCGATTCCCTTGTTCTCCTGTAATTAAAAAAAATAATAAAACAACATTATTCTTACCTATCCGGTGCTCAGTCACGTCCAACACTGTAATCCTTCACAAAGGGTTAACAGGTTTACAGCAAGCAGCGCAGCTAATGCTGGCAGCTCAGCTGTAAGCCCCTGAACGAATGAGCTCCTCTCCCGGCTGACAGGAGAGGAAGTGATTAGCTGGGAAGCTTAATTGATTGTTTCCCAGGCTAATCAGTTCAGTTCAGGTCAGCCGGGGACACCTCACAGCATCAGTGACGTCACAGGGAGTCCCCGGCTGACCTGAACTGAACTGATTAGGCTGAGAAGCAATCAATTAAGCTTCCCAGCTAATCACTTCCTCTCCTGTCAGCCGGGAGAGGAGCTCATTCGTTTGTTGGCTTACAGCTGAGCTGCCAGCTTTAGCTGCGCTGCTTGCTGTAAACCAGTTAACCCTTTGTGAAGGATTACAGCGTTGGACGTGACTGAGCACCGGATAGGTAAGAATAATGTTGTTTTATTATTTTTTTTTATTACAGGAGAACAAGGGAATCGAAGGAATACCAGTAAAATAAAAGATGGTCAAAAACTGTGTGTTTATGTCATTAAAATTATTTTAATTAAAGTGTGTGTTTTTTTTAAATTTCATACAATAGGATTAATAATTGATAGTTGTCTAATTGACAACTCTCAATTATTAACCTGGCTTAAAGTCACCTTCCAATATCAAGGTGGCTTTAACCCATTATTAACCCATTAGCCACCGCTACAGGGCAATGGGAATAGACGGGCTAAGTGCCTGAAAGGGCTCATCTAATTATAGATTTGCCTTTTCTGGGGTGTTTGGGGGCAGATGTTAGTAGCCAGGGGGGCACAAAATAAATGCACCCTCCCTAGGCTATTATTATCTGCCCCCACTCGCTGGCTTTGCCTGTCTGGTGGAGAAAATACCACAAATTTTTTTTCAATAAATTTACACCTTTAATTAACCTCTACATGTATGAAATTTTGCACACATACACTCATGTAATTGTTAGTGAAAACCATATATCAAACAACATTAAATGACATGGTTAACTGTATGTAAACCACGTGTCATTTCATGTCGGGTTCTCTAATTTCGCAAAAGCCGGCAATTGAATTAGCGGCTATTTTACTATGTAGAAGTGTATGAACTATAAATATATATATATATGTCTCAATGACATGTGTGTGTTATATATATATATATATATAATATATATATATATGTGTATGTGTATTCTTTCTAGTCTTTATTAAAGCTGTCAGTGTGATTTTACTGTATAGCCGGGGATGAATTGGCAGCTTTTCTAAAGGACACCGGTGCGATTTTATCGCAAGTCACATGTGCAGTCCGTTTGTAATCCGATTTTTCATCGCACCCATAGACTTGCATTGGCGATTGTCGACCCACAATCCGTGACAATCGCAGCATGCTGCGATTTCACTCGCACGTATAAAACGGACGACAAAAAATCGGATGGTGGGAGCTGCTCCATAGATTAATATTGGTCCTACTGCAATGTGATATTTCATCGCTTTGCAGTCGTCCGATTTTGTCGCCAGTGTGACCCCGGCCTTACTGTTTTAAACTCACCTGCCCCTGGTCCAGAGCTTAGTTTCAGCTGCTGCTCCAGGTGTCAGTCATTTTCTGCAGTGCTGACATCACATCGACAGCTCTACAGCCTCATATTCAGGAAGCTTCTATGCTCTGTGTGTACTGACAACCACTTTTCCGTCATTAAAGCGAACCTGTCAGCAGTTTTGGCCGATATAAGATAAAAAGTTATTTTTCTTCTCTTGCAGGTCTGACTGGGGCTTATCTACAGCATTATAGAATGCTAGCAAAACCAAGGAAAAAGCAATGTGTGTATATACCCTAATGAAAATAAATAAGTAAAAAAGCAAGTGCATTAAATAATTAACATAGGGTACTTAGTAAACACTGTTTTGATCAAAAAATCATAAAGCTGTGCCACCACGGCAAGGTGTACCCAGTTGAGACAGTAACTACACTCTCTAAGGTTAAAACCTACCTGGTGTGAATAGTGGCAGAGAGTCTGGGTCCCAAATGGACACCCAGCTTCAGAGGGACTATATATGAACTACACAGCTCAGTAGAAAGGAGGCCACACCCTATTTGTACTGAATACAAAAATGCTAAAGAAAAGAAAAACTGAACTGGAGTAGACTTGAATGACATGCAAGATTTAGAAGCATGTTCACACTGGCCATAAAAGCAAGCAAAACCAAGGGAAAAAGCAATGTGTGTATATACCCTTGCTTGCTTTTATGGCCAGTGTGAACATGCTTCTAAATCTTGCATGTCATTCAAGTCTACTCCAGTTCAGTTTTTTGCTTTTCTTTAGCATTATAGAATGCTGTAGATAAGCCCTGAAAGGCAGTAGCTGTATCTTATACGATACAATACGATACACTTTATTGATCCCGAGGGAAATTATATCGGCCAAAAGTTCTGACAGGTTCAGCAATTTGTGCTAGGTATCCAATGTACACATCGGGTAACTAAGGGCTGCACGGCGCCTAGTTATGTACCCAATATGTACACTGGATAGCGGCTCTCAGCGCTCTACAGCAGAAGCTGGGAGCCGGTATCTAGGTTACATATCAGGTAACTAGGCGCCGCGCAGCCCTTAGTTACCCGATGTGTACATTGATACCAGCTTGCTGATCCTTGGTCTCCCGCTGTCACACGCAGCGATGCACGCTGGTCAGCAGGAGACCAACGATGAAAAAATGGTCCAGGACATTCAACGACGATCAGAGATACCCAGCAGGGGGGGGGCGGTCGTCGCTGCGTGTCACACTAAGCGAGATCGCTGGCTAGGTCGCTGTTGCGTCACAAAATCGATGACGCTTCAGCGATCTCCCTAGCGATCTATCTTAGTGTGACAGGGCCTTTAGCCTCTTAAGGGTTGCTCAGATCAATGGCGTAGCAAGGGGTGGGGATGGGAGCAGGGTGGCTGCTCTAGGTGCCAAACTCTATGGGTGTTCAATTCTTCTTCTTCTGCAATACAGCGAGTTTCTGCCCGGAGTTGCTTATGCAGAGCCTAGCAGGTGAAAGAAGTTTGTGCTCCGCATAGGAAGCTTCAAAAATGAGAAAGCTCAGTATAATGAAGTGATCTTTGTTTTCTCAGTCATGGCCTACGCAGAGCGAAGCAAACAATAACAGACTCATGTTGTCTGCTATGCTCTGCATAAGCAAAGACCGAGATAACAAGCAGAAGACAAGCAGCTAATAAATGAAGACAGTATTGAATTATGTACAGTGCACATGATTCAATACTGTTTTCAGTCAGTGATGATTTTACATCTTTATACTTTTTCTAACCCTAACTAAGACTAGGGATTCATTTAGGCTTAGGGCTAGGATTAGGTTAAGGGTTAGAGATATGATCGGAGTAGGGTTAGGAATATAGTATAACTTTTTGTATTTAAAATTTATGTGTGATTTCAGAAAAAAAAATAGAAGATCAAGCAGATTTTAATACTCAGTTCCCTCAGTTACCATACATTTGCTTGGTATACGTATAGGTTAAATACTGAGCTTGTGAAAAGACTATTGGAGTACTAGAAAAATATAGACTTGAAGTCCTCAGTGGTTGATACCTTTTAATGCTAACTGAAAAGATGTAACAAATTGCAAGCTTTCGAGATACTCAGGTCTCTTCATCAGCATAGACTAATACAACATCTGAAGAATCACATTTTATCACAAAATAGCACAGAAAATGCAATAGTAGGACAAGTGACATGAAGCAGAACTGTCATTATGGCAGAGGATTAACATAATATGACTAGTTCATAGATAAGGATGAAGGTTTTATTACCCTCTGATGGGTCTGTATTGTGTTGTGATGACCCTAAAGGTCAGGAGGCAGATTCCTTAATTGTTGTAGAACGACATAAAACTTGATTTTATTCGTTCTACAAATTAAGGAATCTGCTCCCTGACCTTTTAGGGTCATCACACACAATACCAACCCCAACAGAGGGTAATAAACCTTCACTCCTTATCTATGAACTAGTCATATTTATGTTAATCCTCTGCCATAATGACAGTTCTGCTTCATGTCACTTGTCCTACCTATTCATTTTTTCTGTGCTATTTTGTGTATAAAATGATTCTTCATGTTGTATAGTCTTGCCTGATGAAGAACCTGAGATCTCGAAAGCTTGCAATTTTTACCATCTTTTCAGTTAGCCATTAAAGGTATCAACCACTGAGACTCTCAAGTCAAATTTTCTATCTGCTGGCTAACACGGTACGAAGATACACATCTTCTATATTGGAGTACTAACAATTCACAGGTTAGGAGGCGCTCTGGGAACTGGAAAGACACCTTGTGCCACTGGATCAAATTCTTACTTATATTACCCGCTTCCAATGTATCAACTTCAAGAGCTGACTATTCACGTACTACCGATTATATCCCACCACTATAGAGGCGCCACTTTAAGGAGATAACGTTATTTATGTCAGATTGAGTGGTTTTAATGCTGCGGCTGATCGGTTTATCTCTATTATGCCCATACTGCTCATTAGTACAACAAAGGGCCTGTGCTATAAAACTTTAATAAATAGTTCCCAAAGTCCTGGAGTTCTTTAAGCTAATAACAAGGATGAAGATGCAACTGTCTCAGCAGGATCCCTGATAGATGACATTGACCACAAGTGTCCATCTCAAAAACAAATTCATCAGTATCACCATTTCATTTATTGGCCATCTGTCTGAACCTCCCACCCCCCTGTGCAGGCTACATAACTAAATGAAGCTGCAATTAACCCCGTATAATTTTATTCCTAGATTTATTGCCAGACACAGATATTGGTCGGGTATCCAGACAGCAGATGTTTTGGTGAATTGGATTCCGAATATTCACATAGGTCTTACATGTCACTAAACTTTCTCCTCTGCATTATATTTTCTTGTTACTATAATATTAGATTGTCCCATTTCTTTCATTTTGACCTTATATGTAGCAAGTGGTCTATTTCCTGTGATTTTCCAGCTGTTATACAACTACAACCATTTCCTGACAGGTTATCCGCAATTCGCTTATGTTTAGAGATGGGCGAACCCAGACAAAAATGTTCGGTGTTCGTACTGGACAGTCAGTGTTAGGGCCTGAACGCCGAAGTGCTGAAGTCTGGTGCAGTTTTCGGGGTAAGTCTGTGGTTGCGAAGAGAAAGAGAGAGAGTATGAATTATTTTCTTTTCTTAGCAGTTCCGGAATCCATCATTTTCCGGTGGAAGTTCGGGAACTGTTCTTGTACCTGAATCTAACTTTTAAAAAAGTTCAGGTCAGGTTCCAGAACCTGAATTTGCACCGGTCCGCGCATTCCTATAAATATTGCATTTGCCACATTTGTATTTCGACCACTTCCTTCTATCACCAACTCACGAAGGTTGTATACATGGAAAATTAAAATGCCCCTCCTGGTCCATGATCACTACTATAAACCAAGGCAGAAGTTGAAGTTCCTGAATTCCAATGCAAAAGCTGAAAAAAAATAAACAAGCCTTACCGCTTCTAATCCAATATTCAGTAAGACCTCCTCAAAAATGGGTGCAAAAGATCCTGTCGATCTAACAGGTAGTAGCAGTAATTAACATATGTTCAAACCATGACACAAGTGTGTATCCACTGGAACTATACAACCTAAAATATGATACACAACCAAAAGATTTATAAACAATATTTATTTTATTTCAAAAGTACATATCATTAAAAAAGGGAAAATGCCCACAAGTGGAAAATATACAGGAGGGTGCGGGGTACGAACAGTATTAGGGTATATGCACATTATATTAGATGCTATTACTACAAAATTGAACTTAATAGAAATTAATATTCCAATATTAGTACATTAAACAATAAATAATAGTAAAAGGCAAATAGCTATATGCAGATGAAGTATCTAGATATTTTTAAATCTGTATAAATGATGGTTCTTTAGTGAGTCATAAAAAATGTGCAGTAAAATGTGGTCAGCTGCTGAATATATGTACAACGAATCCTACATAATGATTAGTCATCATAATTGTAAACAATGTCCATATATACAAAGTATGGCTGAAAGTCAATTAAAGTGGCTGTGCAGTAATTGCGAGTGCACCAACAGGTGGTATATATAATCAAGCACATATGGAAAATGTTTACACAGGTGAAAATATAATTATATCATAGAAACAAAGTATTTATCAAGGATAGTAAAGTGCCAATGCATAGAAAAAGTGCCAATGCTTACAGAAAAAACAGCAATTGGCTGACCAGTAGATACAGACCCTGCACGCACACTCACTGCACCAGCTCAACACGCATTTTGCTTGTGCTTTGACGAGGGAATGAGGTAGTAGTATATAGAGGGATATTTAAACCAGAAGAGGCCATTCATGTGGTGTATTAAGTGAGCCGATCACAAACAGCTGGCGTCGGCTGGTGAACATACCATGCATGGTCACGCTGGCGTCACATCCAGTCCATAGGACGCGTCTCAATGGAGCGCATCACAATGCATTATCATCAGTGTCCCCATTGGGGCTCACAATCTAAATTCCCTATCAGTAAGTCTTGGAGTGTGTGAGGAAACCCATGCAAACATGGGGAGAACACACAAACTTCTTGCAGGTCTAGTCCTTTTGGGATTTAAACCTAGGACCCCAGTGCAGCAAGGCAACGGTGCTTCCCACTGAGCCACCATGCTCAACACTCTTCAAATAAATTCCCTTCTCTATACATCAATTGAAAAAGTAAAAAAAAAAAAGGCTCATGTCATGATTCAAAAACTGAAATAGGGATATCCACCTTTCACGGAAAAAAATTGTTGTGCAGGGTCCCCACACAGTTTATAGCTGACCGCTGAGATGGCTGCAGCAGGGCACCCTGTGGTCAGTTTATGGCTAGGGACTCCTTTAACAAAAAAGAGTGATCTAAATCAGACAGCCCCTTCAAGTTGACCGATCATTTACACCAAACGCCATCTTCTTGCCATTGCAGCAATGCATTGCATGTTGTTTGACATTTCACAGAGTAGGAACCAGACACCCAGTACCTGTGTAAGTGGCAATTAATAAATGACCCACTTAGCGTTACAGCGTCCGATTCATCTCATATTCATTCCCTGATCCTTGATCAATGCCCCTTTAATAATCACAACTAAAAACATATTCCCTCTGGCATATTAAATATTAAAATTAGTTTAAGATTCAGCTTCAATTCCTATGCAGCTCCTGCTAATTTACTACGTGCGCAATTTCTTCTGGAGAATGAAATTTAGTGTTCTGTATTAATAATGAAATGGCTATCATTATTTCCTTGATTGTTGTAGAATGGTTTCCTGTTAAAGCCATAATTTCTGTTGGTAAAAAATGGACCTTCCTGTGACTTTTTTTTCAATATCATTTTTTTCTCTCACTTTGTTGCAAGTTATTGTTCTCAAATAAAGCCGTGCATTTCTGCCAAGTAGCGTTATATTTTTTGCTCTATCTCCTTTTTCTGGTTGTTACTTTTCCAGGCTGCTGATGATCATTACTTGGAGAGCTCCATTGGTTGACAGTTATTTTACTTAAAGGGGTTGTCCAGCCCTGGAGAAATGTCTGGAAAGTTTTGCAGCTTGCCCAATCTAAGCAGTGTGTAAAATCTACACTGTTAGGATTTGGCTCCACTTGCTGGTTTGACTTGATGTCATGTAATAACATGCAATATTCGATTTACATACTTCAGGTCACGTGCCGACTATATTCTCATTCGCTTTTCCTCATAGAACATGTGACAAGCAAAATGTGCCTGCAAATATGCAAGTCACAGACTTGAGGGTCACATGAACCGACAAGCGGAGGTGAATCCTAACAGTTAGGGATGAGCAAATAAATTTGATTGGAACTGAATTCTATTTGAATGTTACAAAAATTCACTATCACCAAAATGTTGAATTTTTTATTATTCACTTTTGGGCAGAGTCGGCAAAATAGAGGTAGCAAGCCACCATTTTTCTGAACTGTAAAGATCCATTAAAAGGTAAAAAAAATATATTGTTCTCATACAGGAAAGGGGAGGATTTGTTCTCAGCGCACCGTTCAGGTAATATAAAAAACGTAAACGTTTAACTGAAAGAGGTAAACGTTTGTTCAAAACCATTTCTGACAAACTCAGGCCCTTTTTATCCCAAAATACACGGCTTTCCTGTGACACTGACACACAATCTGTGAACACATTTTCGACTGCCTACAGTTCACAATTCAACTAAGTAAAAAATATAATACTCAAATACCTGACAGTCACAAATCAAAATGACACCTTACATGGAATCATTAACGAAGAATGTAGGTGTGTTGCCAAGAGTAGAACAGGAGAGCAAACGGAGTACTGGATTCAATATGATGTAAAAAATTTTAAATTTTATTATTAATAATACAAACATTACCAATAAAAATAACTAAATAACAAAATCACAGGACAGACACAGGTGGAAAGATCCGTGCATATTAGCACATGCCCACATAATCAATCATAATGCCAGTCACAAAAGTGGCTGGTTAGTGGGGAGGTGATGGTAAGCTAACAACATATTGCCAATGAATAAACCCCAGTGGGTGCATATACAGTAACATCAAAAAAGGAAGCTTACCAGGCAGTATGCAACAGACCCAGGACAGAGGGTAGAGCCCGACGCGCGTTTCGCGCTCTCACAGGGCGCTTTCACATCTGTCATCATTGTTGTCTGGTCTCCCTGCGATCTGCGAGATCAGGCAAATCTGATAACAGTTGTAGTCAGATGCCGACACCTTTGTCTACTGCATATTAAATAAATAATTAAATATTCTGGGAAGGGGCCAATAGCTAAAAAGGTTCACAGGCTATTAATAGCAGCATGCAGCAGTTTGCTTAGCCTTTACTGGTTAGTAAAAGGGGTACCCCCACAAAAAATGGCATGGGGTCCCCCTATTATTACTAACCAGCTAAGGTTTAACTGTGGGATGATAATAATAGCCTGGGAAGGAGTCATGTACATTGGCTGCCTCCCAGACTAAAAATATCAGCCCTCAGCCGCCCCAGTACTGACACATCCATAAGATGTACCACATCTGGCGCTTAGACTCAGCTCTTCCAACTTGCATTGGTGAGGTAGCAAGCTAGGTAATATTTATGGAGTTGATGTCAGCTTTGTAATGTCAGCTGAAATCAAGCCCAGGGGTTAGTAATGGAGAGGTGTCTATCAGACTCCTTTATTAGAAATCCTTTATTAGAAATAAAAACTACCTAACTCAGCTACATCTGGATGTATTGCTTAACAGTGACATGATGCGACTGCTCAACCCTGCATCCAGGATACACTGAGCTGAGCGTGAGAATGCGGTTGCGTATAACTGGCGGTGACTAGTAATGGGCGAACCCCTGGATGTTCGAGTTCGGCGGATTCGGCTGAACAGTTAAAAAAAGACCCCATTTAGATGAATGTTGGGCTCAAACATCTGTTGTTTGCCATGCTATCATCTGAATGACAGAGCAAAAAACACTGAGTCTGATCGGCGGTAAGATCATTACCGCTGGTCAGAGATCTGTGGTTCCCACATTGTCAGGTGACAGCATGAGTCAACAGCTGTGCCCGGAGGTAAAAAGTTTACCTCTGGTCACAAAGGCATCAGCTGATGACAGAGGAATGAGCGTAAGGTAAGTATAACTGTGTTTGTTATTTTTAAATAAATTTGTAAAAACAGTGTGTATTTTTATTTCAAATAAATGACTTTATTCTGGGTGCTTTTACTGACAATATGACTATGGGGTTAGTAATGCAGAAGTGTCTTATAGACTCCTCTGCATTACTAACCTATGTACCTGATGTCACCTGAAAATACAAAAGGTGACATTAACTGCACAAATATGAACGCCACTTGCAAGTGGGAAGAGCCGGGAAAAGCAGCAGAATTGGAGCATCTAATAGATGCGCTTTTCTGGGGCATCTGCGGGCTATTTTTAGGCTGGGGGTGTTAATATCCGTGGCCCCTTACCAGCCTGAGAATACCAGCTATCTGCTTTTGCTTAGCTTGTTGTTAAAATGGCACGCTGTTTTTTTAAAAATATTTATTTACATTTTTTTTTTAATGGCGTGGGGACCCTCTCTTCTTGATAATCATGATTATCAGTCATGATAAAGCTAACCGCTGAGGGTTGCAGCCCCAGCTGTCAGTTTAGCCAAGCAGGTTGTCAAATATAGAAAGACCCCATGTCATTTTTTTTAGCACAGGCGCCGGCTAACGAATACTCCCATCAGCGGCGCCTGGTCTTGCTGTTATTAGTGGTTTGTAAAAGCATGTAAAGTAATACAGGAACTGTTAGGCAAGGAATTTAGACACAACCACTGGTGGTTCTGGGGGCATGGGGGACCTGACAGGTTCCCTTTAAAGGACTCTGTGTGTTTATTTAAATTAAGGATTTTACTCTCTCTTTATTAAATTTGACTATGGGTTAGTAATGGGGGTGTCTAACAGCCAACTCTCCATTACTAACCCCTGGGATTGATATTAGTAAAAATAAAACAGCTGACATCAACCTCATAATTATCACCTTTCTTGCCACTGCACCAGGAAAGTGGGAAGAGCCTAGCTTAAGTAGCCAAAGACGACATCCGCTGACTACAACTTTCAGCGTCTGGGAACAAAGAGAAATGTACTGCTTTTTCCCAAGCGCCAGTATGTGTCAAACTGATGCAACACACGGCTGCCACTCTGATGCTGCACACCAACACGGATAGCTCCGGTACTGTTTTTTCCAGTACCGGAAATATCAGAACGTGTGAAAGATGCCTTATACTGTTTCTCACATGGTCTCCAATCCTATCTCTGGCCATCATTGCACCCAAAAAATATGTGTATAATCGTAACAAGGTTTGTGAACAAGCCAAACGTAGAAAAAACAACCTTAAAAAACAATAATTTTATTTGATATTCACTAAAATATACCAAAAAACAGAACACCATGTGATGTATAAATACCAATTAAACTAAACAATATTCAGATACTGGATAACCCCTATCCTTAAATCTACCTGCCAGCGGAGGTAGGCGCTAAAATAAACGAGAAATGGTGCCCCGCTCCTCGGCGGCTGTCCCTAAGGAGCCATAGAATTCTGTACAATATACCTTATGATACAGGAATCAACGATCATTCAGTATATATATGTACACCTGATATCTACAGAGACCAGAAAATAAAGTAAAGTAAAGGAGTGAAATATATATATACAGTACAGACCAAAAGTTTGGACACACCTTCTCACTTAAAGATTTTTCTGTATTTTCATGACTATGAAAATTGTAAATTCACACTAAAGGCATCAGAAGGCACACTTTTTTGTTAAGTATATAATTCAACATGTGTTAATTCATAGTTTTGATGCCTTCAGTGTGATTCTACAATTTTCATAGTCATGAAAATACAGAAAAATCTTTGAATGAGAAGGTGTCCAAACTTTTGGTCTGTACTGTATATATACAGTATATATATATATATTATTATTATTATACATTTATATAGCGCCATTTATTCCATGGCGCTTTACATATGAAAAGGGAAAAATATAGACAGGTACAATAAACGTGCTAGACAAGGGACGCATAAGTACAGAAGGAGAGAGGACCCTGCCCGCGAGGGCTCACAGTCTACAGGGATGGGTGAGAATACACTAGGAGAGGGTAGAGCTGGTCGTGCGATGGTTCAGTACACTGAGGATCATTGCAGGTTGTAGGCTTGTCGGAACAGGTGGGTCTTCAGGTTTTTCTTGAAGGTCTCCGTTGTTGGTGAAAGTCTGATGTTTTGTGGCAGGGAGTTCCAGAGTATGGGGGAAGCCCGGGAGAAGTCTTGTATGCGGTTGTGGGAAGAAGAGATGAGGGGGGGAGTCGAGAAGGAGATCTTGAGAGGATCGAAGGTTGCGTGTAGGTAGGTAGCGGGAGACCATGTCACAGATGTATGGAGGAGAAAGGTTGTGGATGGCTTTGTATGTCATGGTTAAGGTTTTGAACTGGAGCCTCTGGGCAATAGGAAGCCAGTGAAGGGCCTGGCATAGTGGGGAGGCTGGGAATAGCGGGAAGACAGGTGGATTAGTCGTGCAGCAGAGTGTAGGATGGACTGGAGTGGTGCCAGAGTGCTAGAGGGGAGGCCAGACAGTAGGAGGTTGCAGTAGTTGAGGCGGGAGATGATAAGGGCGTGCACTAGTGTTTTTGTGGTTTCATGGTTGAGGAATGAGCGGATCCGGGAAATATTTTTGAGTTTGAGGCGGCAGGAGGTGGCGAGGGCTTGGATATGTGGTTTGAAAGAGAGGGCAGAGTCGATGATCACCCCAAGGCACCGAGCATGTGGGACTGGGGAAAGCGAGCAGCCATTGACATTGATGGATAGGCCTGGTGGAGGGGTAGAATGAGGTGGGGGAAAGATGATGAATTCTGTTTTGTCCATGTTCAGTTTGAGAAAAACGAGCAGAAAAGAAGGCTGAGATAGCAGACAGACACTGTGGGATTTTGGTCAGTAGGGAGGTGAGGTCAGGTCCAGATAGGTAGATCTGCGTGTCATCGGCGTAGAGGTGATACTGCAAGCCGTGGGATTCTATGAGCTGTCCCAGGCCGAAGGTGTAGATGGAGAAGAGTAGGGGTCCTAGGACTGAGCCTTGGGGAACACCGACAGACAGGGGGCGAGGTGAGGAGGTGGTGTGTGAGAGGGAGACACTAAATGTTCGGTCTGTTAGGTATGATGAGATCCAGGATAGGGCCAAGTCTGTGATGCCAAGAGATGAGAGAATCTGTAGGAGGAGGGAATGGTCTACGGTGTCAAAGGCAGAAGACAGGTCCAGGAGAAGGAGGACAGAGTAGTGTCGCTTGCTCTTGGCGGTTAGTAGGTCGTTGGTGACTTTAGTTAGGGCAGTTTCAGTTGAGTGATGCGGTCGAAAGCCTGATTGTAACCGGTCAAAGAGGGAGCAGGAGGAAAGGTGGGAGGACAGTTCAAGATATACATGCTGTTCCAGTAGTTTTGAGGCGAAGGGAGAAGAGATATCGGGCAATAGCTAGACGCTGAGGATGGGTCGAGGGAGGGCTTTTTGAGGATCGGGGTGATTGAGGCATGTTTGAAGGATGAAGGAAAGACACCATTTGTAAGTGAAAGGTTGAAGAGGTGTGTGAGAGTAGGGATGAAGACTGTGGCAAGGTTAGGGATGAGGTGGGACGGGAGTGGGTCAAGCGCGCAAGTGGTGAGGTGTGATCTTGACAGGAGAGTGGAGAGCTGATCTTCTGTCATGGTGGTGAAGCTGGTTTTGGAAGAACAGGGCTGAGTGGCTAAGAGGGGCATTGGGGGCTGCGGGCCAAAGCCTTCTCTGATAGTATCAATCTTTTGCTTAAAGAAGGAGGCATATATATATATATAGGTCCTATAAAAAATTAATATTAAATTTGTTGAAATTTAGTATGATATGATTGCCAACAAGTTATTTTAGGGTGCCATCCTTCTCTGGCAAGTAGATTTAAGGATAGGGGTTAGCTTACTTGGTACCGTATATACTCATGTATAAGCCGACCCGTGTATAAGCTGACCCCCTAATTTTGCCACAAAAAACTTGGAAAACTTATTGACTCACGTATAAGCCGGGTGTATAAGTTGCCGTCCTGCTCTGTGCTCCCCCATCCAGCTCTGTGCGCCCCTCCTCCTGCTCCATTATCCTGTCCTGCTCCGTGCTTTCCATCCTCCCCGTCCTGCTCCGTGCTCCCCATCCAGCTCTGCACTCCCCCATTCTCCTCTGTGCCCACCCCGTCCTGCTCCGTGCTCTCCGTCCTCCCCCCTGTTCTGCTCCGTGCTCTCCGTTCTCCCCCGTTCTGCTCCGTGCTCTCCGTCCTCCCCCCCGTCCTGCTCCGTGCTCTCCGTCCTCCCCCGCTCTGCTCCGTGCTCTCCGTCCTCCCCCCGTTCTGCTCCGTGCTCTCCGTCCTCCCCCCCGTCCTGCTCCGTGCTCCTTGTCCTCCTCCATGCTACCACCATCCTCCTCCATCATACTCACCCTACCCGTGCCATCGCTGAACGTCCCGCCGGCAATCCTGCGTTCTCCCCGGCTTCCTGCAGCTCTCCAGCGCTGAGCGGTGACGTAATACCGCTCATTAAGGCCATGAATATGGAGGCCACGCCCATGGGAGTGGCGTCGCGTCCATATTACATGACCTTAATGAGCGGGTATTACGTCACTGCTCAGCGCTGGAGAGCTGCAGGAAGCCGGGGAGAACGCAGGATTGCAGGGACGTTCAGCGATGGCACGGGGAGGGTGAGTATGATGTCCCAGCCACCGGCTCCTGCCGCCACATCCCCTCCCCCGCTGGTTTCTGCCCTATGACTCGTGTATAAGCCGAGGGGGCATTTTCAGCACAAAAAAAGGTGCTGAAAATCTCGGCTTATACACAAGTATATACGGTATTTATAAATCATAGTGTTCTGTTTTTTGGTATATTTTAGTGAATATCAAATAAAATTGTTTTTTTAAGATTTTTTTTATGTTTTGGAATCATTGCATAATTGCATTGCATAATCATTGCATTTCTAAATCAATAGACATCTATTCCAGCTTCTATTGCCATCTTGCAATCGCTATTATAGCCTTTGATAGTGGTGGCGCGAGGTCAATGAACCACCTTCACGAGGTAATGTAAAACAGATACTTACTAATGATGAGTGAGTATGCTAATTGCTAGGAAGTGCTCGGAGATTTAGTTTCTGCTCGATTTGCGACTCCTAGACAGCCTGAATACATGTGGGGATTCCCTAACAAACAGGCAGTCCTCCCCACATGTATTCAGGCTGTCTAGTAGCAGCAAATCATGCAGCTGCGGCAACTGAAACTAAATCTCTATCTGAGCACTTCCAAATACTAGGAAACCACCCGAGCATGCTCGGGAAAACCCGAGCAACGAGCATACTCGCTCATCATTAGTACTTACTCTTGGGATTATGGTGTGGTGTAGAGGGGCATAATGTATGGTAGCTGGACCCTTCCAGTCTTCATTCAAGATACTACTAGCTCGGTGTTACATTGATTTGGTCGTGAAACCAGTGGTAGGGCCATTTCTCCACAGAAGCCATTTTTCAACATGACAATGCCAGACTGCAAATTGCTCCTGCTTCTATGAACAGCCTGTGTGGCCTAAATGTGTTACCATGGCCTGCAATGTCTCCGGACTTGTCTCCCATCGAGCATATCTGGGACGTCATTGGTCGGCAACTGCAAAGGATCTGCCTGCAGTGTGTTAGGGTTCGAGTTCCCGCTCCTGCACAGGGGGAATCTTGAGCTGTTCCTGCTGCGGTCCCCCATCCGTCTCCAGCCGCAGTGGTTCCTGCTCAGCAGAGACGTCGGTCCCAGCGTCTTGCCCGGCCCAGTACTGTGCAGAGACTTGCTGCTGCAACCAGTGTTGGAGCAGGCAGATTTAGGATCTAAGTCCTTTGTTGCTTCATCTGAGCATGCCCAGGGCAAGATCTCCCATTGGAGATCAGGGGTCACATGCTCAGACACAGCTTCCACTCCTATTGGTCCTTCAG
>JARQOD010000003.1:110428021-110510420 GCA_033576555.1 Oophaga sylvatica
GATGCTTGCCCCTTTTTCAGAAGGGGATGTCAGAGAATGTAAAGGATGTTATTATGGTGGGATTCCCTGCTCCCTCTGGTCTCAGTGATTCTATGTCATTGGCTATTCAAATTGACAGACGTTTGCGTGAGCGCAGAGGTATGCGTGAGATAGTGTTGCTTTGTGAGCCAGCTTCTGAGCCCATGCAGTGTAATAGAGTGACTTCTGGGGCTCAGCGTCATGAGATTCGAAAGCGCAATGGGTTATGTTTCTACTGTGGTGATGCCTCTCATGCTATTTCAGTCTGCCCTAAGCGGGGAAGATGTTTTGCACGCTCAGTTGTCTTGGGTAGTGTTCAGACTAAATTTCTGTTGACTGTTACCCTGATTTGCTCCCTGTCCATTTTCTGCTCAGGCTTTTGTTGATTCAGGAGCAGCTATTAACCTGATGGATTTTGACTTTGCCAAACGTTGTGGGTTTCCCATGATACCCCTGCGGAAGTCTATTCCCCTACTGGGCATTGATTCTACCCCTTTGGAGGAGAATAAACCACAGTTTTCTACTCAGGTGATAATGAGGGTTGAACCAGATCATCAGGAGAGTTGCAAATTTCTGGTGCTGTATAATCTGCATGACATTATTGTACTAGGTTTCCCTTGGTTACAGTCTCATAATCCTGTTTTGGATTGGAAATCTGTGTCTGTGACCAGTTGGGGCTGCCAATGTGTTAATGCCGACACTCCTGTTTTTTCTGCCTCTCCCAAGTCTCAGGATGTTCCTGACTTTTTGACTGATTTTTTGGATGTATTTAGTGAAAGTAAATCTGCATCTTTGCCCCTCACAGGAGCTACGATTGCGCTATTGAATTAGTGCCTGGTGGTAAATTTCCTAAAGGTCGCCTTTTTAACTTATCTGTACCTGAACACGATGCTATGCGATCTTATATCAAGGAGTCATTGGAGAAGGGTCATATCAGACCATCCTCTTCACCCTTGGGTGCCGGTTTTTTCTTTGTGGCCAAAAAGGATGGTTCATTGAGGTCGTGTATTGATTATCGTCTCTTGAATAAGATCACTGTGAAGTATCAATATCCGTTACCCTTGATTTCTGACCTGTTTTCCAGGGCGAAAAGTGCTAATTGGTTTACCAAGCTTGACCTCAGGGGGGCGTATAACCTTATTCGCATTAAGCACGGGGATGAATGGAAGACAGCGTTTAATACCCAGAGAGGCATTTTGATGACCTAGTGATGCCCTTTGGGCTCACTAATGCTCCTTCCGTCTTCCAATCCTTCATGAATGATATTTTCAGGGATTTTGTGGATACATTTCTGATTGTTTATTTGGATGATATCTTGATTTTTTCCAATGACTGGGACTCTCATGTGAAACATGTTTGGACTGTGTTCCAGATTTTGAGAGAGAATGCACTGTATGTGAAGGGATCAAAGTGTCTTTTTGGCATACAGAAGGTCTCATTTCTGGGATTCATTTTGTCTCCGTCTGTTATTGAAATGGACCCGGTCAAGGTTCAAGCCATCTGTGATTGGGTCCAACCTACTTCATTAAAGGCTCTTCAGAGATTTTTGGGTTTTGCCAATTTTTATCGTAAATTTATTGGTAATTTCTCCGGTATTGTTAAATCATTGACTGATTTGACCAGAAAGGGTTCTGATGTGGTGAATTGGTCTCCTGAGGCAGTCTCTGCGTTTCAGGAACTTAAGTAGAGATTCACTTCTGCTCCTGTTCTGCGGCAGCCTGATGTTTCTCTACCGTTTCAGGTGGAGGTTGATGTCTCTGAAATTGGGGCAGGTGCCGTTTTGTCCCAAAGAGATCCAGAGACCTCTAAGAGTAACCCTTGTGCCTTTTTCTCTTGAAAATTTTCTCCAACTGAACGTAATTATGATGTGGGTAATCGGGAGTTATTGGCCATGAAGTGGGCCTTTGAAGAGTGGAGACATTGGCTGGAAGGAGCCAAACATCAGATGGTGGTCCTCACGGACCATAAGAATCTGGTTTATCTCGAGTCAGCCAAGCGACTTAATCCTAGACAGGCCAGGTGGGCCTTGTTTTTCACACGTTTTAATTTTGTGGTTTCTTTTCTTCCTGGCACTAAGAATGTTAAGGCGGATGCACTCTTTGCGGACTCTCCTGAGTTATCTGATCCTACTGTTATTTTGAAAGAGGGTGTAGTTCTTTCCGCCATCTTGCCCAATTTGAGACTGGCCTTGGAAGGGTGTCAGGAGGATAAACCTGAGCGCTGCCCTATTGGGAAATTGTTTGTCCCAGACCAGTGGAAGAAGAGTGTGATGTCTGAGATTCATTGTTCCTCGTTGGCTGGTCATCCCGGGATTTTTGGTACCAGAGACTTGGTGAGTCTGTCCTTTTGGTGGCCTACTTTGTCTCGTGACGTCAGGGAATTTGTGCAGTCCTGTGGGACTTGCTCTCGCTCCAAACCTTGCTCTCGCTCTAGTGGTTTGTTAATGCCATTACCTGTGCCCAAGAGGCCATGGACCCATATCTCTATGGATTTTATTTCCGACCTCCCTGTTTCTCAGAGAATGACCGTTATCTGGGCAATCTGTGATAGGTTTTCCAAGATGATACATCTTGTGCCATTACCTAAGTTACCTTCCTCCTCCTAATTGGTGCCTTTGTTCCTTCAGCACGTGGTTCGGTTACATGGTATTCGGAGAACATTGTGTCTGACAGAGGAGTCCAGTTTGTTTCCAGATTTTGGAGGACATTTTGTTCTAAACTTGGTGTTCAATTATCTTTCTCCTCTGCTTTTCATCCTCAGACCAATGGACAAACCGAGAGAACAAACCAGACCTTGGAGACTTATTTGAGATGTTTTGTGTCTGCTGATCAAGATGACTGGGTCTCTTTTTTGCCTTTGGCTGAGTTTGCTCTTAATAATAGGGCTAGCTCTGCCACCTTGATGTCTCCATTTTTCGGCAATTTTGGGTTTCACCCTCGATTTTCTTCGGGACAGGTGGAGGCTTCTGTCTGTCCGGGTGTTGACTCTGTTGTGGAGTGAATGCAGCAGATTTGGGACCAGGTAGTGGAGAGGTTGTCTCTCTCTCAGGAGAAGGCCCAACGGTTTGCCAACCGGCATAGGACTGATGGTCCTCGCTTTAAAGTGGGGGACTTGGTTTGGTTGTCCTCAAGAAATATCCCTATGAGGGTTGCATCTCCTAAGTTTAAGCACAGGTTCATTGGACCTTATAAGATCATGGAGATTCTTAATCCTGTTTCCTTCCATTTGCTTCTTCCAGGGACATTTAAGATCCATAACGTGTTCCACAAGTCCTTATTGAAGAGGTTTGTCGAGCCAGTGGTTCCTATGGGTGCGCCTCCTGACCCTGTTTTGGTTGAGGGCAATCTGGAGTATGTGGTTGAGAAAATATTGGATTCTCGTTTTTCTAGACAGAAACTCCAGTATTTGGTTAAATGGAGAGGTTATGGTCAGGAGGACAATTCTTGGGTGTTTGCTTCGGACATCCATGCTAGGAGACTGATCCGTGCCTATCACCGAGCTCATCCTGATCGGCCTGGTTGCACAAGTGAGGGTTCGGTGACCCCACCTCAAGGGGGGGTACTGTTATGAATGTGCTAGAGATGGTTTCTGAGCAGAGGCTCCCTCTGGTGGTTACAGACAGTACTGAACCTTTCAGTGAGGAGTGGCAATCTGGAATCACGGACTGGTCTGATATAAGGGAGGTTCCCTCCCATGATGGTTGCCGGTGATCAATTGTTCTTGTCTCAATTGTGGTTCCTGGTTGATTTTGAAGTTTGCTGGAGTCCTGCCTGCATCTCCTGCTTTCAGATAAGATATTTTTTGCTTTTCTTTTTGTGCTTGCTTTTTGCATTGTTTTCTGCACTTTTGTGGAGGTCAGCCAGGTCCACTCCTGGGGCCTGAGATCCTCACAGTTTTTCTGCAGCCATTGTTATTTGCTCATTTGCTTTTTCATGTTTTTTCAGCGGCTGCGGCTTGGTTTTGTTCACACTGAGATCTGATTTAGCGGGTGGCGAGATTGTGTGATCTCAGTATTTTTGTAATCAGAATTGCTGGATTTTTGTAGGGTTTTCTGGGTTGCAGAAAGTAATCTCTCCTGTCCTATCCTATTTAGTCAGCTTGTGGCCCCAGCGTTTGCGCAGTCTATTTTCTGCCTATGTTTGTATTTTCATCTTGTCTAACCGCCATTATATGTTTGGGGGCTTCCTATTTTCTTTGGGGATCTGCTCAGGGGCAGATAGCTTTCATCTTTCTGCCTTTAGGTGTAGTTATCTCTCAGGCTGTGACGAGGCGTCTAGGATCAACGTAGGAACGCTCCACGGCTACCTCTAGTTGTGTCGTTAGTTTAGGAATCTGCAACCATCAGTTACCAACATCTCAGGTGTTTGGCTGCCCTGCTGTTGTTCCTGTCCTCCTCAGCTACCGAAACATAACAGTGGGGTATGTGGCGCCCCTGTGGGTCCAGTCGCCACAGAGGTACTGCATCTCAGCCAGAGATGTGTTATTTCAACTCTCAGGTAAGGTGGAGACATTACACCTGGCTCTGTCAACTCTGCATCCATCACTCACACTAGTTGAGTTCACTTAGGCCTGTTTCACACATCAGGTTTTTTCAATCAGGTGAGTTCCGGCATGTTTTCTGAAAACCGGATCCGGTAAAAAATAAAACAGGATCCGGTTTTTTACCATAGACTAACATTAGTGCCGGATCGCCTCCGTTTTTCGCTGGATCCGGCATCTGGGAAAAATGTCTCATGTAACGTTTTTTGTATCCGGCGCTTCCGTTTTTTTTTACAATGAAAGTCTATGAGCGCCGCAATGCGCCGGATCCGGTTTTTGCCGGATCCGGCGTCCGGATCCATTTTTTTTGTCTGGTTTGGGTTTTGTAGCCCAGCCCACACACAGCCAACCTATAAAAACAATGTTTGTGGGACCACCCTCAGCCATAACCATGCAGCCATCGAAGAGAGCAGGAGCAAGATATGGAGCCAACCATCGAGGAGCCAGCCGCAGGAGAGGACAGGAGGCCAGACCAGCACCACCACCAACAGCATGACCCCAAGAATCTGTGGCCATGATGCAGCCGGGACCAGATGCAAGACGGTAAATATCACAGACAAGCACTTTCAGCGAGGGCTATGCAATATCAATATATTCATGGCCCTTTTTTTTCCTCTTTATTCAAGAGCTCAAGCTGGTCACCAGGAGCACCTACACCCCCAGGACTCCAACAGATTCGGCTGCTGATGGAGAGCATGGGAGCAGAGGCCAGACGGTAAATATCACACACTACCCCTTCCAGCCAGGGCCATGCAATATCAATTGATATTGCATTGCCTTTTTTTCTCCTTATTCCACAGAACAAGCCGACCAACAACGCCGACGCCAGCAGTACCACCACCACCACCAGCCCAAGAAGAGCAGGAGAGCACGTCAGCAGACAGCAGACGGAAAATATCACACACTACCCCTTCCAGCCAGGGCATGCAATATCACTTGATATTGCATGGCCTTTGTTTGTCTTTATTCCACAGCAGAAGATGGCCCTCAACGCCAGTACAGGATAGTTCAGGCAGTGAGGTGACCACAGCAGCAGACAGCAGACGGTAAATATCACACACTACCCCTTCCAGCCAGGGCCATGCAATATCACTTGATATTGCATGGCCTTTGTTTGTCTTTATTCCACAGCAGAAGACGGCCCTCAACGCCAGCACATGACAGTTCAGGCAGTGAGGAGACCACAGCAGCAGACAGTAAATATCACACACTACCCCTTCCAGCCCGGGCCATGCAATATCACTTGACATTGCATGGCCTTTGTTTGTCTTTATTCCACAGCAGAAGACGGCCCTCAATGCCAGCACATGACAGTTCAGGCAGTGAGGAGACCACAGCAGCAGACAACAGACAGTAAATATCACACACTACCCCTTCCAGCCCGGGCGATGCAATATCACTTGATATTGCATGGCTTTTGTTTGTCTTTATTCCACAGCAGAAGACGGCCCTCAATGCCAGCACAGGATAGTTCAGGCAGTGAGGTGACCACAGCAGCAGACAGCAGACGGTAAATATCACACACTACCCCTTCCAGCCCGGGCCATGCAATATCACTTGATATTGCATGGCCTTTGTTTGTCTTTATTCCACAGCAGAAGACGGTCATCAACGCCACCAGCACAGGACACGTCTTCTTCTGGGAGCCCTCCGATGCATCGTCAGCGTTTAGAGGTTTTTTATTTTTTTTAATTTCACAATCGCATCTCTGTTATTTATATATTAATGGCATTACTTTTTATTTAGAACAGGAAATGGAACCTGAAGAGGAGCTCCCAGGAGAAGAACGAAGGGGTGGAGAGATGCCCGGAGTGGGCTCGCAATTCGTAAGTTTCCTGCATGCATCGCTCAAACATAACATCACACTACACACAACACATAGAAAACAATTTAGTACAGACATCACACTGCACCCAAACACATATACCTACATCCAAGCACATAATTTTTTTTTTTATAGTGTTCTGGAAATGGTGCTCGGTAAAGAGGTCCTCGCAGTGCCTCCCAGGGTCGTCGGCGTGAGCAACACGGCGGTCAACATCATGTAAGTAATTTTTTTTTTTTTAAATTTGTTTTGGTAAACTTTTGTTTCACTTTTTTATTTACATGGTTTTTTTTTTCCTTGGTAGTTTGGAGACTAATGTATATTTTTTCTCTTTTTCTTTAACAGGCTTCACAGCATGCTCACGCGGTGAGGAGGGGTTCTCAACGTGGACCTCCTCATTGATCTGGTCCGAGAAAGGGAGCCACTGTGGAACATGGGGGACCGCAGCCATGCTGATGTGATAGTGACCCAGCGGCTCTGGGAGGAGATCTTTTCACAACTCGTGGACCGCTGGGAGGACCTCGACGCTCGGGCCAAGATTGAACACCGTAAGTATGTACAGTTCAGGTTGCTGGACTCAAAGCTGTGTTTCCCAAACTCCAGTCCTCGTGGCCCCCACGGGTAATGTTTTCATGATTTACTTTTGTGCAACACTGGAAATCCTGAGAACATAACCGGTGTGGTCTGTTAGGACTGGAGTTTGGGAAACACTGATGTTGTATATTAACCAATGTTTGCAATCTCGTTTCAGGGGACAGAATTGTGAAGCGGTGGCGGTCTGTAAGGGATCGCTTCAAGAAGGAGTTCAACAAAGAGATGCGGGATGGATCTGGAGGACGCAGGAGCACATACAAGTACGCTGAAGTCCTGTCGTTCCTCCAGGTAACAATGGTCACCAGAAGGTAAATATTACACACCCCAAGTTTTACAAAATGATAACATAGGTAACTAAATTTTTTTTTCCGCCAGGGCCATTCAATAACAGTATATTAATTGTATTTTTTCTCTTTATTCCACAGAACGGTGACAAGCACTCGGGCGCCGGCAGAGTTGTACCCTTCTTGGGCGATCCCTCAGGAGACCGGCACCCAGGGACCCTTTGACAGCCCCGACCGATCCGCACCTTCCCAGACACTTGAGCCCTCTGTCCCCTCCACCAGCGCTGCAGCATCGTGGCCGAGTGCATTGCATGAGGCTGCTGGTCAGGAGATAGATTTCCCTTTACCCACCCTTCTGCAGCCACCTCTAGTACACCTGTGGCTACTGGGCGGCTGCGGCAGAGGGGTCAGGAAAAGAACTATGGGCCCGAATTCTTGCATCTTAATGCATCATTTCAGAACTGTCTTAAAGTCTTGTCAGAGCAAATGGCTGCAGGCTTTAATCAGCTCAGCTCCAGCATTCTGGAGCTTAAGACACTTCTGCAAACGATGCATTCAGAAGCAAGAAGTTTGCCAAACCACAGTTTTTTCCGGTCTGTAGCTGAGCACATGGATACGCTATCTCCCAGCCAGCAGATGCATGTAATGCATACGTGCCACAGTGCTCTAGCACAGGTTACCTTCCAACCTACACCCACCCCAGTCGTTCCTCCCACACCTGCCCCCCCTCCAGCCACCGCCCCTCCTCCCCTCCCATTCAATACCAACAACCTCCCCAATACCACCAACCTCCCCAGTACCAACAACATTCCCACTTCCAGCAACCTTCCAACTTCCAGCAACCTTCCCACTTCCAGCAACCTCCCCACTTACAGCAACCTCCTGTGACGTCCGCTCACTGCAGGTCTGAACTGCAGGTAAGATAGTACCCCGAGAAACCCCGAGACCCTTTACCCCTATACAGGGATCTGGAATTATAGCGAAGCCCAGGGGGTAGCTGTCTATGAGAGCAGTGGACCGAAGTAGGAAGGACGCTAGAAAGGGAATAAAAAGCGAGACCAAATGCGTAGTCAGAAGTCCAAAGGTCAAAACCGGGAGGGCGGCAAAGGTACAAAATCGGCAGGCTAAAGAAGGGTCAAAATCCAGGCAAAAGTCAGAGTCAAAACCAGGCGGGCAACAGAGGTACAAAATCGGCAGGCAGTAGAAGGGTCAGAAATTCAGGCAAAGGTCAGAGATACAATAGCAAAACAAACTAGCACACTGGGGAAACCAAAACTATATCTGGCGGCTTGCAAGCCAGGCTCCAAGGCATTTGAACGGCATGGCTACCTCTCACAGACTCACAGTCTGATGACCTTATCTGGACCGCCCCCAGAACCAGGCCAGATGTTGATGCATGACCGACACCAACCACCCCACCTCCGACAGTAGAGTGAAGCCTACGCCCACCAGACGCCTGAGTCCGGCGCCTCCCAGCTGCCGAGGCAGGAACACCAGCCACTGAATCCAACGGCGACGTGACACCTCCCCACTTCCAACAACCTGCCCCATACCAACAACCTGCCCAATACCAGTTCCCAACCACATCTGCTCCTGTACTACCTGCCCAATCCTCCTCTCCACCACCTACCTGTTCTGGCTCCCACCTCTCCACCCATTCCATTTCTTTTTCAACCCCTTCACCTCTTTTACCTGATCCTTCCCCAACACCATCCCTGTCCGCTCTCCACACTCCCACTGTCGAAGGGTCCCACAGCCCCTCCAGTAGTATCTCCACCCCATAGTACACAAACCTGTGATTTTGTGTTTAATAAAATTTTTTATTAAAAAAAAATTATTTTCACATTGAAAAAAATAAAGCTTTTTCTCATTGAAAACAAAGAAGTTAAACATTTTTGACATTGTTAAATATTTTTAAAAAATAAAAGTTTATTTGGTTGATTAAAATGGTTGTCTGTCATTTATTTCTAAGGTTAAATAAAGGTAAAATTTATTGGTTATACAAAAGCAGGCACATAACTTTGGGTAAAAGGTAAAATATTTTTTCCTTTTGTCCAAAGTTGTGTCCCTGGTTGTGTAAAGTATTTCACCTTTCAAACAGAGTTCTGTACCTTGTTGGGGATTACCTAACAATGTACAGAACTCTGTTTAAAAGGTGAAATACTTTGCTAATACACAACCAGGGACACAACTTTGGACAAAAGGTAACATACTGTAAATAATAAACTACAAGGTAGACAACTTTAGTTGTCAAAGGTAAAATGTGGGTACAGAAGGTACAAAGGTCACAGAGCAGTTTATTAAACTCTGTCATCCTGCCAGTCTACTCTTCCTTCAGGGGACATAAAGTATTTGGCAAATTTGTCCCTCATTCGGGAAACAGTAACAGAAGTTCTATTGGTAACGTTCTGGTAATCATGCAAGGTGGTTTCTTCACAGTGTTCCTCAATGGAAATCTGTTCCTTGCTGATGACAAAATTGTGTAGAACCACACAAGCTTTGATTACCTCGTCCACAGTTTCAGTTTTTAGGTTGATAGCAGTCAATAGAACACGCCATTTTGCTGTCAGAATCCCAAAAGCTCACTCCACCATTCTTCTGGCTCTTGTGAGGTGGTAATTAACCCCTTCACCCCCAAGGGTGGTTTGCACGTTAATGACCGGGCCAATTTTTACAATTCTGACCACTGTCTCTTTATGAGGTTATAACTCTGGAACGCTTCAACGGATCTTCGCGATTCTGAGATTGTTTTCTCGTGACATATTGTACTTCACGTTAGAAGTATAATTTATTCGATATAACTTGCGTTTATTTTTGAAAAAAACACAAATATGGCGAAAATTTTGAAAATTTTGCAATTTTCAAACTTTGATATGATCACATATAATGCCCACTTCGGAATAAACATCCCCACAAGGGGGCAATATACCACAATCAAGACCTAATCACAATTCCCGAAGAAGCAGTGCGAAACGCGCGTCGGGGCAGAGGGACGTCCGAGGAGTGTCTTTTTGGCAGCCCATAGGTATGTCTACTGTTAATTACCGGTTCACTTGATTTCTTTCTTATGCCTGTGTGCTATGTGGTACTACTGGGGGAACCCAGATCATCTGGGCCCTGATACAAGGATTTTATGGGCATAGTATTTACTATCATTCGGTTTCTTTAACCTAAAAACGGCTGTCTATTGTTAATTCCTCCTATGGACATTAAGTCCCTCTTAACATTTTTTGCTGGTTATAGCAAATTTTAAATATGTTTATTCATTGCCTTTAGCAAATGTTTGCTTACATTATATGATGTGTGTGTTTTGACTAATAAATATTGCATTGTTTATACCACCCAGTGGCATACATTATTCATTTGTTCCCACTAATTGTGATTAAATTTTCAAACTTTGAATTTTTTTTCCCTTAAAACAGAGAAATATGTCACACAAAATAGTTAAGAAATAACATTTCCCACATGTCTACTTTACATCAGCACAATTTTGGAACCAAAATTTTTTTTTGTTCGGAAATTATAAGGGTTAAAAGTTGACCAGTGATTTCTCATTTTTACAACAAAATTTACAAAGCCATTTTTTTAGGGACCACCTCACATTTGAAGTCACTTTGACGGGTCTATATAGCAGAAAATACCCAAAAGTGACACCATTCTAAAAACTGCACCCCTCAAGGTACTCAAAACCACATTCAAGAAGTTTATTAACCCTTCAGGTGCTTCACAGGAGCTGAAGCAACGTGGAAGGAAAATATTAATATTTAACTTTTTAGCCACAAAAATGATCTTTTACAAACTTTTTTTTTATTTTGACAAGGGTAAAAGGAGAAAATGGGCAGATAAAGTTGTTGTGCAATTTCTCCTGAGTACGCCAATACCCTATATGTGGGGGAAAACCACTGTTTGGGCGCACGGCAGAGCTCGTAAGGGAAGGAGCGCCGTTTGACTTTTTCAAACTAAAATTGGCTGGAGTTGAGATTGGATGCCATGTCATGTTTGGAGAGCCACTGATGCGCCTAAACAGTGGAAACCCCCCACAAGTGACACCATTTTGGAAACTAGACCCCCTAAGGAACTTATCTAGATCTGTTGTGAGCATTTTGAGCCCCAAAGTGTTTCACAAAAGTTTATAATGCCTGGGTGTGAAAAAAAAAAAAAACAATTTTCCACAAATATGATTTTTTAGTCCCAAATTTTTGATTTTTCCCAAGGAAATTGGACCCCAAAAGTTGCTGTCCAATTTGTCCTGAGTACGCTGATACCCCATATGTGGGGGGGGAAACTGTTTGGGCGCACGGCAGGGCTTGGAAAGGAAGTATTAACGTTTTGGAATGCAAACATTGATGGGGTCATGTTCCGTTTGTAGTGCCCCAGATGAGCCTAAACAGTGGAAACCCCCCACAAGTGACCCCATTTTGGAAGCTAGACCCCTAAGGAACTTATCTAGATCTTTGGTGAGCACTTTGAACCCCCAAGTGCTTCACACAAGTTTATAATGCCCGGGCATGAAAATAAAAAATCCTATTTTTTTCCCACAAAAATTATCTCTTAGTCACTAATTTTTTATTTTCCTATAGGTAACAGGAGAAATTGGACCTCAAAAGTTGTTGTCCAATTTGTCCTGAGTACGTTGATACCCCATATGTGGGGGGAAACCACTGTTTGGGCGCATGGCAGAGCTCGGAATGGAAGTAGCACCATTTGACTGTTTCCAACCAAAATTGGCTGGAATTGAGATTGGACGCCATGTTGCATTTGGAGAGTCCCTGATGTGCCTAAACAGTGATAACCCCCACAAGTGACCCATTTGGGAAACTAGACCCCTAAGGAACTTATCTAGATCTTTGGTGAGCAATTTGAACCCCCAAGTGCTTCACACAAGTTTATAACGTAGAGCCGTAAAATTAAAAAATCATATTTTTTCCACAAAATTGATCTTTTCACCCCAATTTTTATTTTCCCAAGGGTAACAAGACTCCAAAAGTTATTGTGCAATTTGTCCTGAGTACGCTGATACCCCATATGTGGGGGTAAACCACTGTTTGGGTGCATGGCAGAGTTTGGAAGGGAAGGAGCGCCGTTTGACTTTTTCAACGCAGAATTGGCTGGATGCCATGTCGTGTTTGGAGAGCTCCTGACCTGCCTAAACAGTGGAAACCCCCACAAACTGACACCATTTTGGAAACTAGACCCCCCAAGGAACTTATCTAGATGTGTGGTGAGCACTTTGAACCCCAAAGTGCTTCACAGAAGTTTATAACGTACAGCCGTAAAATAAAAAATATTTTTTTTTTTTTACAAAAATGATTTTTTCGCCCCAATATTTTATTTTCACAAGGGTAACAGGAGAAATTGGACCCCAAAAGTTGTTGTCCAATTTGTCCTGAGTACGCTAATACCCAATATGTGGGAGTAAACTACTGTATGGGCGCACGTCGGGGCTCGGAAGGGAAGTAGTGACTTTTTGGATTGCAGACTTTGATGGAATGGTCTGGGGGCGTCATGTCGCATTTGGAGAGCCCCTGATGTGCCTAAACAGTGGAAACCCCCACAAGTGACCCCATTTTGGAAAATAGACCCCACAAGGAACTTATCTAGATGTGTGGTGAGCACTTTGAACCCCGAAGTGCTTCCCAGAAGTTTATAACGTACAGCCGTAAAAATAAAAAATCCTTTTTTTTTTTTACAAAAATGATTTTTTCGCCCCCAATATTTTATTTTCACAAGGGTAACAGGAGAAATTGGACCCCAAAAGTTGTTGTCCAATTTGTCCTGAGTACGCTGATACCCAACATGTGTGAGAAAACGACTGTATGGGTGCACGTCTGGGCTCGGAAGGGAAGTAGTGACGTTTTGGATTGCAGACTTTGATGGAATGGTCTGGGGGCGTCATGTCGCATTTGGAGAGCCCCTGATGCGCCTAAACAGTGGAAACCCCCACAAGTGACCCCATTTTGGAAAATAGACCCCACAAGGAACTTATCTAGAAGTATGTTGAGCACTTTGAACCCCTAAGTGCTTCACAGAAGTTTATAACGTACAGCTGTAAAATAAAAAAATCCTTTTTTTTTTACAAAAATGATTTTTTCGCCCCCAATATTTTATTTTCACAAGGGTAACAGGAGAAATTGGACCCCAAAAGCTGTTGTCCAATTTGTCCTGAGTACGCTGATACCCAACATGTGTGAGAAAACGACTGTATGGGTGCACGTCTGGGCTCGGAAGGGAAGTAGTGACGTTTTGGATTGCAGACTTTGATGGAATGGTCTGGGGGCGTCATGTCGCATTTGGAGAGCCCCTGATGCGCCTAAACAGTGGAAACCCCCACAAGTGACCCCATTTTGGAAAATAGACCCCACAAGGAACTTATCTAGAAGTATGTTGAGCACTTTGAACCCCTAAGTGCTTCACAGAAGTTTATAACGTACAGCTGTAAAAATAAAAAATCCTTTTTTTTTTACAAAAATGATTTTTTCGCCCCCAATATTTTATTTTCACAAGGGTAACAGGAGAAATTGGACCCCAAAAGCTGTTGTCCAATTTGTCCTGAGTACGCTGATACCCAACATGTGTGAGAAAACGACTGTATGGGTGCACGTCTGGGCTCGGAAGGGAAGTAGTGACGTTTTGGATTGCAGACTTTGATGGAATGGTCTGGGGGCGTCATGTCGCATTTGGAGAGCCCCTGATGCGCCTAAACAGTGGAAACCCCCACAAGTGACCCCATTTTGGAAAATAGACCCCACAAGGAACTTATCTAGAAGTGTGGTGAGCGCTATGAAGCCCAAGTGCTTCACAGAAAATTTATAACATACAGCCGTAAAAAACAAAAAAATCATTTTTTTTTTACAAAAATGATTTTGTCGCCCCCAGTTTTTTATTTTCCCAAGGGTAACAGAAGAAATAGGACAAATTGCACAATAACTCTTGGGGTACAGAGTACGCTGATACCCCATATGCGGGGGTAAACTACTGTTTGGGCGCATGGCAGAGCTCAGAAGTGAAGGAGCACCGTTTGACTTTTTCAACGCAGAATTGGCGGGAATTGAGATCAGACGCCATGTCACATTTGGAGAGCCCCTGATGTGCCTAAACAGCAGAAACCCCCAATTCTAACTCCAACCCTAACCCCAACATACCCCTAACCCTAGTCCCAACCCTAACCACAAACCTAACCCTAACACACCCTAACCCTAATCCCAACCATAACCCTAATACTAACTTTAGCGCCAATCCTAACCCTAACTTTAGCCGCAACACTAACCCTAATGGGAAAATGGAAATAAATACATTTTTTTAATTTTATTATTTTTCCCTAACTAAGGGGGTGATAAGGGGGTTATTTACTATTTATAGTGGGTTTTTGTGATTGGCAGCTGTCACGCTAAAAGACGCTTTTTATTGCAAAAAGTAGTTTTTTGCATCACCACATTTTGAGAGCTATAATTTTTGGATATTTTGGCCCACAGAGTCATGTGAGGTCTTATTTTTTGCGGGACGAGGTGACGTTTTTATTTGTACCATTTTTGAGCACGTGACATTTTTTGATCGCTTTTTATTTCGATTTTTGGGAGGTTAGAATGAACAAAAATCAGCAATTCATGAATTTCTTTTGGGGGAGGCGTTTATACCGTTCCGTGTGTGGTAAAATTGATAAAGCAGTTTTATTCTTCGGGTCAGTACGATTATGGCGATACCTCATTTATATAATTTTTTTATGTTTTGGCGCTTTTATAGAATAAAAACAATTTTATATAAAAAATCATTATTTTTGCATCGCTTCATTCTGCGAGCTATAACTTTTTTATTTTTTCGCTGATGATGCTGTATGACAGCTTGTTTTTGCAGGACAAGATGACGTTTTCAGCGGTACCATGTTTATTTATATCTGTCTTTTTGATCGCGTGTTATTCCACTTTTTGTTCGGCGGTATGATGATAAAGCATTGATTTTTTGCTTAGTTTTTTTTTTTTTTAAGGGGTTCACTAAAGGGGTTAACTAGTGGGACAGTTTTATAGGGGGGGTCGTTACGGACGCGGCGATACCAAATATGTGTACTTTTATTGTTTTGTTTTTTTTATTTACAGGAAGAAATGAATTTATTGGGGAATATTTTTTTTTTTTTTTGATGATTTTTTTTACCACTTTTTATTTCTATTTTTTTTACTTTTCTACTTTGTCCCAGGGTGGGACATCACTGTATTTTAGCAGATCGCTGGTGTGACAGTGTGCACAGCACTCTGTCACACCAGCGATCGCTCTGGCATCGCTGCAGGCTTCCTCTGCGCCTGCTCTCAGCAGGCACCGAGGAAGCCGCCTCCCTGCAGGACCCCGGCGCCATCTTGGATCCGGGGACCTGGAGGGAGGACGGACCCTCGGAACAGCGCGACACATGGCGCTGCTCTGAGGGTCTCAGGGGGGCGCGCAGGGAGCCCCCTGCCTGCGCGATCCTCCCCTGTGCCCCGGGCACACCGCGATCATGTTTGATCGCGGTGTGCTAGGGGTTAATGTGCCGGGAGCGGTCCGTGACCGCTCCTGACACATAGTGCTGGGTGTCAGCTGTGATATACAGCTGACACCCGGCGGCGATCAGCTACGCTCCCCCCGGGAGCGCAGCTGATCAACTATGACGTACTATTCCGTCCATGGGAATTAGGTCCAGGGTCACATGGACGGAATAGTACGTCTGATGGCAGAGAGGGGTTAAAAATTCTTTTGGTGTGTGTCAATCCTCTGCTGAAGTACGGTTTTAGCAGGTGCTCTGACAGCTGGAAGGCTTCATCCCCTACACAAACAAAAAGGCATTGGTGGGCCAGAAGTTTGAGGCAGCGGTCTAGGGGGTGGGAAATGGAAGTTGTTTCCATACAGCTGACGGCCCATTGCTGACAGTTTGAAAACTTGAGAGTCATTGGAGCGGCCATAGGCACCAATATCTACGGCAATAAATTTGTATTCTGCGTCAGCGATGGCCATGAGGACAATGGAGAAATATTTCTTGTAATGAAAATATTCGGATCCAGATCCTGCTGGCTTGACAATCCTGATATGTTTCCCATCCACAGCGCCCAGGCAATTAGGAAACTGACATATTTGAAGAAACTTTTCTGCAATTGCAATCCAACTGTCTGTTATGGGCTCTGGTAGAAATTCCGCAACTAGAGAGTCCCACAATGCACGGCATGTGTGCTTCACAATTCCAGAGATGGTGGAAATCCCAAGTCTGTATTGAAAATGCAGTGAGGAAAGAGATTCTCCAGTTGCCAGGAATCTGTGTATAAACAAAAAAAAGTTTAAAATCACAGCATTACATACCACACATCAGCTTTAACAATTGGAGATACTATAAAAATACATTTATTTTATAGTATCTCCAATTGTTCAAGCTGAGTCAGATGGCCATATACAAACTACCAGCAACAACATTCCAGGACAAGTGTGCTCTGAAGCAAGCAGATGCAATAAATATGGCTTACCGAAGAGTCACCATCAGATGCTCCGCCGGTGAAATGGAGAAGCGGCAATAGGTGTCCGATCTTCTTATGAGGTCTCCAACACGCTCCACCAACAAATCAAAGTTCTCCATTTTCATGCGAAGATACGCAAAAAATTTCTGAGGGTTTCCTCGTAGCTCTATGTACAGTGTAGAAAACACCCCACGTGTCATTCTCTGGGCTGTGATGGGGTGGATCCAGAAACGGCGTCGTCTACGTTGTCGCTGCAGTCTCTTTCTCTCCTTCTCCAGAATAATCGCTTTCAGACGATTCGCCTCCGCCGTGAAATCCACCAAATTCTTCAGAATGTTTCCTATCACAACGTCCATCTTCAGCAGAAACTTGCTCTTCTCTCCAACCGGCACTTGCTCCTATACAACAAGATGAGCTATAGGAAAAGTGTATATATAGGTTTTCAGTAGCCAATCATGTTTTTAACCCCAAAAAGGGCGCTTTTAAATACCAGATCCGATGTAATCCGTCAAAAAAACGGATACACCGGATGAGACGGATCCGGTTTTCCACCGGATCCGTTAGAATAATCCGCCAAAAAAACCGGATCCGTTTTATCCGGTTTTACATATCAAAAACCGGATCCGGCGATCAGGCGAGAAAAGGGATTCTCAGAGAGGGACACGGCTGAGCCAAGAGCTACAGGTGGGCCCGTTCCAGGACTGGCGGACGCCGGCTGGGAGAATCCAGGTCACAGAGAGGGAACTCGACCCCTTAGCCTAGTGGAAGAACTTTATGATTCAGCTAGTGAGTCGACTGCTGTGGTAACATAGGGATCACAGACAATAACCACAAATATCTTCGCCAGAGAGGCAGCTACATAGAATCAAGAGGAACGCAGAAATAAGTCATTGTCCTAGAGGATTCGCAGCTGCTGATCTGGGACACTGTTTGTGAGGGTGCTGGAAGGAGAGACGGCGGGACAATCAGCACAGAGAGACGGCCAGAGAAGGCATACACTGACAGGGAGCCTTGGACTAGTGTTCTTCATCCACCTGGGAGTTGGCTGTACTCCTCACCTGGATGACGTGGCACCAAGCGGGCTTCTGTGAACATTTGAACTGTGAGTAAAGCTTTGGAAACTGCAACTCACTGACTGTTTCTCAGTTTCTTCCTGCGTCACACATTGCACTCAGCTACATCTCCCAGCACCATTACTACCTTTCACTACATCTACCTGCCCTGGGATCCCATAGTCTCACCTGTGGGAGACTGTACCAACTCTGCTGCATCTCACCATCTATCCCAGAGGATCTGCACCGCAGCGCTGGTCGCCATTGACCAGATACCACAGGTGGCGTCACGAATACCTACACTACAAACTCTATTCATTCCCCTGTAAATAATTCCCCTTTTATTGGACGCCCAGGGCCACGGACCGGGTCACTGCGGCTGTGACACATTCCCTCAGATCACCGGCCCAGTACCGAGTATCCCACTACCCTGGCGGGCGACCCATAAATGCAATGTGACCCCAGCCTTATAGATAATGCCATACAAAGGCTATAGGAAGCAAATGGTACAACATTTTTAAGGAAAACCAGTAAAAAATAATTATTTTAGGCCCTGCTGTGTCCATTTAAGAAAGAAAAAACAACAACCCCTTTAAGGATCATTATACAGTTAGGTCCATATATATTTGGACAGAGACAACATTTATCTAATTTTGGTTCTAGACATTACCACAATGAATTGTAAGCAAAACAATTCAGATGCAGTTGAAGTTCAGACTTTCAGCTTTCATTTGAGGGTATCCACATTAAAATTGGATGAAGGGTTTAGGAGTTTCAGCTCCTTAACATGTGCCACCCTGTTTTTAAAGGGACCAAAAGTAATTGGACAGATTAAATAATTGTAAATAAAATGATCATTTCTAGTACTTGGTTGAAAACCCTTTGTTGGCAATGACTGCCTGAAGTCTTGAACTCATGGACATCACCAGACGCTGTGTTTCCTCCTTTTTGATGCTCTGCCAGGCCTTCACTGCGGTGGTTTTCAATTGCTGTTTGTGTTTGGGCCTTTCTGTCTGAAGTTTAGTCTTTAACAAGTGAAATGCATGCTCAGTTGGGTTGAGATCAGGTGATTGACTTGGCCATTCAAGAATATTCCACTTCTTTGCTTTAATAAACGCCTGGGTTGCTTTGGCTTTATGTTTTGGGTCATTGTCCATCTGTAGTATGAAACGACCAATCAGTTTGGCTGGATCTGAGCACACAGTATGGCTCTGAATACCTCAGAATTCATTCGGCTGCTTCTGTCCTGTGTCACATCATCAATAAACACTAGTGACCCAGAGCCACTGGCAGCCATGCATGCCCAAGCCATCACACTGCCTCCGCTGTGTTTTACAGATGATGTGGTATGCTTTGGATCATGAGCTGTACCACGCCTTCGCCATACTTTTCTCTTTCCATCATTCTGGTAGATGTTGATCTTAGTTTCATCTGTCCAAAGAATGTTCTTCCAGAACTGTGCTGGCTTTTTTAGATGTTTTTTAGCAAGTCCAGCCTAGCCTTTTTATTCTTGATGCTTATGAGTGGCTTGCACCGTGCAGTGAACCCTCTATATTTACTTCCATGCAGTCTTCACTTTATGGTAGATTTGGATATTGATACGCCTACCTCCTGGAGAGTGTTGTTCACTTGGTTGGCTGTTGTGAAGGGGTTTCTCTTCACCATGGAGAGTATTCTGCGATCATCCACCACTATTGTATTCCGTGGGCGCCCAGGTCTTTTTGCATTGATGAGTTCACCAGTGCTTTCTTTCTTTCTCAGGATGTACCAAACTGTAGATTTTGCCACTCCTAATGTTGTAGCAATTTCTCGAATGGGTTTTTTATGTTTTTGCAGCTTAAGGATGGCTTGTTTCACCTGCATGGAGAGCTCCTTTGACCGCATGTTTCCTTCACAGCAAAACCTTCCAAATGCAAACACCACACGGCAAATCAACTCCGGCCCTTTTATCTGCTTAATTGAGAATGACATAACAAAGGGATTGCCCACACCTGTCCATGAAATAGCCTGGGAGTCAATTGTCCAATTACTTTTGGTCCCTTTAAAACCAGGGTGGCACATGTTAAGGAGCTGAAACTCCTAAACCCTTCATCCAATTTTAATGTGGATACCCTCAAATGAAAGCTGAAAGTCTGAACTTCAACTGCATCTGATTTGTTTTGTTTACAATTCATTGTGGTAATGTCTAGAACCAAAATTAGATAAATGTTGTCTCTGTCCAAATATATATGGACCTAACTGTAGTTAGAAATTGTGCACTATAATTCTTAATACAGGGTCCAAGGGGGTAGAGCCTGGCATAGGATGAAAAAAACTTGAAGGAATTAGTGTGCCAAGCCCTGTACCCAGGTCCTGCACTAGGCACATCACTGTGTTATATGGAATATTCTTTTAAATGCTCCTTGAGGGCCCTTAATTCCTATAAGTGACAGGAAAATTCTGACACTTCTGTCCATATAAAGTAATTTTCATAAGAAAATGATATAAATCCCCCGAACCACAATGGTAATTAGCTCATGTAAATATAATGGTGTCAGCTAATAGAGTGGACAGGATCCAAGCAGACTGAGATCAGAAGGCTGCAGTATTAATAGAGGAAAGGCCGTTCCGGCACAGCTTGCCCACAACTGCCATAATGTAAGCCACCGCTTCAGTCTAATTATATAGTGGTCCCCCACTGGTTCACGATGACACTGTCTTACCTACTGCAATTCTGCCATAAAAAAAGCTGTCTTTCTCCTCCATCTTTCATCTTCAGTAAATATTTGAGATTAACAACCTCACATGTCTTTTCAAGTCCTACTGACAGCCCTGCAGAGTATTGATGCAAATTAGTGTATTTCAATGTAGATTATAAGGCCGGAGTCACACTAGTGAGAAATACGGACGAGTGCTATGCGATAAAAAATCGCATTGCACTCAGACCAATGTTAATCTATGGGGCAGCTCCCATCAGCCGATTTTTTTCTCGGCCATATTATACAGGCTGAGAAAATCACAGCATGCTGCGATTGTCAGCGTATTACAGTCATAATACGCCAATGCAAGTCTATGGGGGTGAGAAAACTACAGATTACACATGGACCAGACATATGACTTGCGAGAAATACGCAAGTTTTCTCCAGGTGACAGGAAATGGACTCAGTCATTATCAGGTAGCTTTTACATGTTTATTAAGCGCTCCAGACATCCCGGGAGAACGTCTCCACGGAGTCCACCATCAAGTCCACATACATAAACGTGGAAATGCTTATCGTTTTGGTCCAATAGTGGCCAGAACTGTGGGACCAGAGGGACGCACATTATTCTGACCGGGCACGAAAAGAGGCGGCATGGAGGAGGATCTGTGTCCAAATGTTTCCTGATTATGAGGACAGGCCTTGTGAGAGCCAGCAACAAATTAGAAAGTTCTATCCTTTTTTAAAAATCATATTAATGTGCAAAATAACATGTTTTCCCATTAGACACTAAAATAATAATATGTGTAGGTTTTGGCCTTTCTGTGCAATATATCTGATGTTTAAATGACACCTTACTAGGCCACATGACACTAAAATATATGTTAAAGTGTTCTGAAAATTGGGCAATGTCCAAATAAATTATTGTGTCACATTGCAGTGGAAGATGTCATGAGACGTTGGCTCAGCATCCGTGACCAATATAGGCGGAAACGTCAGCAGCGGGCCAGGAGTGGGGATGCAGCACTGACCAAGAGAAAATATATTTATTATGACCGGCTGTCCTTTCTGGCTCCCTTTCTGGATCTCAGACCGTAAGTACATACATCACACAACATTTCACATATGCTGTTTAGGGTCATATCTACGATTTTTTTTTTCACATTTAAAAACAGAACTCAGTCCAACCTAACTGAGAGGGAGACAGGGTCTGATTCGGAGGCCATTACTGATCCAGTTGGGGTAGGTGAAGAGGTGGCTGGCCCATCTTCTGAACTTTCCAGCTGCATCCACAACCTCCACCAGCACCAGCACTAGCCCCAGCACCAGACCCAGCACCACCGTGGCATCATGCAGCCTGGATGTAGCACAACAGGAGGAACAGGACAATAGCAGCAGCCCTACTGTGTCTCTTGAGGCATCACCCCAGCCTGCTGTCATACCCCGCCATGGCCAACTAAGAAGTAGAGACATCCATGCCTGTGACACAAGGAGGCATGTTGACACGAGGGTGTTAAATTATCTGTCCAGGGCTGCCCAGGATGAAGGTGAGAAGACCTATGCCTGCAGCCTGGCCAGGTACCTCCGTCCACTACCTCGGGAGGTCAGACTGCATGTGCGAGGATCCACTCAAATCCTGATTGATGCCTGCACACACCTCAATAACCCATATGGGGATTGCCTGATGAAGAGACCTGAGTAGTCTCGAAAGCTTACAATTTGATACCATCTTTTCAGTTAGCCATTAAAAGGTATCAACCACTGAGGAATCTCAATTCTGAATATTTCTCTATCTACTGGCTAACACGGTACAGAGATATACATCTTTAGTGTCTAACTAACAAGCCATGCAATAACAACATAAAAAGAGTTCCAATTTCTATGTGATTTTAGAATCAAATATATATTATTATTAACAATGCGAGTTTTGATTTTGGATATATACTGTATTACAACTAAAACAAACAAAATTTTGAAACAGAACTATATACTAAATTTGGAAACATCATCAACATAGAGTATGAGGAGAAGAAAGACACACCGTAACGTTAGGATAAGTCGCTCCTCAGCAGAAATACATTTACACATCCTGGTGTCCTGAAAGGTGATCCCAGGGCGCACTGTCTCCAACAAAATATCAAAGGTGGCAAGGCTCATCCGACAATATTGGTAAAACTTCTCGGGATGGGTCCGCAGTGATGAATAGAGATGGGTGGAAATGGCCTTTAGTGAGTCGTTGCCTCAAAAGCAGATGGACCCACAGTCGTCTCCTCCTCCTCGGATCCACAATCACTGGGTATGGCTGGCCAAAGCGGTGTGACAAAACCCAGTTGTATAGCACCTGCTCAGTTGGGGTGAAACTAAGCCTGTCTGACATTTTTCAAACAAACCACAAATACACCAACACAAGCACGGAACCAAAATGGCCAGATTGGAGGCTGCCACCTGTTGTAAAGCCAATAAATAGGGTTGCTGATGATGATTTCAATTATTTTCAGGCCTCAAAAACATTAAATGTTGATTTTTCAAGGTTGCGAGAAAAAACGCTATACGGATGCCATACGGCTGTCATACGGATGCTTACATGCGCAAAAAACGTGGCCTCACATTGCCAACGGATCACATACGGATCACTGTTCAGGGAACATTTCTGCGTATTACGACCGTGACCATATTCTTATACGTTGTTTCTAACTCCATCCATAGGGTAGCATAGGGTAGCATACTGACAAGGCCTGTCAGTTAGAAACTGGGGCAGGGACATGTTAAAGAACCAAAATATCAGAATCAAACAATATTCAAGGAAGTACAGTGTAGCAGACAGCATTTAGAGTCGTGATGAAATAGTAGCTTTGCTTTTCCACTGATGCCGAGAATACAGTTGTGCCCTTCTCTACTTCAGTACATCCCTAGACTTAGAGCACAATATTACCAGCTGTTAAAGCACCACTCCTGCGGGTATTTTTTTGTTGCACCACTGGAGTGGTGCTTTAAATGTAATTCCCGGCTCCCGTCTCATACTAACCTGCTGCCCCTTCATCGTTTTCCAGCATCACCCCGTCGATCTCCATCGAAAGTGAAAAGTGACCTGCCAGGCAGTTTTAGTATTTCATGGAGCTGTGCGGAGGTCACTTTTTAATACAAGTCAAGTTGTAGCAGCCAGTGACAACCAACATGTCCTTATTACAGCCAATTATTTCTGGAACCAGAAAATTAGCTAGAGGTTCAGCACAGGGGCTGTGAGGGGGGATGAAACATCTGGGACCTTACCAGGTAACCGTGTGTATAACTACAGTGGTGCACCCTAATACTAGGTACTCTATAGGGAACCTCAGCAGATGATTATGCTGCTACTGCAAATCTCTATACAAAGATTAACACTGATATTACCACCATATAGTGACCATATAGTGGTAGATACCGGTCCTACAGAACATGTAAGAAATTACAGTACAGTTACAGATAGTGTTTTACAGTTATGTTCTTTCTGATGGAGTCATTGACCTTTCCTGCGGTTTCCATTTGGCCCAGACCGACATGACAACTTCTTCCAGCCAAAATTCATCTACAGAGATTACAACAAAGACACATCTGACTTCACATTTTCAGCACAGCCCTCATCTATTCCAAACCTGCACAAATGTCTCATCCTACTGATACCCCAATACTGAGCTGTTCCGTATGTGTCCCTATTACTGATCCTCATAAAGGACATAATAAAGTCCACCATTGTGCCTCTTATAAAGTAAAATAACTCCTTTGTGCCCTTTAGATAGTAAAATTGTGCCCTAGAAAATATTAATGCCCTGTGCAAATGCCCTAGAAAACAGTGCCCACATTTTGCCCATAGAAAGTAATCATGCCCCCAGTGTGACCAGTCACAATATCCTGAGTGTCGTATAAAAATTATGCTACTTAAGTGCCTACATAACATTTAAAAATGTCTCAAGTACCCCAAATATAGTTCTCCTTTACACGATGCCCTCACAGCTCCCTATACACAGCATGATGGATCCACAGTAGCCTCTACTACTGTTCGACAGCAGCACATAGCTCCCTCTCACACTGTATGACAGCCCCCCCACTGCATGATGGCCCTCAGTAGCCCCCCACACTATAAGATGGCCCCCCAGTAGTCCCACCTATTAAAAGATATCCCCAGTTGTCCCCCTCACTGTAATATAACCCCAGTAATTCCCCCACAGTGTAAAATGGCCCCAGCAGTCCCTCAACACTGTATGCTTGGTCCCCATTAGTCCCACTACACTGTATGCTTGACCGCCAGTAGTGCTCTCACTCTGTATGGATATCCCCAGTAGCCATCTCACACTGTATTCATGGTCCACAGTAGTGTCACATCACTGTATGCATTGTCCCCAGTATTCCACTAGTCACCACACTGTATGCATGGGCCCCAGTAGCCACCCCCACACTGTAGGCATGGCCCACAGTAGACCCCCCACACTATATTTAGGGCCCCCAGTAGCCTCCTCCACACTGTATGCATGGCCTTCAGTAGCCACCCACATTGCATACATAGCCCCACAGTAGCTCTCCCACATGATATCCATGCCTACCACACTGTATGCACCGCAGTGAAATTCTCCCTGTGAACTGCAGTGAACTTCCCTTTGCACTGTGAGACTTTTTTCACAGTCCAGAGGTCACAGCAGTTCATTTGCCGATTGTTAGCGCAGCTTCAGTGACCGGCGGTAACCTCGATGTTGTCACCGCTAATCACTGACGCTGTGCTCGCAGCGCTCATTCACAGTGGTTCGCAGCCTGGACAGTTGCATCTTGGCACCATCCAGGTTGAAAACTATTTATCCTCCAGACATGGATTACGGCGTGGGACAAAACGACAGACAGGTGTGGGATATTGTTGTTTTTATTTTTGTTTTATTACAGAACGTGAGGGATTGAGTGGAATTAGGCTTTTTCATAAGTATAGCTGTGTTTGTTATTTTTAAATAAAAATGGAAAAGTGTGTTTTGTTTTATTTCAATTAAAATACTTTATTCTGGCTGTGTCTTTATTTAGCATGTAACAATAGGATTAGTAATGGATGGGAGTCTTATAGACACCTCTCCCTTACTAAGCCATGGGCTTGATTGTCACCTGACATTACAAAGGTGACCTCACCCCACAAATATGAACCCCACCTGCCAACGCTACAGAGCAAGTGGAAAGAACGAGGCTTAGTGACAGAATTGGCGCATCTAATAGATGCGCCTTTTCTGAGGGGGGCTGAGAGCTGATGTTTTTAGCCTGGGGGGCCAGTATCCATGGCCACTTCCTAGGCTATTAATATCAGTCTACAGCTGTCTGCGTAGCCTTTGCTGGTTATTAATTATAGGGGGACCAAATGTCATTTTTTGGGGGGGTCCCCCATTTTAATGTCCAGTCAAGGCTAAGTATAAAGTTTAGTGATGAGCTAGTATACTCATTGCACGGGTTTTCCCAAGCATGGTCGGGTGATCTTCGAGTATTTTGGCGTGCTCGGAGATTTAGTGATTTGCAGCTGCTGGACAACCTGAATACATGTGTGGAATTCCTAACAAACAAGCAATCCCCACATGTATTCAGTCTGTCCAGCAGCCGCAAATCATGCAGCTGCGTCAATAAACACTAAATCGCCAAAATACTCAGAGATAACCCGAGCAATGAGTATACTTGCTCATCACTAATACCTTTGTGAGCTGATATTAATAGCCCGGAAAGCACAATGGGTATTACCCCCTTCCCAGGCTATAAACATGTGCCCCAGCCGTTTTTTCAGAAAAATAATCTTTTAATAATTAAATACATGTACAGTAAGCTGCACATGCACTGTCCTAATTGTATATGTGACTGGCATCTATCTATCTATTCTATATGTGTATACTGTAATCCATCTACCGTATATACTTGTGTATAAGCCAAGTTTTCAACACATTTTTTGTGCTGAAAATGCCCCCCTCGGCTTATACATGAGTCATTGTCCCAGAAGGCAGCTGAACATGAGTCACAGGAGGCAGGAGCTGGCGGCTGCGGCTAAAGCCTGTGCCCGCTGCTAAAGAGAAATGAATATTCACTGCACTGGCAGTGAATATTCATTTCTGTACGAATATGTTTGGTGCAACAACTACATTCCTGTCTATGAGTGTTCAGTTGCTAGATTTGTAATCTGTTTATAAAGTTAAAAAATAAACTCCCAGAGGCTCACACAGGAAGAGCATGTGACTGTATTTCTTGTTTTCCTGTGTCTGTGTATGAGAGAAGCAGCCTGCTGTAGATGCTGCACAGATAGAGACACACAAATGATTTATTCCTGATCTATTAAGCTTATCATATATTGTTCCTCATTGTTCCTGAATAAAGAAGCCCTGTTGTCACACGCTTAGAGAGTATCCTGAATAATCCGCTGCCAACAGAATATGGGCTCAGAGTGGCACAGAACCCCAGAGTAACACAGCAACAGAAGCTCAAAGCAAAAGCAGCACAGAGCAACAGAGAAGATGTCCACTAGCAGCAATCCTGTCAAATTCTCAGTGCCAAGGCTCACTAATCAGAACTACCAGTCCTGGAAATTCAAGGTGAAGATGCCGCTCATAAGAGAAGGTGCATGGAAATATATTCAGGAACAAGTGGCTCATCCATTACCAGATGATTGGCTAGAGAAGGATCAGAAAGCACAAAGCACAATCTCCCTCAGTGTAGATGATAATCAGATTGTGCAGGAGATGTCGGATGAGTTGCAGAACGTGCATGAAAGATCAAATCTGTAACATCCCTGCCGACATCACTGCATGGCTTCCCATCTCCCATCAGGCTGATACACTGACTTACAACTCCGGGCCATGCTGTGAGTTCTGCCCTCTGCCTGCACCATGCTGTAAATCACATGTCCTCTGCTTGGTGTGTGCATCCTTCCTGTCTGTGTGCTCCAGGGCTGCGGCGCCTGAACTTCCTGAGTCTTATAGAGACAGTGTGCGCATTCCTAATGTGTCCCCAGCCTATTGCCAAGAGGTACCGGATACTTAATGCAATTCCACTGTCATGATCCAGACCGGGTTTTGAATTCTGTCTTTCCATGTTCCCAGTCTGGTCATTTCAGGGGTTAACTTTTCTCAGCCTCAGTTTGGTCTCAGGATTGCTATTTAGCTCCGCTGCATCTTACAGGCGGTATCAGCTATAGTTCTGCCTTCGGCATGTGTATTTGACTCTGGTATATTCTGATTTGCTCTGCTGTGATTCCTGACTTGCCTGTGTCTGTTTATTCCCTCTGTCTTTCCTGACTCAGTGTTTTCCTGTTAGTTTGTTGACTCCCTGGTTTTGACTTGGCTTGCATTCAGACCTGCTTCTGTCTTCTATCTTTGTCTTATCCACTTCCGACCATTGCTGACTCCCTGGCTTGTTTCTGACCACGTGTACTGCTGTGACCTCTGGTACTTCTGCTCCTGACCGGCTCTGACCTCCTCGGCTTGCCTCTGTCCCTGAGTTTGTTTATTCCGTTTTGTACTGCGCTACAGTGTGTTACTTGACTCGGTCTGTTTGACTACTCTGCTGCCACCTGTGGTAGCCTTGCCGCAGCATTGCAAGCCTGCCCTGGGAGTGTGCAATCCTTCTTCAACTCTATTGCCATTTAGTGGAGTCTGCACATACCTACATTGCAGCAGCCTGACATCCACTAATTAGAAGATGCCTGAGCAACAAACTCTTTCAGTCTGCTTTCTGCTACTGAGTTGCCAGATCCTGTCCTGTTTCTCTCACCCTGGGGGCTGTATACCCAGGCCCGTACCTGTGTTCTATGCATCTTGTTTCCGCTGCCCTGGGGGCTGTATACCCAGGCCTGAATCCTTTGTCCTGAACTTGTTCCCGTGTCTGACCTTGTCTGAACTAAGTCCTTTACCTGTACCTGTTTGTATCCTTGTCTGAAGCCTTCCCTACCCTGCTGTGTCTATCCTTGTGTCTGCTCCCTCTTTGCTTCAGCGGCTCTGCTCTGCTCCCTTTGCCTCAGCGGCTCGGATCTGCTCCCTCTTTGCCTCAGCGGCTCTGCTCTGCTCCCATCCCGCATTCTGCGGCTCTGGTCCCATCCCTCATCCTGTGGCTCTGCTCTGCTCCCGTCGCGCATCCTGCGGCTCTGCTCCCGTCCTGCATCCTGCTGCTCTGCTCTGCTCCCTTTCCGCATTTGTGACTTTTTGTCCTTCCAGTCTGAACTGGTTCCTACTTGTTCCCATATCCCACTCATACCCACCAGTGTTCCTGTCCTTCCCTAAACAGTTCCTGTCCCTCCAGTTTGAACTGGTTTCTACCTGTTCCCTTATCCCACTCGTACCTGTGCTTCCCAAAATAGTTCCTTTTCCTCCTGTCTGAACCCCTGCCTGCCAGGCGTGCCTGCTTGCCTGCCAGAGTTCCAGCCTTGCCTGCCTGCCTGCTCGAGTTCCAGCCGTGCCCACCTGCCTGCCAGAATGCCAGCTGTGCCTGCCTGCCTGCCAGATTGCCAGTCATGCACAGCTGCCTGCCAGGGTGTCAGCCGTGCCCGCCTACCTGCTAGAGTGCCAGCCATGCCTGTCTGCCAGTACATCATCCATGCCCGCTGTGATGATACTGCTAGCTTCATGTCTTGTGCTGTTGCTAGAACTACAACCCCCACTGTTTGCAAGCACAGGGCAAAGTACCCCTCCCTCCTTCTCTCTGCAGCGCACTCGATCTCTCATCCCTCCCACCTCAGGAATTTTCCTTTGTCTTCGCAAACCCTGCAAAAGTCCTATAGCAGCCATTTTGGAGAATTCATTCTTTTTTGGAATAACACGGTGGGAGCATTCGCTAGAGGCACGAAGGTTACTGTGTTGAACCATGCGCCGACGGGCATCGTTCCCGTGGTACTGGTAAACCCGTAACCCCAACAGAACCCGAGAAATGGAATTCTCGGGTGCCCCATGTACTAGCCCACCCAAGTGTGGGCTCATTGGAGCCATCATTTTAGAGTAAGATCATTGATAGGTCTGCCGTTGTTCTGCTAGGTTCACAGGACGAGTTATGAACCTTATGATGTTGCAGAGCTCAAACCATAGCTTGCAGCCAGGGGAGGTGGCCAGAAAACCAGCCCCTTTTTGTGAGGTCAGAAGCTGACATGCATAAGTCTTGCAGTGAAGTTCCTTAGTCACTTTCTGCTGGGATGTCCTGAGTAAGAGATCTGTCAATGAACTATGACGTGTGGCTCCTTCCCCCAGCCTGGCTTGCCTGTAATGATCTAACAACCATGTGAGTTATCTTTCATTCTTAATCCCATTTTATTTTATAACTGCATCTGTACATAACGATATTGTCTCAGCTTGTTACATCGTTTTATATTATATAAGCACTGCCTGTTTTTTTAAGGAATAAACCTATAAATTTATTAGTTTGTTTCTCCTGCTCTATAAACGAATTTGCACGTGCCTGAAGCACTACGCTACTGTTTTGGGGTTGCTACGGACCCTCTTGATAAATTGTTCATCAAAAGCCGTAGCTGGTGGCAGCTAAAAGGAAGGGGTGTAAAGTGTTCATCTATTGGGTGACGCTGGCAGTGACGGAGCGGGGTTTATAAGGGTACTGCCTGGCTGCAGCCAGGAGTAATTATAATCCCCTCACTGCAGCGTGCCCAATAGCCAGCACACATCCAAGTGACCCGTCTGGCGACTAATTATCCTAGGTGCAGTTCCCTGACTGACCTGAGGGTAAGGGGGGCGCCAGAGAGCTGCAAGTTCCTAAGTGGAAGTGGGATAATTATAAATCCCTGCAGTTTACTGGGTCGGACGGCAGCAGCCGTCGTGTGTGTGCGCGTTTTCGTCACATTTGCAGCACGGAGGGATCACAAGCCGTGATACCCCGGGCTACAGTGTGGCGGACCGCGTGCCCGTTCATCACACCCGCCAGTACTTGCCAGTCTAAACATCAGCTTTCTTCTGTACTTGCATGCATCTGTCTTAGAGTACTGTTCCACTGTGGGATCAGCTGCTACTACCAGATGCTGCCCTGGAGTGGTACCTGGCAGCTACCTGCCGCACAAGCCTGACCTCACCACTAGAGGCTCCAGTGAACACCAAGGTAGCTGCTTAGTCACGCCCCTCCAGGGTTAGTCAGCTTCGTGGCACAGTGGGGCCACAATCCTCGCTTCTGCCACCCAGTCTGGGAATGAGAGTTACTAAATCTCAGCAATAAGCTTTATCTCATGAGAAAGTTGTATCAGTCTAAGCTTAGTGATGGACAGAATATGCAGGACTATATAAGAAACACCCTAGAGATTGTGGAGCGTCTCAGGGGTATTGGAGAAGAAATGAATGATTTTCATGTTGCTGAACTTCTATTAAGTGGTCTTCCACAGAGTTATGCGCACTCGTGACTGCACTAGATGCACAGCCAGATGATGAACTGACACTAGAATATGTTAAAGGCAAACTTGTGGATGAATTCAAGAGAAAAATGCAGCATGTAAGTAGCAGTAATGAGTCCAGAGCAGAAGCAGCATTAAAGGCACAGGATTTCACTAAGTATAAGAGCAATCTAAGAGAAACTCAAGAAAGTATTGTCTGTAAAACATCTGACAACCTTAAAGCAGACTGCAGAATTTAGAAAGCAAGAATGAGTCAGCTTAAAAAGCAGAATAGTCATTATAGGGTTAAAACAGCTGTAATGGAAGATTCTGCATGTGCTGAAGCTGTATTTAATGCCAGTACAGGCCCATCTGCAAAGCATATATGGTGTATAGATTCTGGTGCAAGCAGCCATATGACAAATAACAAGGATTTCTTCACTGACCTTAATGAAAGCAAATCAGAAAAGGTCATCTTAGCTAATGGTCAGTATATGACTTCAGAAGGAGTAAGAGACTGCTACCTCCACTGTCCAGTTTCCTCAGCACAAAGTAGAAAGATCTCAATAAAGGATGTTCTCTATGTTCCCAGCATCAGAATCAATTTTTTGTCAGTAAAGAAGCTCACGCAAAAGGGGAATGTAGTTACTTTTAGAGATAACAGCTGCATCATCTCAAAGAAGGGTCACACTCTTACAGAAGGAAAAATCTAAAATAAACTTTATCAGCTAAAATGGAAAGAAAGAGTGTACAGTGCTAGACAAAATCTACATAAGAACTGTATCCATGTATGGCACAGAAGTATTGGGCACAGAGACCCAGAAGCAGTAAGGAAGCTAGCTCAACTTGGTATTGAAATCAACCAGTGTAGTGAAATGACGAAGTGCACTAGCTGTCTTAAAGGGAAAATGTCCAGAAAATCCTTTCCTAAAATAACCACCACTAGATCTGCACAGTCTCTGGATCTGATACATACAGATACATACAGATGTATGTGGTCCAATGAGTGTTCAAACTCCTAGCAAAAAGAGATATTTTTTCACATTTATTGATGACTACTCCAGATATACAGTCGCCTACCTGCTTCACACTAAGGATGAAGTTCCACAGAAACTTGAAGACTATCTTGCTATAGCGTTTAACAAATTTGGAAGAATGCCAAAAGCCCTGCGTGCAGTTAATGGAACCGAATATACAAGTGGTAAGGTGCAAACCATTTTGAAAAAGAATGAAATTGTTTTCCAGACTACCATTCCATACAACCCAGAGCAAAATGGCATTGCAGAGAGAAAGACACGTACTCTCTTTGAAAGTGGAAGAAGTATGTTGTTTGATGTGACTCTATCTGCAACGTATTGGGGACAAGTCATCATGACAGCTTGCTATCTTCAAAACAGAGTGCCAGGTAAAGCCACAAATAAAACTCCATATGTGCTATGGAACTGCGAGAAGCCTAACCTGAAGCACCTTAGGATATTTGGAAGCAAAACGTTTATGTATGTTCCCGAAGAAAAACGTTCCAAGTGGGAATCATCCACAAAGCAAGGAGTCCTGGTGGGCTATAGCGAAACTCAAAAGCAATACAGAATCCTGCACCCAGAGACCAACACAGTAACAATCAGCAGAGATGTAGTGATTGATGAAAACTCTGTATCGCTCAAATTCCTTGACGAAACACCAGTTATTCAACCTTAAAAGCAAGAACAAGAATTTCAATCACCAAACCCAGACACCGAAAAGGAAAACACTGAAGTGTGGATAAGCTCTCAAGCCACCATTTTTTTGTAAAAAATGTATACTAAGCCGCTCTACCAAACATCAAGGTATACCCATATCAGAGCAGTCCCTGACTAATATATTTGATCCCTAACTGATGTATTTAAAAATCTGGTCATGTGTATAGTACCTATATGAGCAGGATTCAGAAAGGTAATGTCCAATGTGGAGAAAGGCCTTTATGTGCATGGCTCACAAAGGAGGGGTGGAATACCTCCTTGATCTTGCAGAAACAAGAATCAAGTTAAATACAAACACATGAGCCATGCACACAGTGAACAAGCCTGTAGGGACATTGTTCACACCACCAGAAAACTGAAACACAAAAAAGCACAGTAAAACAAACGTATAAACATAATCTGCTGTAAAAAAGTAACAGTAGACAGCAAGTGCTCGCAAAAAGATGATAAAACACAGGGTATTTGGTTGATACGTTTTTTGCAAAAAATTTATACTAAGCCGCTCTACTAAATGTCAAGGTATACACGTATCAGAGCAGTCCCTGACTAATATATTTAATCCCTAAAATTAAACGTATTTAAAAACCTGGTCATGTGTATAGTACCTATATGAGCAGGATTCAGAAAGGTAATGTCCAATGTGAAGAACGGCCTTTATGTGCATGGCTCACAAAGGAGGGATGGAATACCTTCCCTGATCTTGCAGAAACAAGAAACAGAATATATGTCTGCTGCTCATGCAAGTCAAGAAGTAATTTGGTTGAAACAACTTTTGGAAGATTTCGGCAAGCCACAAGCTCAACCAACAGTTATCTATGAGGACAACCAAGGATACATTAAACTTGCCAGCAGTGAGAAGATTAGTGCAAGGCTAAGCACATCGATGCAAAACAAAGAGATGCAAAAATTGCCTGTCCACGAGAAGCAGAAATTGATAAATGCTGCTAATGGAGTCACTTCACTAACTCCAGACATGGGACCTTACTGAGCTACCACACCTAAAAAGAGCTATCGGATGTAAGTGAGTCTTCAAAAACAACTATGTTGGAAGGAGAAGAAGATCTGCTACCCAGCAATGAGAGTTACAGACAAGCAGTGAGGGCGCTTCTGTACATAGCTACCACAACTCGTCCAGATATCAAGAGCCAAGTTTGTGGACTTCAAAACCGCAATGTGACTAACAGGATAAGTAGTTGTTGAGTGGGGGTGTTAGAATATGTTTGGTGCAACAACTACATTCCTGTCTATGAGTGATCAGATGCTAGATTTGTAATCTGTTTATAAAGTTAAAAAAAAAACTCCCAGAGACTCACATAGGGAGAGCATGTGACTGTATTTCCTGTTTTCCTGTGTATGGGAGAAGTAGCCTGCTGTAAATGCTGCACAGATAGATGAAACACAAATTATTTATTCATGATCTATTAAGCTTATCATATATTCTTCCTGTTTGTTCCTTAATAAAGAAGCTCTGTTGTCACACACTTGGAGAGTATCCTGAATAATCCACTGCTAACAATTTCTCTTATAGCGTGCATTGTCAGCCGCAGCCGCCAGCTTCCAGTAGCTGCTGGGCTAGCACAGGTGCTCACTCCTTAAGGTAATGAGTATTCACCTCTCTCTACTCCCATAAGTATGGAGAGAGGTGAATATTCATTCCCTTAATGAGCGGGGACACGTGATCGCTCTGCCGCAGGAGCTGCTGGCATCGGAGCAAGATGCTGCAAGGGTGGCAGGGAAGGTAAGTTGGATGTTTTTTTCTGCTTTTCTCATGGGAGCCATGCATACAAAGATAGGGATGAGCAGCCATGCATACCAGGACAGGGATGAGGAGCCATGCAGACAAGGATGGGGGTATGGAGCCGTGCATACAGTTTGGGGATATGGAGCCATGCATACAAGGATGGGAATAAGGAGCCATGCAGACAAGGAAGGGGATGTGGAATCATGCATACAAGGATAGGGATGAGGGGACAATGTATACCCGGCTTATGCTCGAGTCAATAAGTTTTCCCAGTTTTTCATGGGAAAATTAGGTGCCTCAGCTTATACTTGGGTCAGCTTATACACAAGTATATATATGTTATTCTATCCTGTCAGGTCCTGCTGTGATTTTCAATAAAGCAATATAATAAAGATTTGCCCCAAAATGTGTTTCAATATGTAGCAGCAAAAAAATGGGGATATAAAACTTAACATTTAATGAACTCAATGTTTAAAAAGGGGACACACAGACAATTACCATCCTCCAACCAAGTAGTGAGGATATATGATATAATCAGAGAGTTAAGTCCACTAGGGACTACAAGAAATAGGAGATATATATGTAAATCAGACAACATATAGTTAGCTCTGCACCGCAAGAGCAAAAATTGACTACCTAAGTGCAAGTGTAAACATTGCTTATTTGTAAGTCATTTGTCTGAAACTCAATAAAGCGTGTGTGAGACAGTATGTATAAAAGGAATGATCTCACCCATTTGAATGGAGATATACGCTCCAAAGTTCATCTCCTAATAAAATATGCATCTGGTCATTTTCCAGAGTAGACAAGGCCCTTTCCCAACGCGTTTCCTCCTTTCAGGATTCATCAGGGGATATGGCAACTAGAGACATCTATATCAAATGCATTGCTCTCATGGGGAGAAAAAAAATTCAGCTCCTCCTTATATCAATTAATAAGACACTCCCACCACCATATAAACCAATTAGTGCAAAACTAAAAAATGAACCACCAATAAAACGTGATGTGCATAGTTTAAAAATACATGCCTGTTTAATGAGGTCATAATCTTGTTGAAACGCACGCCACACATAACGAAATGAATAGAGTATATAGCGATCTCACAGTTTGCCAAATAGTGATCGCGCGCCGTATACCAATAGCGCATGCGTAGTTAGTAACTTCCGGTACTCCCATTCATTGGACATCCGGTCTATTGAGACTACAACGCAAGCGTCCCATTCAGCGATGTAAAAACCACCGCGCGCATGCGTGGTTCAAACTAAGTCGCTTCCGGTGTGTAAATTAAAAGGATCACACATTTCAAGGAGTAACACAGAACGCACAATTGTATTGCGTCCTATATTGGGACGTCAAATCAAATCGCGAATTGCAATGAAGATATAACGCAAATGTACAAGTTATGTCACTGCACAACAGAAGCGTCATAATTAGTGTTGAGCATTCCGATACTGCAAATATCGGGTATCGGCCGATATTAGCTGTATCGGAATTCCGATTCCGAGTTCCGATATTTTCGTCTTATCGGATACCGGAATCGGGATGTCACTGTCACTGTCAGTGTCCGTCTGTCGGGTCTGTCAGGAGTCAGCGGCACTTACCCGGCAGAAGATCTCCGGCGGTCACGTCCTGGACTGCTTGATGGCCGCCATCATCTTCTCCCCGGCGGTCACATGCAGTTTCTCGCGATAACTGCAGTGACTGCTGGGTAATCCCGGCCGTAAAGCAGTCAGTCCGATGACGTCACCGCCGGGGAAGCAGGTAATCAGCTGTGCTGCGTTGCAATGACAGGCTCTGCCTGTCATTGCGATGTAGCAGAGCTCGATCGTCGTGGGACTATCGTTATGGACTGCGTCGGACAGGTGGTATACTGTTGGTTTGTTTTTTTTCTTTTTTTACAGGAGATCGATGGCGTCGCAGGAATGAGAGTATAATAAAAGAAATGAAAACTGTGTTGTCTCTTTTATTTCATTAAAAGACTTTTTTCTTGCTTTGTCTTTTTTTTACACATTTAATAACTTTGGGATTAATAATGGATCGGTGTCTTATTGACACCTCTCCATTATTAACCGGGCTTATTGTCACCGTGCAATCAACGGTGACAATAACCCCTTATTACCCCGCTTGCCACCGCTACAGGGCAAGTGGGAAGAGCCGGGTAAAGTGCCACAATTGGCACATCTTTTGATGCGCCAAATGTGGGGCTGCTGTAGCCTGGTATTATCAGGCTGTTGAGGGCCAAAATCCATGGGCCTTGACAGTCTTTTAATACCAGGCCGCAGCAGTCTGCATTTTACTTGGCTGGTTAACAAAAATAGGGGGGATCCCCACGCCGTTTTTTTTTCGAGGGGATCCCCTATTTTTGTTAACCAGCCAAGCTAAGCAGACTGCTGTGGCCTGGTATTATCAGGCTTGCAAGGTCCATGGATATTGGATCCTTACCAGCCTGAAAAACCAGGCCTCAGCGGTCTGCTTCATCTGGCTGGTTAACAAAAATAGGGGGGACCCCACGCTAATTTTTTTTCGAGGGGATCCCCTATTTTTGTTAATCAGCCAAGATATGCAGACTGCTGTGGCCTGGTGTTATCAGGCTGGCAAGGTCCATGGATCTTGGCTCCTTAACAGCCTGAAAATCCAGGCCTCAGCGGTCTGCTTCATCTGGCTGGTTAACAAAAATAGGGGGGACCCCACGCCAATTTTTTTCGAGGGGATCCCCTATTTTTGTTAATCAGCCAAGATATGCAGACTGCTGTGGCCTGGTATTATCAGGCTGGCAAGGTCCATGGATCTTGGCTCCTTAACAGCCTGAAAAACCAGGCCTCAGCGGTCTGCTTCATCTGGCTGGTTAACAAAAATAGGGGGGACCCCACGCCAATTTTTTTCGAGGGGATCCCCTATTTTTGTTAATCAGCCAAGATATGCAGACTGCTGTGGCCTGGTATTATCAGGCTGGCAAGGTCCATGGATCTTGGCTCCTTAACAGCCTGAAAATCCAGGCCTCAGCGGTCTGCTTCATCTGGCTGGTTAACAAAAATAGGGGGGACCCCACGCCATTTTTTTTTCGAAGGGAACCCTATTTTTGTTAATCAGTTCCCTCTGACGTCACTGATTGTGTCCCTGGCTGACCTGAAGTGAAAGTGGAAAGCAATCAATTAAGCTTTCCACTTAAGGGCCCGTCTCACATAGCGATATCGCTACCGAGATCGCTGCTGAGTCACTAGTTTTGTGACGCAGCAGCGAGCTCACCAGCGATATCGCTGTGTGTGACATTCAGCGACGATCAGCCCCCCTGCCGGGTATCGCTGATCGTCGCTGAAATGTCAGGACCTTTGATCGCTGGTTTCCCGCCTGTCACACGCAGCGATGCGTGCCTGTCAGAGGGAAACCAGCGATCAAAAAAAGGTCCTGACATTTCTGCGACGATCAGCGATACCCGGCAGGGGGGCTGATCGTCGCTGAATGTCACACACAGCGATATCGCTGGTGAGCTCGCTGCTGCGTCACAAAACTAGTGACTCAGCAGCGATCTCGGTAGCGATATCGCTATGTGAGACGGGCCCTTAAGCGATGTTACCCGCAGTGTCGCTGTCCCAGATCGCTGCCTGAGCTGCCTGTTTGGCAGCTCAGCAGCGATCATGTAGCGATACACCAGCGATCCTGACAAGTGCATATCGTTGTCGGGATCGCTGGTGTATCGTTATGTGACACCCAGCCTTTACTCTCCTGTCAGGCAGGAGAGGAACTCATTCATTTGGGGTTTACTGTGAGGCTGCAGCATTAGCTGCGGTCCCTGCAGTAAACATTAACCCTTTCTGAAGGATTACACCGTGGGACCTGACTGTGCATGGGATAGGTAAGAATAATTTTGCTTTTTTATTTTATTTTTATTACAGGAAATGGTTTTTGCAGTAAAATAAAAGATGGTCAAAAACGTGTCTTTATTTCATTAAAATGATTTTTAATTAAAGTGTGTGTGTTTTATTTTTATTTCATGCAATAGGATTAATAATTGATAGTTGTCTAATTGACAGCTCTCAATTATTAACCTGGCTTAAGGTCACCTTTCAATAGCAAGGTGGCTTTAACCCCATATTAACCCATTCGCCACCGCTACAGGGCAATGGGAATAGACGGGCAAAGTGCCAGAAAGGGCGAATCTAATTATAGATTTGTCTTTCCTGGGGTGTCTGGGGGCAGATGTTAGTAGCCGGGGGGGGCAAAAATAATGGTCCCTCTCTGGGCTATTATTATCTGCCCCCACTCACTGGCTTTGTCTGTCTGGTTGCGAAAATAGGGCGGGAGCCCACGCATTTTTTTCAGCAATTTTACACCTCATATATATATATACATGTCATTGAATTTGTGACACATATATATATATATTTATATTTGTAGTTCATACACTTCTACATAGTATAATAGCCGCTAATTCAATTGCCGGCTTTTGTGAAAATGCAGAACCCGACATGAAATGACACTTGGTGTACATAGGGTTAACCATGTCTTTTCATGTCCTTTGCTATCTAATTTGCACAAACAATTAAATCAGACTATGTGTGCAAAATTTCACACCTGTAGGGGTTAATTAAAGGTGTAAATTCGTAGCAAAAAAGTCCGTTTTTTTTACAACGAATTTACACCTTTAATTAACCCTAGAGGTGTGAAATTTTGCACACATAGTCTGATTTAGAATTTTTGTGCAAATTAGATAGCAAATGGACATAAATATAATTGTTTACACCCATATGTACACAATGTCATTTCATGTCGGTGAACCCGACATGAAATGACACTTGGTGTACATAGGGTTAACCATGTCTTTTCATGTCCTTTGCTATCTAATTTGCACAAACAATTAAATCAGACTATGTGTGCAAAATTTCACACCTTAGGGGTTAATTAAAGGTGTAAATTCGTAGCAAAAAAGTCCGTTTTTTTTACAACGAATTTACACCTTTAATTAACCCCTAGAGGTGTGAAATTTTGCACACATAGTCTGATTTAATTGTTTGTGCAAATTAGATAGCAAAGGACATGAAAAGAAATGTTTAACCCTATGTACACCAAGTGTCATTTCATGTCGGGTGCTTCTGTCTTTTCACTGAAGCCGGCTTTACCCGGCAATTGAATCAAAGGATATTTTACTATGTAGAAGTGTATAAACTATACATATATGTATATATATATGTCACAATGACATGTATATATATATATATGTATTCTATGTGTGTATATTTAGTGTTTACAAGGAAAGAATGGGGTTTTTTTAGTTGCGATATTTTGTTCCCATAGACTTACATGGGACTTCCGGTATCGGTATCGGGTATCGCCGATATTTTAGTGATATCGGCGGTACCATTCCGATTCCGATACTTTAGCATATCGGAAAGTATCGCTCAACTCTAGTCATAATACAATTATAATGCGTCCCAAATGGCGCCCTTAAATATTATTGCAATCAGCATTACATTTTGCGGCCAAAATCGTGCCATTACTTAATTCAAAACGACGTAATAATACCAATATAATATAAGATAGGTTAACCATTATTTGGTATGAATAGCCTCGTTCATCAGATGCCACTTGACAACATCATCTTGAGTGACATTCGATAACTCACCAAAATCTGACATTAACCATATAGAAACATAAGGAAGGACGTGCAAGATCATTCTATACCGTTATTAACACAGACAAAATATAAAAAATCTCCAAAAAGAAAAAATAGGAGATTAATCCTCTCGCACTAAGAGGTAAATCCAAGAACTATTAAAGGAGCATCCACATAAGGTGTCCCATGATACTCCAATCCAAAATATAGATAAGGAGAAGAAGGAATACCATACCATATAGAAAAAATTAATTGGAGCTTAGGCTGGCTTACCTCACTATGGAACGATACCCACATTATTACATTGATATATTTGGAGACATTGTAAAGGATACAAAGTAACATAGTCCAATATGGAGACCAGCATTCATAGGTCATGATAAAATAACATATCAATTTGGAAGGGAAGAAAGGAAAAAGGAAAGCCTGACAGATCCCTATCAGGTACCTATTTCCATCCGTCCCTACCTAGCAGCGGAGGTTGGAGCCCTAAAGTCCTGCGCAAGTGGCCCCCCCGGTCCACGGCGGCTAACCCTAACTAAATCACCCTGCACAACCCTATACTAGAGAAAGCAGGAATAGGAAAGTTGTTCATTTAAACCATATGGAGAGACAGTTTTTAGTCGAAAAATCCACTTTGTCTCTCGTTGTAGTATTAAATTGTCCCAGTCGCCACCACGAATCGGTCTGGGTACTTTGTCAATACCCATGAATTTTATTGCATTAAGGTCTCCCCCATGTTTGAGGTTGATATGTCTGGCCACAGGTGTATCCATTTTCCTCGCTATATCTCTCAAGTGCTCACCAATTCTCCTCCTAAACTCTCTAATGGTCTTTCCAACATAGATCATACCACATATGCAGATAGCCCTGTAAATAACACCTTCACTCCTGCAGTTGATAAAAGAGGTAATCTCAAATCTTGTTGAGTTATCAGATGCAAAAAATTGTTTGCCAACTTCCATATTTTTACAGGCAATACAACCACTACATTTAAAACACCCCACAACATTGGATTTTAGCCAGGTTGTTTTTTCAACATTAACAAAGTGACTCTTAACCAGTCTATCCTTTAAAGACCTTCCTTTGCGAAAGGTAATTTGGGGGTGACGGGGCAAGAGATCCCCAATGTCCTGGTCCATTTTCAGGATAGGCCAATGGTTTTTCAAGATCTGCCTTAGATCATCGGCCCCATTATTAAATGTGGTAATAAATCTAAGACCCAAAAATTCATCTTCTTGTTTAGGGGATTGAGTCAGTAATTCCATCCTGTTTTTGATTTTGATGTCATTATATGCTTTTTTTAACACATGATTAGGATAGCCTCTATCCAAAAATCTATATCGTAGATCATTTGCTTGACGTTTAAAATTATTGTCATCTGAGCAATTTCTACGTATCCTAGTATATTGGCCCTTAGGTATACCTTTCTTCTGGGCCAAAGGATGACTGCTCTCCCATCTCAGAAGAGAATTAGTGGCCGTAGGTTTTCTATGAATGCTGGTACTCAAGGTTCCATCATCATTCCTCTCAATCAACACATCAAGGAATGGCAATTTTGATGGATTCCATTCATACGTGAAACTCAGACCAATGTCATTCACGTTTAGACTCCTGACAAATTCAACAAAAGATTCTCCTGTACCTTTCCAAATGATAAAAACGTCGTCAATATATCTTAACCATAAAAGAGCCTTTTCAGCTCCGACCACACCATTTTCACCGAAAATCATTGTCTCCTCCCACCAGCCCAGGAGTAAATTAGCATACGAGGGGGCACAAGGGCTCCCCATCGCAGTACCCCTGAGCTGGTGGTAAAATTTGCGATCAAACACAAAAAAATTATGTGTCAATAGGAAACGTAGACAATCGCAGACAAAGATGTTATGTGCCTTAAACTGTGAACCTCTACTCTTTAAAAAGTATTCAGTTGCCTCAAGCCCTTTGACATGGGGAATAGATGAATAAAGTGCCTCCACATCGATACTGGCAAGAATAGTGTCAGGTTCCATGACAACTCCATCGATTTTACTCAATAAATCTGTCGTATCCCTCGTGTATGAGCAAAGGGCAAGGACAAATGGATTTAAAGTTTTATCCAGATAGATGCCCAGGTTTTTGGTAAGACTGCTCACACCTGACACAATTGGTCTCCCCTTGAGGGGATCAACCCCTTTGTGTACCTTGGGGAGACAGTAGAATGTAGCCAATGTAGGAAACTTAGGTATAATAAATTCACTCTCATTTTTGTCTATAACCCCTATTGAGAGGCCATTCAATATGATTTGTCTTAACTCCTTAGTGAATACCATAGTGGGGTCAGAAGAAAGAACACAGTAACACTCTCTGTTGTTCAAAATGCTAAGGCACATTCTCTTATATTCTGAAGAATTAAGTACCACTACATTACCACCTTTATCAGAACTTTTGATGGTAATGTCTTGATTAGTGTTGAGCATTCCGATACTGCAAATATCGGGTATCGGCCGATATTAGCTGTATCGGAATTCCGATTCCGAGTTCCGATATTTTCGTCTTATCGGATACCGGAATCGGGATGTCACTGTCACTGTCAGTGTCCGTCTGTCGGGTCTGTCAGGAGTCAGCGGCACTTACCTGGCAGAAGATCTCCGGCGGTCACGTCCTGGACTGCTTCATGGCCGCCATCCTCTTCTCCCCGGCGGTCACATGCAGTTTCTCGCGATAACTGCAGTGACTGCTGGGTAATCCCGGCCGTAAAGCAGTCAGTCCGATGACGTCACCGCCGGGAAGCAGTTAATCAGCTGTGCTGCGTTGCAATGACAGGCTCTGCCTGTCATTGCGATGTAGCAGAGTTGGATCGTCGTGGGACAATCGTTACTATGGACTGCGTCGGACAGGTGGTATACTGTTGGTTTGTTTTTTTTCTTTTTTTACAGGAGATCGATGGCGTCGCAGGAATGAGAGAGTAATAAAAGAAATGAAAACTGTGTTGTCTCTTTTATTTCATTAAAATACTTTTTTCTTGCTTTGTCTTTTTTTATACATTTAATAACTTTGGGATTAATAATGGATCGGTGTCTTATTGACGCCTATCCATTATTAACCGGGCTTATTGTCACAGTGCAATCAACGGTGACATTAACCCCTTATTACCCCGCTTGCCACCGCTACAGGGCAAGTGGGAAGAGCCGGGTAAAGTGCCACAATTGGCACATCTTTTGATGCGCCAAATGTGGGGCTGCTGTAGCCTGGTATTATCAGGCTGTTGAGGGCCAAAATCCATGGGCCTTGACAGTCTTTTAATACCAGGCCGCAGCAGTCTGCATTTTACTTGGCTGGTTAACAAAAATAGGGGGATCCCCACGCCGTTTTTTTTTCGAGGGGATCCCCTATTTTTGTTAATCAGCCAAGCTAAGCAGACTGCTGTGGCCTGGTATTATCAGGCTTGCAAGGTCCATGGATATTGGATCCTTACCAGCCTGAAAAACCAGGCCTCAGCGGTCTGCTTCATCTGGCTGGTTAACAAAAATAGGGGGACCCCACGCTAATTTTTTTCGAGGGGATCCCCTATTTTTGTTAATCAGCCAAGATATGCAGACTGCTGTGGCCTGGTATTATCAGGCTGGCAAGGTCCATGGATCTTGGCTCCTTAACAGCCTGAAAATCCAGGCCTCAGCGGTCTGCTTCATCTGGCTGGTTAACAAAAATAGGGGGGACCCCACGCCAATTTTTTTCGAGGGGATCCCCTATTTTTGTTAATCAGCCAAGATATGCAGACTGCTGTGGCCTGGTATTATCAGGCTGGCAAGGTCCATGGATCTTGGCTCCTTAACAGCCTGAAAATCCAGGCCTCAGCGGTCTGCTTCATCTGGCTGGTTAACAAAAATAGGGGGACCCCACGCCAATTTTTTTCGAGGGGATCCCCTATTTTTGTTAATCAGCCAAGATATGCAGACTGCTGTGGCCTGGTATTATCAGGCTGGCAAGGTCCATGGATCTTGGCTCCTTAACAGCCTGAAAATCCAGGCCTCAGCGGTCTGCTTCATCTGGCTGGTTAACAAAAATAGGGGGGACCCCACGCCATTTTTTTTTCGAAGGGAACCCCTATTTTTGTTAATCAGTTCCCTCTGACGTCACTGATTGTGTCCCTGGCTGACCTGAAGTGAAAGTGGAAAGCAATCAATTAAGCTTTCCACTTAAGGGCCCGTCTCACATAGCGATATCGCTACCGAGATCGCTGCTGAGTCACTAGTTTTGTGACGCAGCAGCGAGCTCACCAGCGATATCGCTGTGTGTGACATTCAGCGACGATCAGCCCCCCTGCCGGGTATCGCTGATCGTCGCTGAAATGTCAGGACCTTTGATCGCTGGTTTCCCGCCTGTCACACGCAGCGATGCGTGCCTGTCAGAGGGAAACCAGCGATCAAAAAAAGGTCCTGACATTTCTGCGACGATCAGCGATACCCGGCAGGGGGGCTGATCGTCGCTGAATGTCACACACAGCGATATCGCTGGTGAGCTCGCTGCTGCGTCACAAAACTAGTGACTCAGCAGCGATCTCGGTAGCGATATCGCTATGTGAGACGGGCCCTTAAGCGATGTTACCCGCAGTGTCGCTGTCCCAGATCGCTGCCTGAGCTGCCTGTTTGGCAGCTCAGCAGCGATCATGTAGCGATACACCAGCGATCCTGACAAGTGCATATCGTTGTCGGGATCGCTGGTGTATCGTTATGTGACACCCAGCCTTTACTCTCCTGTCAGGCAGGAGAGGAACTCATTCATTTGGGGTTTACTGTGAGGCTGCAGCATTAGCTGCGGTCCCTGCAGTAAACATTAACCCTTTCTGAAGGATTACACCGTGGGACCTGACTGTGCATGGGATAGGTAAGAATAATTTTGCTTTTTTATTTTATTTTTATTACAGGAAATGGTTTTTGCAGTAAAATAAAAGATGGTCAAAAACATGTGTCTTTATTTCATTAAAATGATTTTTAATTAAAGTGTGTGTGTTTTATTTTTATTTCATGCAATAGGATTAATAATTGATAGTTGTCTAATTGACAGCTCTCAATTATTAACCTGGCTTAAGGTCACCTTTCAATAGCAAGGTGGCTTTAACCCCATATTAACCCATTCGCCACCGCTACAGGGCAATGGGAATAGACGGGCAAAGTGCCAGAAAGGGCGAATCTAATTATAGATTTGTCTTTCCTGGGGTGTCTGGGGGCAGATGTTAGTAGCCGGGGGGGGCAAAAATAATGGTCCCTCTCTGGGCTATTATTATCTGCCCCCACTCACTGGCTTTGTCTGTCTGTTTGCGAAAATAGGCGGGAGCCCACGCATTTTTTTTCAGCAATTTTACACCTCATATATATATATACATGTCATTGAATTTGTGACACATATATATATATATATATTTATATTTGTAGTTCATACACTTCTACATAGTATAATAGCCGCTAATTCAATTGCCGGCTTTTGTGAAAATGCAGAACCCGACATGAAATGACACTTGGTGTACATAGGGTTAACCATGTTTTTTCATGTCCTTTGCTATCTAATTTGCACAAACAATTAAATCAGACTATGTGTGCAAAATTTCACACCTCTAGGGGTTAATTAAAGGTGTAAATTCGTAGCAAAAAAGTCCGTTTTTTTTACAACGAATTTACACCTTTAATTAACCCCTAGAGGTGTGAAATTTTGCACACATAGTCTGATTTAATTGTTTGTGCAAATTAGATAGCAAAGGACATGAAAAGAAATGTTTAACCCTATGTACACCAAGTGTCATTTCATGTCGGGTGACCCGACATGAAATGACACTTGGTGTACATAGGGTTAACCATGTCTTTTCATGTCCTTTGCTATCTAATTTGCACAAACAATTAAATCAGACTATGTGTGCAAAATTTCACACCTGTAGGGGTTAATTAAAGGTGTAAATTCGTAGCAAAAAAGTCCGTTTTTTTTTACAACGAATTTACACCTTTAATTAACCCCTACAGGTGTGAAATTTTGCACACATAGTCTGATTTAATTGTTTGTGCAAATTAGATAGCAAAGGACATGAAAAGAAATGTTTAACCCTATGTACACCAAGTGTCATTTCATGTCGGGTGCTTCTGTCTTTTCACTGAAGCCGGCTTTACCCGGCAATTGAATCAAAGGATATTTTACTATGTAGAAGTGTATAAACTATACATATATGTATATATATATGTCACAATGACATGTATATATATATATATATATGTATTCTATGTGTGTATATTTAGTGTTTACAAGGAAAAAATGGGGTTTTTTTAGTTGCGATATTTTGTTCCCATAGACTTACATGGGACTTCCGGTATCGGTATCGGGTATCGCCGATATTTTAGTGATATCGGCGATTCCATTCCGATTCCGATACTTTAGCATATCGGAAAGTATCGCTCAACTCTAGTCTTGATCCTTTTCCAGATCTTTGAGTGCCATCATTTCATTACGGGTTAAATTATATTGGGTAAAAGAAGGAGATTCACCAAGTTTCTGTATGTCTTTAGAAACCAAATTCAAAAATATATCGATCGACGTAAGGTCTGATTGGGGAGGTGGCATTTTTTTACTCTTGCATTTAAGATCTGTAAAGGGACCTTTACCACTTATACTGGAGTCAGTGTCGGAAAGGTTATACAGGACTCTAATATCCTCCAGGAAGGAGTCAGAAACCCCTAATTCATTACATGTCCTTTTTTGAGATTGAATATGAAATTTCTTCCATTTAAGTTTCCTGACAAATAAATTGAGGTCCTTCGTACCCTCAAACGAGTCAAAGTTACTTGAGGGAACAAAAGACAACCCCTTACTTAGCACACACATTTCGGTTTCAGTTAGAGCTCTATCCGATAAATTTATGACCTGTGGGTTTCCCCTTGAAATGGTGTGCCTGTAGGGTTTGATCTGCTCCGTAAGGGGTAACCTTGCTCTAAAAAAGAAGAAGCAGAAGTAGAGGTTGAAGGGTTAGGACCAGCAGAGTAGTTTGGACCGGCAGAGTAGTTAGATCTCCGATCGTATCCCCTTCTCCGATATCCACCCCGACCACGTTGTCTACCCCTCTGTGATTTGTGATGACCCTCAATATCAGATGCTTCAGTATCTGTTGAGGTGTAAACAGGTTCAGGTGGTCTATTGGGAAAGAGATAGGCCTTGTTTTCTTTAAAGTCTTGTAGGTCACGAATAAATTGTTTGTGTTTCCTTTCTTTCAGATGATACTGAAAGCGTTCAAGAGTATTCTGTACACCTAATTCTTTTGCAGAAAATTCCGCTTCAGAAGAAAATTTTTTTGTGACCTTAATTTGCTCTTTTAGTATCTCATTACATTTATTCAAAGTTACACGTTCATCATCAAGGAGAATCTGCATAAATTTGAGTGAACTATTAGTGGCCTCTCTTTCCCATTTACTCAATAAATCAGGACTTTTATATCTCAAGCCAGGTGCCAAAGAAATTCTCAAATGGCGTGGACAATACCGGCTTTGATGTAATATTCCAGTCCTTGTACTTCCCACCAAGACACAATCTGGTTTTTATATACTCTAGACAATTCTTTAAATGCAGAGTTAAAGGATGGAGTATATTTCTTTTGCTGAAAGTCACGATCAGAAAAAATATCCTTTACTTCAGTAAGCCAATGATTAGTATCTATTCCAGTCGTTAGGAAGCCAGCCATGCTCCAGAATATAAATAGTCAATAAAGCAATATAATAAAGATTTGCCCCAAAATGTGTTTCAATATGTAGCAGCAAAAAAATGGGGATATAAAACTTAACATTTAATGAACTCAATGTTTAAAAAGGGGACACACAGACAATTACCATCCTCCAACCAAGTAGTGAGGATATATGATATAATCAGAGAGTTAAGTCCACTAGGGACTACAAGAAATAGGAGATATATATGTAAATCAGACAACATATAGTTAGCTCTGCACCGCAAGAGCAAAAATTGACTACCTAAGTGCAAGTGTAAACATTGCTTATTTGTAAGTCATTTGTCTGAAACTCAATAAAGCGTGTGTGAGACAGTATGTATAAAAGGAATGATCTCACCCATTTGAATGGAGATATACGCTCAAAGTTCATCTCCCAATAAAATATGCATCTGGTCATTTTCCAGAGTAGACAAGGCCCTTTCCCAACGCGTTTCCTCCTTTCAGGATTCATCAGGGGATATGGCAACTAGAGACATCTATATCAAATGCATTGCTCTCATGGGGAGAAAAAAAATTCAGCTCCTCCTTATATCAATTAATAAGACACTCCCACCACCATATAAACCAATTAGTGCAAAACTAAAAATGAACCACCAATAAAACGTGATGTGCATAGTTTAAAAATACATGCCTGTTTAATGAGGTCATAATCTTGTTGAAACGCACGCCACACATAACGAAATGAATAGAGTATATAGCGATCTCACAGTTTGCCAAATAGTGATCGCGCGCCGTATGCCAATAGCGCATGCGTAGTTAGTAACTTCCGGTACTCCCATTCATTGGACATCCGGTCTATTGAGACTACAACGCAAGCGTCCCATTCAGCGATGTAAAAACCACCGCGCGCATGCGTGGTTCAAACTAAGTCGCTTCCGGTGTGTAAATTAAAAGGATCACACATTTCAAGGAGTAACACAGAACGCACAATTGTATTGCGTCCTATATTGGGACGTCAAATCAAATCGCGAATTGCAATGAAGATATAACGCAAATGTACAAGTTATGTCACTGCACAACAGAAGCGTCATAATACAATTATAATGCGTCCCAAATGGCGCCCTTAAATATTATTGCAATCAGCATTACATTTTGCGGCCAAAATCGTGCCATTACTTAATTCAAAACGACGTAATAATACCAATATAATATAAGATAGGTTAACCATTATTTGGTATGAATAGCCTCGTTCATCAGATGCCACTTGACAACATCATCTTGAGTGACATTCGATAACTCACCAAAATCTGACATTAACCATATAGAAACATAAGGAAGGACGTGCAAGATCATTCTATACCGTTATTAACACAGACAAAATATAAAAAATCTCCAAAAGAAAAAATAGGAGATTAATCCTCTTGCACTAAGAGGTAAATCCAAGAACTATTAAAGGAGCATCCACATAAGGTGTCCCATGATACTCCAATCCAAAATATAGATAAGGAGAAGAAGGAATACCATTCCATATAGAAAAAATTAATTGGAGCTTAGGCTGGCTTACCTCACTATGGAACGATACCCACATTATTACATTGATATATTTGGAGACATTGTAAAGGATACAAAGTAACATAGTCCAATATGGAGACCAGCATTCATAGGTCATGATAAAATAACATATCAATTTGGAAGGGAAGAAAGGAAAAAGGAAAGCCTGACAGATCCCTATCAGGTACCTATTTCCATCCGACCCTACCTAGCAGCGGAGGTTGGAGCCCTAAAGTCCTGCGCAAGTGGCCCCCGGTCCACGGCGGCTAACCCTAACTAAATCACCCTGCACAACCCTATACTAGAGAAAGCAGGAATAGGAAAGTTGTTCATTTAAACTATATGGAGAGACAGTTTTTAGTCGAAAAATCCACTTTGTCTCTCGTTGTAGTATTAAATTGTCCCAGTCGCCACCACGAATCGGTCTGGGTACTTTGTCAATACCCATGAATTTTATTGCATTAAGGTCTCCCCCATGTTTGAGGTTGATATGTCTGGCCACAGGTGTATCCATTTTCCTCGCTATATCTCTCAAGTGCTCACCAATTCTCCTCAAATGATCTACGATATAGATTTTTGGATAGAGGCTATCCTAATCATGTGTTAAAAGAAGCATATAATGACATCAAAATCATTCTCTAGTATAGGGTTGTGCAGGGTGATTTAGTTAGGGTTAGCCGCCGTGGACCGGGGGGGCCACTTGCGCAGGACTTTAGGGCTCCAACCTCCGCTGCTAGGTAGGGTCGGATGGAAATAGGTACCTGATAGGGATCTGTCAGGCTTTCCTTTTTCCTTTCTTCCCTTCCAAATTGATATGTTATTTTATCATGACCTATGAATGCTGGTCTCCATATTGGACTATGTTACTTTGTATCCTTTACAATGTCTCCAAATATATCAATGTAATAATGTGGGTATCGTTCCATAGTGAGGTAAGCCAGCCTAAGCTCCAATTAATTTTTTCTATATGGAATGGTATTCCTTCTTCTCCTTATCTATATTTTGGATTGGAGTATCATGGGACACCTTATGTGGATGCTCCTTTAATAGTTCTTGGATTTACCTCTTAGTGCGAGAGGATTAATCTCCTATTTTTTCTTTTTGGAGATTTTTTATATTTTGTCTGTGTTAATAACGGTATAGAATGATCTTGCACGTCCTTCCTTATGTTTCTATATGGTTAATGTCAGATTTTGGTGAGTTATCGAATGTCACTCAAGATGATGTTGTCAAGTGGCATCTGATGAACGAGGCTATTCATACCAAATAATGGTTAACCTATCTTATATTATATTGGTATTATTACGTCGTTTTGAATTAAGTAATGGCACGATTTTGGCCGCAAAATGTAATGCTGATTGCAATAATATTTAAGGGCGCCATTTGGGACGCATTATAATTGTATTATGACGCTTCTGTTGTGCAGTGACATAACTTGTACATTTGCGTTATATCTTCATTGCAATTCGCGATTTGATTTGACGTCCCAATATAGGACGCAATACAATTGTGCGTTCTGTGTTACTCCTTGAAATGTGTGATCCTTTTAATTTACACACCGGAAGCGACTTAGTTTGAACCACGCATGCGCGCGGTGGTTTTTACATCGCTGAATGGGACGCTTGCGTTGTAGTCTCAATAGACCGGATGTCCAATGAATGGGAGTACCGGAAGTTACTAACTACGCATGCGCTATTGGCATACGGCGCGCGATCACTATTTGGCAAACTGTGAGATCGCTATATACTCTATTCATTTCGTTATGTGTGGCGTGCGTTTCAACAAGATTATGACCTCATTAAACAGGCATGTATTTTTAAACTATGCACATCACGTTTTATTGGTGGTTCATTTTTTAGTTTTGCACTAATTGGTTTATATGGTGGTGGGAGTGTCTTATTAATTGATATAAGGAGGAGCTGAATTTTTTTTCTCCCCATGAGAGCAATGCATTTGATATAGATGTCTCTAGTTGCCATATCCCCTGATGAATCCTGAAAGGAGGAAACGCGTTGGGAAAGGGCCTTGTCTACTCTGGAAAATGACCAGATGCATATTTTATTAGGAGATGAACTTTGGAGCGTATATCTCCATTCAAATGGGTGAGATCATTCCTTTTATACATACTGTCTCACACACGCTTTATTGAGTTTCAGACAAATGACTTACAAATAAGCAATGTTTACACTTGCACTTAGGTAGTCAATTTTTGCTCTTGCGGTGCAGAGCTAACTATATGTTGTCTGATTTACATATATATCTCCTATTTCTTGTAGTCCCTAGTGGACTTAACTCTCTGATTATATCATATATCCTCACTACTTGGTTGGAGGATGGTAATTGTCTGTGTGTCCCCTTTTTAAACATTGAGTTCATTAAATGTTAAGTTTTATATCCCCATTTTTTTGCTGCTACATATTGAAACACATTTTGGGGCAAATCTTTATTATATTGCTTTATTGACTATTTATATTCTGGAGCTTGGCTGGCTTCCTAACAACTGGAATAGATACTAATCATTGGCTTACTGAAGTAAAGGATATTTTTTCTGATCGTGACTTTCAGCAAAAGAAATATACTCCATCCTTTAACTCTGCATTTAAAGAATTGACTAGAGTATATAAAAACCAGATTGTGTCTTGGTGGGAGGTACAAGGACTGGAATATTACATCAAAGCCGGTATTGTCCCACGCCATTTGAGAATTTCTTTGGCACCTGGCTTGAGATATAAAAGTCCTGATTTATTGAGTAAATGGGAAAGAGAGGCCACTAATAGTTCACTCAAATTTATGCAGATTCTCCTTGATGATGAACGTGTAACTTTGAATAAATGTAATGAGATACTAAAAGAGCAAATTGAGGTCACAAAAAAATTTTCTTCTGAAGCGGAATTTTCTGCAAAAGAATTAGGTGTACAGAATACTCTTGAACGCTTTCAGTATCATCTGAAAGAAAGGAAACACAAACAATTTATTTGTGACCTACAAGACTTTAAAGAAAACAAGGCCTATCTCTTTCCCAATAGACCACCTGAACCTGTTTACACCTCAACAGATACTGAAGCATCTGATATTGAGGGTCATCACAAATCACAGAGGGGTAGACAACGTGGTCGGGGTGGATATCGGAGAAGGGGATACGATCGGAGATCTAACTACTCTGCCGGTCCAAACTACTCTGCTGGTCCTAACCCTTCAACCTTTACTTCTGCTTCTTCTTTTTTAGAGCAAGGTTACCCCTTACGGAGCAGATCAAACCCTACAGGCACACCATTTCAAGGGAAACCCACAGGTCATAAATTTATCGGATAGAGCTCTAACTGAAACCAAAATGTGTGTGCTAAGTAAGGGGTTGTCTTTTGTTCCCTCAAGTAACTTTGACTCGTTTGAGGGAACGAAGGACCTCAATTTATTTGTCAGGAAACTTTAATGGAAGAAATTTCATATTCAATCTCAAAAAAGGACATGTAATGAATTAGGGGTTTCTGACTCCTTCCTGGAGGATATTAGAGTCCTGTATAACCTTTCCGACACTGACTCCAGTATAAGTGGTAAAGGTCCCTTTACAGATCTTAAATGCAAGAGTAAAAAAATGCCACCTCCCCAATCAGACCTTACGTCGATCGATATATTTTTGAATTTGGTTTCTAAAGACATACAGAAACTTGGTGAATCTCCTTCTTTTACCCAATATAATTTAACCCGTAATGAAATGATGGCACTCAAAGATCTGGAAAAGGATCAAGACATTACCATCAAAAGTTCTGATAAAGGTGGTAATGTAGTGGTACTTAATTCTTCAGAATATAAGAGAATGTGCCTTAGCATTTTGAACAACAGAGAGTGTTACTGTGTTCTTTCTTCCGACCCCACTATGGTATTCACTAAGGAGTTAAGACAAATCATATTGAATGGCCTCTCAATAGGGGTTATAGACAAAAATGAGAGTGAATTTATTATACCTAAGTGTGAGGAACTAAGCCGACCGCCACACGGTAGCCCGGGTATCACAGCTTCTGTTACCACCGCCGCTACCAAATGTGACGGACGATCCCTTTCCTCCCACGTCACCAATGGGACGTAACTCCACAGGTACAGCTCTCCGGCGCCCCCCTTTGTCTCTCAGGTCAGTAAGAGAACTGCACCTAGAGCAAATGGCCGCCGGGGAAGGTGTCCTGTTACCCACTGGGTATTCTAAGATTCGTGATCAGAGTAAAAGCATCAGCCCAAGATTAATTTTATGGTTTAATTTGCCTTAAGGGCGCACTAGATAATTACAGGAATATACAGTAAAGCTATACAACGTAATTACAATGGATTTGCAGTCAGAGTAAGAATACAACAATAATGTACAAGGCTTAAAGGTATTAGCTATAGATCAATATTACCGGGTTGTAGTATGGTCATGGGGAGGCATGGAGCTCTGCGTTCCCCAGGAAAGTCTTCAGTTGCTGGACAGCCCCCAATGCATGTGCTGCAGCTCCATTTGGCAAGTCTGTCCCTGGTGCTTCTGTGTGTGAAAATGGAATGAGAGACCAGCCTCTTCTTGGCTACAGCTTTTAACCCTGCTAGGCCCTTCCCCATTTGCTTTGAAGCACGCATATTAACTGGCCTGCAATTCATATGGAGCAGGAAACAATGGCTTGAGCTTGAGCTAGTTACCATACGACTGACCATATTATTCAGACCCTGGCCTAAACCAATTAGCATGTAAAGGCCTATTGATTCATAGTGGACATCAAAGCTGGCCGTACTGAATATGCTAATAGGCCCTGTGTAGCTAAAAGTCTGTGGCTGTGTGAACTGACAAAATGGAGGCTGGTACAGGCCCTATACAAAATGGTGACAACCTTTTCCTTACACTAAGTTTCCTACATTGGCTACATTCTACTGTCTCCCCAAGGTACACAAAGGGGTTGATCCCCTCAAGGGGAGACCAATTGTGTCAGGTGTGAGCAGTCTTACCAAAAACCTGGGCATCTATCTGGATAAAATTTTAAATCCATTTGTCCTTGCCCTTTGCTCATACACGAGGGATACGACAGATTTATTGAGTAAAATCGATGGAGTTGTCATGGAACCTGACACTATTCTTGCCAGTATCGATGTGGAGGCACTTTATTCATCTATTCCCCATGTCAAAGGGCTTGAGGCAACTGAATACTTTTTAAAGAGTAGAGGTTCACAGTTTAAGGCACATAACATCTTTGTCTGCGATTGTCTACGTTTCCTATTGACACATAATTTTTTTGTGTTTGATCGCAAATTTTACCACCAGTTCAGGGGTACTGCGATGGGGAGCCCTTGTGCCCCCTCGTATGCTAATTTACTCCTGGGCTGGTGGGAGGAGACAGTGATTTTCGGTGAAAATGGTGTGGTCGGAGCTGAAAAGGCTCTTTTATGGTTAAGATATATTGACGACGTTTTTATCATTTGGAAAGGTACAGGAGAATCTTTTGTTGAATTTGTCAGGAGTCTAAACGTGAATGACATTGGTCTGAGTTTCACGTATGAATGGAATCCATCAAAATTGCCATTCCTTGATGTGTTGATTGAGAGGAATGATGATGGAACCTTGAGTACCAGCATTCATAGAAAACCTACGGCCACTAATTCTCTTCTGAGATGGGAGAGCAGTCATCCTTTGGCCCAGAAGAAAGGTATACCTAAGGGCCAATATACTAGGATACGTAGAAATTGCTCAGATGACAATAATTTTAAACGTCAAGCAAATGATCTACGATATAGATTTTTGGATAGAGGCTATCCTAATCATGTGTTAAAAGAAGCATATAATGACATCAAAATCAAAAACAGGATGGAATTACTGACTCAATCCCCTAAACAAGAAGATGAATTTTTGGGTCTTAGATTTATTACCACATTTAATAATGGGGCCGATGATCTAAGGCAGATCTTGAAAAACCATTGGCCTATCCTGAAAATGGACCAGGACATTGGGGATCTCTTGCCCCGTCACCCCCAAATTACCTTTCGCAAAGGAAGGTCTTTAAAGGATAGACTGGTTAAGAGTCACTTTGTTAATGTTGAAAAAACAACCTGGCTAAAATCCAATGTTGTGGGGTGTTTTAAATGTAGTGGTTGTATTGCCTGTAAAAATATGGAAGTTGGCAAACAATTTTTTGCATCTGATAACTCAACAAGATTTGAGATTACCTCTTTTATCAACTGCAGGAGTGAAGGTGTTATTTACAGGGCTATCTGCATATGTGGTATGATCTATGTTGGAAAGACCATTAGAGAGTTTAGGAGGAGAATTGGTGAGCACTTGAGAGATATAGCGAGGAAAATGGATACACCTGTGGCCAGACATATCAACCTCAAACATGGGGGAGACCTTAATGCAATAAAATTCATGGGTATTGACAAAGTACCCAGACCGATTCGTGGTGGCGACTGGGACAATTTAATACTACAACGAGAGACAAAGTGGATTTTTCGACTAAAAACTGTCTCTCCATATGGTTTAAATGAACAACTTTCCTATTCCTGCTTTCTCTAGTATAGGGTTGTGCAGGGTGATTTAGTTAGGGTTAGCCGCCGTGGACCGGGGGGGCCACTTGCGCAGGACTTTAGGGCTCCAACCTCCGCTGCTAGGTAGGGTCGGATGGAAATAGGTACCTGATAGGGATCTGTCAGGCTTTCCTTTTTCCTTTCTTCCCTTCCAAATTGATATGTTATTTTATCATGACCTATGAATGCTGGTCTCCATATTGGACTATGTTACTTTGTATCCTTTACATATCGTTCCATAGTGAGGTAAGCCAGCCTAAGCTCCAATTAATTTTTTCTATATGGAATGGTATTCCTTCTTCTCCTTATCTATATTTTGGATTGGAGTATCATGGGACACCTTATGTGGATGCTCCTTTAATAGTTCTTGTATTTACCTCTTAGTGCGAGAGGATTAATCTCCTATTTTTTCTTTTTGGAGATTTTTTATATTTTGTCTGTGTTAATAACGGTATAGAATGATCTTGCACGTCCTTCCTTATGTTTCTATATGGTTAATGTCAGATTTTGGTGAGTTATCGAATGTCACTCAAGATGATGTTGTCAAGTGGCATCTGATGAACGAGGCTATTCATACCAAATAATGGTTAACCTATCTTATATTATATTGGTATTATTACGTCGTTTTGAATTAAGTAATGGCACGATTTTGGCCGCAAAATGTAATGCTGATTGCAATAATATTTAAGGGCGCCATTTGGGACGCATTATAATTGCATTATGACGCTTCTGTTGTGCAGTGACATAACTTGTACATTTGCGTTATATCTTCATTGCAATTTGCGATTTGATTTGACGTCCCAATATAGGACGCAATACAATTGTGCGTTCTGTGTTACTCCTTGAAATGTGTGATCCTTTTAATTTACACACCGGAAGCGACTTAGTTTGAACCACGCATGCGCGCGGTGGTTTTTACATCGCTGAATGGGACGCTTGCGTTGTAGTCTCAATAGACCGGATGTCCAATGAATGGGAGTACCGGAAGTTACTAACTACGCATGCGCTATTGGCATACGGCGCGCGATCACTATTTGGCAAACTGTGAGATCGCTATATACTCTATTCATTTCGTTATGTGTGGCGTGCGTTTCAACAAGATTATGACCTCATTAAACAGGCATGTATTTTTAAACTATGCACATCACGTTTTATTGGTGGTTCATTTTTTAGTTTTGCACTAATTGGTTTATATGGTGGTGGGAGTGTCTTATTAATTGATATAAGGAGGAGCTGAATTTTTTTTCTCCCCATGAGAGCAATGCATTTGATATAGATGTCTCTAGTTGCCATATCCCCTGATGAATCCTGAAAGGAGGAAACGCGTTGGGAAAGGCCTTGTCTACTCTGGAAAATGACCAGATGCATATTTTATTAGGAGATGAACTTTGGAGTGTATATCTCCATTCAAATGGGTGAGATCATTCCTTTTATACATACTGTCTCACACACGCTTTATTGAGTTTCAGACAAATGACTTACAAATAAGCAATGTTTACACTTGCACTTAGGTAGTCAATTTTTGCTCTTGCGGTGCAGAGCTAACTATATGTTGTCTGATTTACATATATATCTCCTATTTCTTGTAGTCCCTAGTGGACTTAACTCTCTGATTATATCATATATCCTCACTACTTGGTTGGAGGATGGTAATTGTCTGTGTGTCCTGCTGTGATTTTACTGTACACGACTGCTATCTATCTGTCTATATCTATCTATCTGTCTATCTATTGTATATATAAATAAATAAATATATTTATATACTGTATATATATATATATATTGTTTTGAAGAATATTTCCTTTGAAAAGTATGTGTAAATAGCATAGAGAATTGCTCTGTGTAAAAGCTCATGTTAAAATCTCATTGCAATTGCACTTCATTCGGTTGTAAATCGGATGCCAGGTGTGAAAAATCAGATTGTGCTCCCATGATGCTTGCATTACACTCTCTCAGCGGTGAGAATCGGACCGATTTTTTATTTGTTTAGTGTCACTCCAGCCTTAGACTGCATTCACACATCTATTTATCTCTGTCCATGATTCATGGAACAACTGAGCGTCTCCCAACCCGAACTTAAAGGGATCCTGCCACTTGATTCATGTTGCCCAAGCCACAGGCAGAATTAATCTGAGCCTCGCTGCACAATTGCAGCCAGGCATGTTTTTCTCTGAAAGGATCCTGCAGATCAGAAAAAAAAACATATTTTGAAGTATCGGCTTCTTCCAACACACTACAGATGATTGACAGGTGTCTCTCATGTGTGGATATTTGAAGTAACCTGACAATCACCTGGAGTATTACAGGGAGATGCTGGTAGAAATAATTTGAGTCTACCTGCACAATTGCAGCCAGGCATGTTTTTCTCAGAGATTTGCACAGTTCTTCTGTCAGGGCTTTCACTTTCTTGAGCTGTGTGTTTGTTCAAAGACCCTGTTATCTATAAATCTAAACATAGTGATAGCAGTGAAGACTCATATCACTGACACTGACAGACTGTTAAGGGCCTTTTACACATAGCGATATCGCCAGCAATATCGCTAAAGCATCACCGATTTGGTGACGCAGCAGCGATATTACTAGCGATATCGCTATGTGTGATAGTTACCTCAGACCGGCTCCCCGCTGTCTGTCGCTGATCGCACGAGATCGTGCAGCTCCATTTCTCGTCGGGCACTTCCTGCTGGGCTCTCTGCTGGCGCCGACGAGCGATGCATGGAAGCGGGCGGGAGGACGTCAGGATCGCCGCGTCTGAAGAGTAAGTAACGACCGCTGCTGCGTCGCTAAATCGCTGTGAGATCTGCCTGTGTGGCAGCTCACTAGCAACCATTTAGCGATGCACCAGCGATCCTGACCGGGTCGTATCGTGGTCGGGATCGCTGCTGCATCGCTAAACGTAAAACCCCCTTTAAAGTGTAGTAGCAGAAGGAAGCTACTCACCAGAAGTGTCACTCAAGGAAGAGTAGCTGCCCCCAAGCAACCAGGAAGTAATGAGACTGCAGAGCTTTGAGATGTTGAAAAATCAACTTGAGAATAACCCTTTAATTAGGGATCTGGCTTCTACCTGAGCAGGACCTGTGCTTTCTGCATTGTGTATATAACCTGACAGAGGAGCAGTCAGTCACAGATACTGTTATCATGATGCCCTTCCTCTCTTTCAAATAAGGCTTGAAGTCATGACACAGAGTTGTCAGCATTAAAAATAATGCAAGGTTACCCTGACCAGGTGCCCACACTACCTCCTCAGCTCTTGCCACCAAAAAGACAGTCAAAACAACATTAAGCAGTCTAAGTACTTACACTGTACATCCAGGGTATCTTCCAATGAGCCTGCTAATGTCAGATCACATTCCCTCAACTATGTACTGGCAGTGTCTGCAGCATTCTTTAGTAGTGGGACATTTGCGAACAATTTTTCTTTGAAAAATAAGAATTGGCACTCCAGTGAGAGCTGCTTGCAGTCTCTGAATGACTCAATGGGAGAAAACTGTTTGCGTGCCCATGCGACAGAAACCCTGACAGCCAAGTCTGAAAAATACTCTTTTCATTGCTAATCAAATTTTTGGGGAAAAAAAAATTGTAAATCTGGTGAATTCAAATTTCAAAATATTCGCTCATTTCTTTGTGGTATGTTCCTGCAGCATATAGATTTTACTCCTAACTTGATGATCATTTTATGAGGTAGGCTAAATGTACATGTATATCTCATATCCAACCTTCTAAGTAAACTTTAACTTCTGAAGTTAATTACTAACTTTAATTAGTATGTTTCTACTCTTTCTTTATCTACTGTAAATGTTATGTAACCATTGAAGGTACCTAAGATGCCTGATGTTTCCTAGCATTTGCATTAAAAGCCTAGGGACAAACTTATGAACACTTGAAACCCGCTCAACAATGCCTGCTGTCACCAAGTCTTAATGTTCTTAAGTAAAGAAGTGAATATAAAAAGACATTGCAATTGCTGAACAGTAAAAATATTAATTATGTTGTCTTCTCAAATATCCATTATACAGTCAGCACGTTTGCAGAGGACATGTTCAGTCTTCTTATGGTATCCAAAAGAGGGAAAGATAGAGGAGGTTATAGAGTCCATCACAATTCTGGCTACATAGGAAGAGTTAAGACTTTCCTTCTCCGCTTCATGGCTCTATATTATTTATTTTAGGCTTGAAATATATATGGTGAATTTCTTTTCAAAAAGTGTCTCATGTATGTGTGATGGAGCTGTCCGCCTGTCTGATACACGCTACGAGAGAATATATCCCATACAACTGCTTGCTCTGGAGAGAAAATTAAATGTTTCAAATCAAAGGGAGTGAAGACAGGCAGCGAAAGTGTTGCGTATCATGTTACTGACTGTATCACCTTGTATGTCTGACGGCTCGCGGTCTTGACACAGGAGGCTTGGCCAGAAGATTTTGTGTACATTTTACAATGGAATGATGAGAATTGTTTTAAAAGATATTTAATAGAAACAATGTCACCCTTGTCCATAGCTCTTAAGTGCTATTGCAACTCAGCCCCATTCACTTGAGGGCTGAGTTGTAATGCTAAAACTATAGTTAAAGGGGTTGTCCACGACTAGGACAACCTCTATTGATCAAAATGATTTGGCCACAATGTTTGGCAGCTGCAGTCCAGACTTCGCATCTCATTTCAACATTACTCTTATTCAGACCTGTTAGGCATCAGGCAACCGCAGGATCTGAACCTGGATCTGAGGAGTCTGCGGTCTCCTATCCAGATCTAGCTGAGGCAGATACTGCTCAGCTTCGCTGTTGACCCCAGTGCCTAGCCAATACCCAAGAGGCACAAATAGTTACTTGGGGCTTTGTTCATAGTAGCCTTAAACCTAGGTTACGGAACAAGAAAAGGCTGTTGTAAGCCTAAGTCCAGAAATGCCTGCACTGAGCATGTCCGTGACATGGCGAGCCATGATTGGTGCTTAATGTCAGCTGATCCTCTGACCTGGCATCGCCTGATTGGTCACGGATTATATCATCGGTGATGCGATTGAAGAAATGGCTGGGGGCGGAGCTTAGCCCTTAAATAGCTTGTCTGTCTGCGGTGCGGTCAAATCATATTAAATAGGCAGTGCTCATGTGTGGACGTAACAGAATCTGGGCTCCACATGCTCTCTAGCTTTGCTTTCTGGGACCTGCTGATGCCAGAGTATACTCGGCTAATCATCACAGGTCCTTTAGACAGGTTCAGCTTATGCCAGGCAGGTAGCCAATGTGCACAGTCTTGCTATGAATATAGGGTAGCTATACACCCTGAGCAGACTGCGGGGCGTGTAACCTGTAGCTAACGTGTGCAGTCCTGCTACGAATATAGGGTAGATATACACCCTGAGCAGACTGCGTGGCATGTAACCTGGGCATCGCCTGCCAAGCTGAATAGAGAGTTGCTCAGCCCGGTCTCACGCTGGCTGGTAGCACGTACGCCTTACGTCAGTCGCACGCACTTCCTAGCGGCTGGCACGTAGCTTCTGTGCAGTCAACAGGGCTACGTCTATACCAGGTTTCAGCACATAGTGCAAACCTAATATCTGGCAAGTGGCTTATGTGCCATTAACAGGGCTACATCTACGCCAGTTGATAGCACATCTCCTGTGACGTTAACGGAGATAGTGCTAATTCTACATCTCCCCTAGTGTGAATTAACACAGGCAAGATCTAATGTTAGATTTCTGTCGTCAGTTTGACCCTCATACTCTAGGGGTATTCGGCAGCAGTGAACATAAACTGCATTGCCGACCCCAGGTTCGGTTGCAATCCATTATATAATAAAGCTGTTGCAACCGAGCTCATAACAGACCATGAATAAGACTATCATCGAAACGCATAGGTCTTGTCATATTTAAAAAAAAGTTGCACTCTATCATGCTAAAGCATATCAATGTAAAATGTATGAAATATGAAGAGCAATACGGCTTTTGAATATTAGTAAAAAATGAGTGAGATGTTTTGCACGAAATTTGGCCAAATAAAGTCTGCCTATCAACCAATGTCAAGGTGGTCCCATAAGTCTGATGGGTCCCTATCCAATGTGAACATCTCTCTTAGGATAATGTCTGAATTCCTTGGTGAATGTGGACACCTCTCTCAGTAAAGCCTGCATTTATGGGTACATAGGCACCTGTTGTAATTAAAATCATCACATGATGAAGGGCAGAGTGCTTGGTCAGTAAGCTAACATAAAAATAACTAAAAACTGACTGGCACATCCAAACTAGTCTGAATAGGTGCATACCAGGAGCAGCTACCTCCATATACAATATACAAACAAGGTTGCACTCTATTGTGCTAAAGAATGTCAATGTGAAATATATGAAATATGAAGAGCAATAAGGCTTTTGAATATTAGGAAAAAATGATTGAGACGCTTTGCCCAAAATTTAGCCAAATAATGTCTGCCCATCAACCAACGTCAAGGTGGTCCCATAAGTCTGATGGGTCACTATCCAATGTGAACAGGCTGATGTCTGAATTCCTGGGTGAATGTGGACACCTCTCTCAGCAAAGCCTGCATTTATTGGTAGATAGGAACTTGCTGTAATTAAAATCACCACATTGCACATCCAGATTAGTTAGAATAGGTGCATACCAGGAGCAGCTACCTCCACTCTATCGTGCTAAAGTAATTTGGATGTGCCAGTCAGTTTTTTGTTATTTTTTTTGCGCTTACTAACCGAGCACACCGCCCTTCACCATGTGGTGATTATAATTACTTATGACCACGTGATATTTCACTTCTTTTTTAATAAATTTGCAAAGATTTCTACATTTCTGCTTTTTTCAGTCATGATGGGGTGCAGAGTGCACATTAATGAGAAAAAAAATGAACTTTTTTAAATTTACCAAATGGCTGCAATGAAACAAAGAGTGAAAAATTTAAAGGGGGTCTGAATACTTTACGTAACCACTGTAACTAAAATATTTTCCCTGCATGATTTATGCAATATATAATTTTTCCCACATCCTATGGAAATTCTGCAGGAAGTGTCACGGACACATGTACAATCTGTAGTTTTTGCAGCAGTATAAACAGAGCAGGTGTAATGTAAGTATTACAGCACAGGACTCCACCTTAGCTTCCAAAGCTCTAAAAAAAATAGAGTAACTCCATATGGCCTTACTCTAGTAGCCTGGACCCAACGTTGTGTACACCATGGAGGTGTCATTATATTGTATCTATATTTTCATATTCCCCAAATTGTTACTATTACAAATCCTTGTGTTACCAGAGGCTGATATGTAGTAAAATAAATACAGTAAATAACAAAATGTGATAGTCATTAAAAAATTAAGGTAACATAAAATTCTGCCCAACAAACTAATAAAATGAAAAGCTCAAGCTTCTCAAGCTTGTGTGATCACCCAGGACTGTCAGACCAGCACATCCTGATTGTTCTTCTAATGGGTCGCAAACCAAAATGTATCTGTTTCCTATGTTCTTTCCATGAAAAGCTGATGCTATATAAATGATGGCAGCAGGCAGAAATAATAATAGGGCTGCAACGACAACGAAAACATAATGCCCGCCTTATAACAGTGCCCAGTCTCCTCGATATTGTCTTTTATAATCTATTAACATTCACTATTTCTTACCAAATGAAAACCTTTCTGCTTGAGTCCAACATTTTAGTTTGTCATTTCCTCTACAGACCTCAGTAAAAATAACATGTTATAAAACACTGTCAAGAGGACGTCGGCAGAAAATAAAGTAGGTGAAGATCAATCTGCCTGGAGACATCCATAAAGACATAGGAGATATACTGTAAGATGCTGGGTCTTTTTGGGCTCATCCATAGATTTAGTCTATTGTTGTAAAAAATTGGAATTTGTGAAAAAGCAAAAATTCAGACTTGAATCAGATCTAAGTCAGCATTTAGAATGAGCTTGTCCATTATTCCACTGTGGTATACAGACTACGTTTGGTAATCCGTAGTAGGAGTTGTCTTCATTTGTCTTTGAATAAAGCAAAGGTTAAAGCACTTCAATAGTGATGAGTGAGAATGCTCGCCACTTCTCGATACTCGATCGAGCATCGGGGGGCTCGAGTTCCATACTCGAGTCCCTGCCCCGCATGTTTGGCGCTTATTAGACAGCCAATAAACATGCAGAGATTGCCTGACATATACAATAATGCTGTAGCCGTATTGGATTCTGGCATTACTGTGATTGGCTGGCCGCATTGCGTCATGGGGGTCACTCGGCACGCTGTCCTCAGGAAAAAGTTGAGAGACAGTTGTTATAGGAGGGAGAGCATATTTTAGAGCAGGCATATAGGATAGGCGGTGCTTAATATTGCTATTGCAGTACTTGTCTACCCCTGCTGCAGCATTAACAGAAAAGTCTTTTTCATTGCTAAATATTTTCGTTTCTCTAGTAAAACTGCTGTTACCTGCATTCAGTGGAGGGACAGTTTTGGATTACAGGCATAAAGGCTGTGTTTAATATTGCTATTGCAGTACTTTTATTCCGCTGCTGCACCATTAAAAGAAAAGTCCTTTTCAGGGCTAAACATTTTCCTTTCTCTAGTAAAACCACTGTTACCTGCATTCAAAGGAGGGATAGTTTTGGATCACAGGCAAAAAGGCAGTGATTAATATTGTTATTGAAGTACTTGCATACTGCTGCTGCACCATTAAAAGAAAAGTCCTTTTCAGGGCTAGATATTTTCTTTTTCCTATTAATATCGGAGAATTTGCAGGCATATAAATATATACCTAATTTAAAATGCACAAGGTGTATAGTAAGGGTCGGGGAAATGGATATGCTGCTGATGGTGCATGCAGAGGCCAAGGCCGTGGGCCAGGCTGCGGAAGCAAAACAAATATACAAATATGCTCATCCATGAGACCAAGCTTCGACATTCTAAGCAGCTCTTTACATTGCCGTTAACTAATTGACTAAATATTTGAGCAGCCATGGTCAGAAGAAGACGACAGTAGGGAACGGCAATTAGTGTCTCAAGAGGTAGATGAGACACAGTTGCCAACAAGTGATGTTGTAAAGTCAATAAGTCAGGAGGATTAGAGTTCAGAAGTGGAAGATGAAGTAGTGGACGATGAAGTCACTGATACAACCTTGGAAGATGCCATGCAGAGCGAAGCCAGCAGAGGCCGAGGAATTTGTAGCACCGCAACAGGCAGGAAGAGGCAGTGGGGTGGCCAGAGGGAGAAGATGGGCAACTGTTCCCCAGAGTACCCACATGCTTCAAGTTCCCAGGCCAAGGGTTAGGTGTTCCCCAGTCTGGCACTTTTTTAAAGAAAGTGCGGACTATAATTGAATAGTCATTTGCAACCTGTGCCATACCAAGATGAGAAGGGGCCTAACAACTTTCAGCCAGACCACCACCAGCATGCTCCGGCACATGTCATCAAAGCACCTGATAGGTGGACCGAACACCTGGTCCACAATCAGTGTCTGCAGGTGACACGGATGCCTCTTCCTCTGTACTATGTGCTTTTAATTCCATGTCCCTGAGGCAGTTCATGTCCCCTGTCCCCACCCTACACCTGTTGTTGCACATTTGCAAGCAACATCATCCACCATGTCCAATTCTGTTATGGTTCGAGTTCCCGCTGCTGCACAGGGAGAGTCTCGAACCAGTCCCGCTGCGGTCCCCCATCCATCTCCGGCCGCAGTGGAGCCTGCTCAGCAAAGACGTCGGTCCCAGCGTCTCGCCCGGTCTAATACTGTGCAGAGACTTGCTGCTGCCTCTCCAGGTTCAGCTATTGTAGCCAGTACTGGTCAGCGACGAGCAGACGTCTTTAGGACTAAGTCCTGCGTTTCCCCTTCTGAGCATGCCCAGGGTAAGATCTCTCATTGGAGATCAGGGGTCACATGCTCAGGTACTGCAGCAGCTCCTATTGGTCCGCCAGTAAGGTCCTGAAACTACATGTGTTCTGGAACAGTTTCTCATTGGTCCTTTTCTGGCAGGTCCTGTACTTGCTACTATAAAAGGGTTGCATGGCCTGGCGGCCATGCGCTAGTATCAATTGCATTATGTGCTTTGCGCCAGTGTGATCATGCACGCATTTGGTTAGGGCTCGGCTGAAATAAGCCCCTAGAATACCGGCACCTCCGGTGAGGAGATTCTTATGCAAGTGTTCAGGGCTTGGCTGAAATAAGCCCCTAGAATACAGACTTCTCCGGTGAGGAGTTGTTTGTTTGCATTGCTGACTGCATGACCACGGACTGCTATCCGCACATCAGTTATCTGTGTAGCCCTGTGGTGTTAACAGGACACAGTCGCTATCTCGGCGGCTTTACCGCAGCGACTCTGTGGTGTAACAGAGTTCGCTTATACAGCCATATAGTGCCACAGCATCTATATTTGCGACTCTGTGAAGTAACAGAGTTCGCCTTTACCGCCATCTTACTAGCAGCAGGCTCTGCCTGAACGGTGGACCCCGGGCTTCGAACGCACCCACTATTTATATTTATTTGGTGCGTTCCGCAGACCCTAACAGTATACTAGCGCCAGGGTCTGGCTAGTAAAATGGCAGACGACCAACGTCTACAGCAGTACATCCAGCAGCTGGAGGGTAGGTTGGCGGTCCTTGAGCGCACAACCTCAGCTGTGGATGTTACCGCAGTCGCTGTTCAGGCTGCTAGCGTAGCTGCAGCCAGTTTGTCCACCGCTACCTCTGCTCCTACATTATCCCACCTCCCACTTCCAGACAAGTTTACTGGTGACAGCAAACATTGTCAGGGATTCGTGAGTCAGTGCTCTATACAGCTTGAGCTTCTGGCAACACGTTTCCCCACGGAACGGGCACAAGTGGCTTTTATTGTGTCTCTTCTGTCGGGCAGAGCTTTGCAGTGGGCAACGCCGCTGTGAGAGCGCGACGATCGTGTGGTGTGGAGTGCTCCTCGGTTTTGGGAGGCTCTGAAAAAGGTCTTTTTAGGACCTCAGGTCACGCACGATACGGCACTCCAACTGCTGGCAATGTCACAGGGCTTGTCCATGGTCAGCCAGTTCTCAGTCCAATTTCGGAATTAGAGTGGCCAGATAAAGTTCTTATTCCAGTGTTCTCGAGAGGACTGGCAGACCATGTAAATGATGCTTTGGCTACCAGGGAGATTCCTGACACACTGGAGAAACTCATTTCTATATCTACCCACATCGACCTCCGTTTTCACGAGCGGAGGTTAGAGCGGACCCAGTGTAGGCAGAGGTTTCGGCTGGCACCCACCTTTGCCAAACCTCTTGAATTTCCCGTTCGGGCATCCGACTCACAAGAGACCGTGGAGACTACTCGAGTGGGATCTAAGTCTCGGACCACTCAAGTATCCGTGGTCTGTAGAGTGTGTCAGCAGCCAGGACATTATGCCAACCGATGTCCCCAGCGAATGAGTAAACGGTCATGTTCCGTGACCATGGGTTTAGGGTCATTAGACGTGAGGGATTTAGCTCCAAAAGTGCTCCTTAAAGGGTTAATCTCTCTAGGTTCATCCACTCTTCCCGCCAAGCTTTGTGTGGACTCTGGGGCAGAGGGGAATTTTATGTCCTCCTCCTTTGCCTCTCGCCATTCCATACCGCTGGTGACGCTCGCCGAGCCAGTATCGGTGAGAGTATTGAATGGAGCAATCCTGCCCTCACAAATCATCCACCAGACTGTCTCTCTTTCTCTGTCTATGTCCCCTTCTCATCAGGAAATATATCCCTTTTTGTTCTTCCTGAGGGAATAGATGAGGTTTTTTTGGGATTACCCTGGCTTCGCCACCACTCTCCCCATATTGAGTGGTCCTCTGGGAGAATACTGGGTTGGGGTGATCATTGCAGAGACAGATGTCTCAGAGAGGACGTTAAGGTTTCCACCACGGAGATACCCATAGACCTTGCTTCTCTCCCCAAGGTTTATCGGTCATACGCGGACGTATTCTCCAAAAAGGCAGCGGAGACTCTTCCGCCTCATCGACCCTATGACTGTCCTATATATGTCCTATAGACTCTTGCCTGGAACGGAGCCCCTTGGGGTAGAGTGTATCCTCTCTCTCTTCCTGAGACGGAGGCCATGTCACAATACATCCAGGAAAATCTGGCAAGAGGGTTTATTAGGAAGTCAGTGTCACCAGCAGGGGCAGGATTTTTCTTCGTGCAGAAGAAGAATGGAGAATTACGACCGTGTATAGACTATAGGGGTCTTAACGCCATTACCGTTAAGAACAAATACCCTTTGCCCCTAATATCTGAGCTCTTTGATAGGCTCCGGGGAGCAAGGGTATTTACTAAGCTGGATCTTCATGGTGCCTATAACCTGATCCGCATCCGTGAGGGGGACGAATGGAAGACGGCGTTCAATACCAGAGATGGACATTACGAATATTTTGTGATGCCCTTCGGGCTCTGTAATGCTCCAGCCATCTTCCAAGATTTCGTAAATGACATCTTCCGGGATATGCTTGCCACCTCAGTGGTAGTCTATCTGGATGACATTCTCATCTTTTCTCCAGATATGGACATCCACGGGAGAGATGTCTGCAGGGTCTTCGACCTCTTGTGGGCAAATTCCTTATATGCGAAGTTGGAGAAGTGTGTGTTTGAGCAGGAGTCTGTGGTATTCCTGGGCTATATCATCTCCACTCATGGATTGGCTATGGATCTTGCCAAACTACAGGCTGTAATGGATTGGCAAGAACCCCACTCTCTTAAAGCGGTGCAGCGCTTTATGGGGTTCATTAATTACTATCGCCAATTCATTCCCCACTTCTCTACTTTGGTTGCTCCCTTGGTAGCCCTCACCAAGAAGGGAGCCAATCCCAAATTGTGGTCAGAGGAGGTCTCCAAGGCCTTTACTTCAATCAAGTCCCATTTTGCTAGCGCTCCTATCCTACATCGCCCCGAGGTTGATAAGCATTTTATATTGGAGGTAGATGCCTCGTCCGTTGGTGCTGGAGCAGTCCTTTTTCAAAATGATGCTCAAGGTCGTAAACATCCTTGCTTCTTCTTCTCCAAGACCTTCACACCAGCGGAGAGGAATTATTTCATTGGGGATAGGGAGTTGCTAGCCATGAAGTTGGCCTTTTCCGAGTGGAGACATCTCCTGGAGGGGGCTCGCTTTCCCTTTCAAGTGTTCACTGACCACAAAAATTCGGTCTATTTACAGACCGCAAAGCGGCTAAATTCCCGTCAGGCCAGATGGTCCCTGTTCTTCTCCTGGTTCCATTTCACCCTCCATTTTCTCTCCGGGGAGAAGAACATTCGTGCCGACGCTCTGTCTCTCTCCGTGGTGTCCTTTGAGGAGGTGGAGGAGGAGCCTCAGCTGATTGTCCCCACAGAGAGCCTAAGAACTGTGGCCCCGGTTTCTCTTGAGTCTGTGCCTCCGGGCAAGACTTTTGTGCCCATCAATTTGTGAACGGAGGTACTCTCTAGGGCACACTCGTTCCAAGGTGGGTGGACATTTTGGGGCACAGAGGACATCTGAGTTGTTGGCGAGGACATACTGGTGGCCACATATGGTCCATGACATCAGGAAATACGTTCAGGCGTGCGTCTCCTGCACAAAGAATAAGTCCCCTCGTCAACCGTCAACTGGGTTACTTTTCCCTTTACCGGTGGCAGACAGGCCCTGGGAGATGGTTGCGATGGATTTTGTGGTGGGCTTATCCAAGTCTCAGGGCAGCACCATCATCTGGGTGATAACCGACCACTTCTCCAAAATGGTACACTTGGTACCGTTACCACGGTTACCTTCCGCACGGGCCTTAGCAGCATTATTTATCAGGCACATTTTCCGGCTACACGGAATGCCAGACAAAATTGTCAGTGATCGAGGTCCCCAATTTGCATCTCGGTTCTGGAGAGAGCTGTGTCATCTACTCAGCATTGAGTTAAATCTCTCTTCGGCTTATCATCCGGAGACGAATGGGTTGGTAAAGAAAGCCAACCAGACCTTGGTCACATCTTGCGACATTTTGTCTCAGCCAGGCAGGATGACTGGGCATCCTTGCTACCGTGGGCTGAGTTCGCTCTAAATAATGCTGTGGCTGACTCCACCGGACAGACACCATTCCTCTTAAACTACGGTCAGCATCCGCGGGTACCGGTGCCCATGCCCATGTCTTCCGACGACTCCAGGATGGCAGACTGGGCCGTGGAGGCACGGGACATTTGGGACCGCACTCAGGATGCCATTCAGGCCTTCAAGGAGAGGATGAGGTCTTCCGCCGACGTTCATCGGTGCCCCACTCCGACATTTGCTCCGGGCGACTTAGTGTGGCTCGCTGCCCACAACATCAGGCTGCGAGTAGAGTCTACTAAGCTGGCACCTCGCTATTTGGGCCCCTTTAAGATCCTTGTCAGGTAAACCCTGTAGTCCACCGCTTAGCTCTTCCACCTCGCCTTGGTATCTCTGATACCTTTCACGTGTCCCTTTTGAAATCCGTGGCCATCTCCCGGTTTACCGAGTCCTCTGCCGAGATGTCGGGTTCATCTACCAACGATCATGAGGTGAACACCCCGGGCTGTGAACGCACCCACTATTTATATTTATTTGGTGCGTTCCGCAGACCCTAACAAATTATTTGTCAAAGTACAGAGTTCAGCTGTCCCTATCCCAGGCCTTGAAAAGCAAGCAAAAATATCCATCCACCCACAGGCCCAAACACTAAGCGGCCACTGTCACGACTCAGCTGTCGGGTGACCCGGGACCAGGGGCTCCTTAAATGTCCTTAACACTAGGGGCACCCTAGCTCACCCTATTCCACCGGGACACTTCTGAAGGTGAAGATGCCGTGGCCTCCACCCTTGCCTTATCTCCTGAATCAGCCCTCCGTCTGTTCTCTTCCCCCACCCAGGGAAGAGGGGCACTGCAGTTCACCAACCCGACAAACAAGGCAACATAAAAAAACTGAAAGGACCAGGCATACAAATATTTACTCACATATAACAGAGGAATGAATCAAGGAGTGGAGGACAGGGAAAAAGCAAAGTAAGAAGAGGGAAGGGAATTATCGCACTTACAAACCCACACAACAGTCACAGATAACTGCTCCAAACTCCTTCTCATATAAACACCTCTACTCCAAGCCATACTGTATAAGCTACCTCTGACATGTGTTTCAAACAGGACCCTGATTATAAATGTGATGGGAGTGATTAACCGAGTGCAGATGAGAGCTCAGATTCCCAGAGCTCCCAACATGGCCGATTATCCCCCATTCTGCCAAAATAAATTAACACCATTTCAAAAGAAGGTGAAGTGCTTCTTTTCAGTGCAGGAGTAGGAACAATCAGACACTGCAGTCTTCTGGCTCCTCTCTGTTGCGGTAGCCCATGACAGCCACATTTCCAGACTGATTGCCCTGGAAATGTTGTCATTTATGCTTGTGAACACTGAGGCTTTCCACAACCTCATGGTGGCAGCCGTCCCTCGGCTCCCAGCCATTACTATTTTTCTGATTTGCCGCCCCCACCTTACACCAGCACGTATCCCATAACATCACCAGTGCCTTGACCAATGCAGTCACTGGGAAGGTCCACTTAACGACTAACACATGGACAATTGCTTTTGGCCAGGGATGCTACATTTCCCTGGGGGCACACTGGGTGAACCTTGTGGAGGCTGGGACCGAGTAACACCCTGGGACAGCAGAAATGCTACCGATACCAAGGTGTGCGGGCCCTAGTTCCATCAGGGTTTCCTCTATCTCTTAAACCAGTTAATGCATCCACTACATCTCTGATTTGTCATCTCGGAGCACGTTGTCCACATCAGTTGAAAGCTGGAAGCACTGCAGCAGTGCCTCGATGAAGCGGCAACAGGCTCTGCTGAAAATAATTTGCTTAGGTGACAAACAGCACAAAGCTGCAGAGTTGTTGAAAGGTATAACAAACCAGACAGATCTGTGGCTATAGTCGATGAATCTACAACCAGACATAGTCGTGTTTGATAATAGCCGTAACCTGTGGCAGCTTTTGCAAGCTTGCACACGTACCATTCCTGGTCCACGCACTTAACTTAGTGGTTCAGCGGTTTCTAAAAACCTACGCAGATTTGCCTCAGCTACTTGTGAAGGTACGCCGTGAGTGCCAGTTCACGACTGGTGTACAACTTGATCATGCACTGGAACGCCACATTAACACATGTTGACAAGGCTTTGTCAGCCACTGCACATAACAACCCATGAGTAGGCATGGATGTCTGTCATCTGTGAAGTTCTACAAAACATTGAGGAATCAACCAAGATGGTGAGCGGTGATGACGCCATAATCATTGTAACCATCCCGCTTTTGTGTCTATTCAAACACTCGCTGCTCACAATTAAACAGAAAACTTTTCATGTGGACTAGGTGGAAATGGAGGAAGAAAGTACACAGGGTGATACTACCCAGCACAGCACAGGATTGGGTGATAATGAAGAGGCTGAAGAGGAGGAGGAACAGGAGATGGTTGACTGAGCTACAGAGGGTACTACCTGCACTACCTTCATCCTTTCTGTTTAGTGTGGATGGTCAGAAGATGAGGAGGAGATGGAGAGTCATCTTCCTGATCTAGACAAGGAACCCAACCCATCTCATAGGAGTCTGGCACACATGGTAGACTTTATGTTCAGCTGCCTTCCCATGACCCTCGCGTCATACCCATTTTGGACAACACTGATTACTGAGTTTTTACCCTTCTCAACCCATGCCAAAAGGACTTATTTCCATCACTCCTGCCTGCAGTGGAGAGAGCAGGTATCCAAGCCGGACACATGGCATGAACTATCACTCTACTGCCATAAGTGTTTTGTCAGAGGGCGTTTCTAGTGCTGCTGGGGGAATAATAACTGATAGGCTCATCCGCCTGTCAACTGAAAATACTGACAAGCTGACTCTTAATAAAAATGAACAAGGACTGGATTGGCTCAGACTTGTCAACCCCACCAGATGACAACAACGGAGCATAAAGCCAATTCAAATGTAGGGTCATCAGGTGGCCCTCCCTCAAAATCTTTATAGGGTCATCTGGCGGCCCTCACTCAAAATCTTTAGAGGGTCATCAGGCAGTACTCACTTAAAATATTCAGAGGGTCATCAGGCAGCACTCACTTAAAATATTTAGAGGGTCATCAGGCGGCCTTCACTCAAAATCTTTAGAGGGTCATCCAGCAGCCCTTACTCAAAATCTTTAGAGGGTCATCAGGCAGCACTCACTCAAAATCTTTAGAGGGTCATCAGGCAGCACTCATTTAAAATATTTAGAGGGTCATCAGGCGGTCTTCACTCAAAATCTTTAGAGGATCATCAGGCTGCCCTTATTCAAAATCTTTATAGCATTATCAAGCGGCCCTCAATCAAAATCTTTGTAGGGTCATTAGAAGACCCTCGTTCATAATTTTTACAGGGTGTGTATGATGCCATCCTTCATAATTTTTACATGACGCGTATGAGGCGTACCTCTACAACTATTTTTTTTTAGAAGTCCTAACATTGTGCACATAGGCTTTGTGGGTTTCAGAGACCCTCCTTCATAAATTAAACTGGATGTGTCTGACCATGTCACACACACCACATGCCCAGAAAAGATAGTAAAAAGTTAAAATTACATTTACTGGCAACTACCAGTGGGTGTAGTTTTATTTCCCCCTCTACTACATCATCTACTGCAGTCATAGGCGACGGGGAAATACGGTGAGAGATGGCCTGGCTATTAAGGAATGGAGGAGATGGGGGTTTTTTATCTCTTTTTAATTTTGGCTTATATACAAGTCATTATACAGGTTTCCTAACATTTTTTCCTGTAAAATCCATTTTATTTTCATTTTTATATGTTGTATTGTCAGTCCGTAAAGGTGAAGTAATACTCTGATAACATTGTTGCCATCAGTGACCTGGGAGTGAGAGATGTGTTCAGGTCTCTTCTCCATTGTGTTCCCATTCCATTTGATCACTGTATAAATCCCTTTCAGCAATTTTCCTGACCCCAGTCCTCCTGTTAAGGTCTTCCGGAAAAATGCTCGAGTTTACCATCTATTATACTCAAGTCGAGCCCGTCCGAGCGTCCGACCTGCTCAATTCGAGTACCGAGCGAGCATTCAAACATTTTAGTGCTTGATCATCACTACACTTTATTTATTCTTTTATTTCAGCACTGGAGGGCAGGCACTAATTTAAGTTCCTTGCCCCTAGTAATATACTTACTAGTCACCATCTTCAGCTGTTTCCATTGCTGCTCTAGTCCCGTTCTGCTATTTTGTGACCACCAACTTCTGACTGATCGGAATTCAGAGGTAATGGTCACAAACTCTCAATGTAAGTCTATGAGAGCCTTGTTCTGGCCTCATTATGGCACTCATAGACAAGAAAAAAAGATCCAGCAGCAAAAAAATTAAAAATAGAATTAAAAAATCAATTTATGCATTTTGGACATCCATGTCCTTGCTTTCATTTTTTTTCTTGTATTTGCTCCTGAGGATCCTTTTTTTTACTGGCTCTCATGGGTTTACATTGAGTAGTGACCTCTGGCTCATGCAGTTAGCACTGGAGCGATCTGATTGAAGGCAGTCACAATCTGCAGAAGGCGACCGCAGCAGATCTAATAACATATGAAAACGGCAGCTAATAAGTGTGAGACTAGGGGCAGGAAACTTAGATTAGTGCCACCAGCAGTAAAATAAAATAAAAGCATTGGAGAGCTGCTTTAGCAAAAAAACATATTTTGCTGGAGGTTGGTACCTTGAACCTTGGGGGTGATTGTTGTGATTACTATAGGGTCTGTGTAGAGTAGGTTGCAAGATGCATTGGCCCCTTTTTCCAGGGGTGTAATGATCATGGTAACAGAGGGTGCGACTAACCCCTGCCCCTACTTCAGCTGGATATGTGTCCAAATGCAGGACTGGGAACATATATACAAGAAAGGAGCCCGGGATAGGGGACATATATGCCAGGAAAGGGCTCAGGATTGCAAACACATATACCAGGATGTGTCCTAGGATGGGGGATATGTTATGATTTGGTAGCTGAGGAGGACAGGAGCAAAATACTGCCAAAGCAGCAAGACACCAGAGAGGCTGGAACCTAATGGGTTGCAGATCCCTAAACTAAATGCACAACTAGAAGTAGCCGTGGAGCGTACCTGCGGTGATCTAGACACCTCGGCACAGCCGGAGAGTTAGCTACACCTGAAGATAGAAAGAGGAAAGCTAACTGCCCCGGAGTAAAGCCCCCAAAGAAATAGGAAGCCCCCAAACATGTAATGGCGGTTAGACAAGAGGAAAACACGAACACAGACAGAAAATAGAATGAGCAAATGCTGGGGCCCAAATCTGTCTAGAAAGTAAAGTACAGGAGAGAAATTCTGTCTGCAACCCAGAAAAACCCTAATAATAATACCAGCACTTCTGATTACAAAAAACTTGAGACCACACAATCTCGACCACCTATATCAGATCTCTGGTGTGACACACAGCTACCCAGCAATAAAAAATATCAATGGAACAGAGAACAAGTGCAAATACAAAATGAGAACAGAGGGCAGCGCAAGCCCCCAAAGGGGACTCGGCTGAAGTCCAAGGCAAGACTGCAAAAAGCAAGGAAAATCCAACCACAGAAAAGAAACAGAAAGTCACTTATCTGAATGATAGCAGGAAAGCAAGCTGAAATTCCAACAAAGACTTGCAAGCAACAATTGATTACTGGCGAGGATCATGGGAGTTCAGCTCACTTATATCAGGCCATTCATCCCCACCTGACAACCATTCCTTAATTGGTTCAATACCCTCAGCAACCACCGGAGGGAGCCTCAGCTCCGAAGTCGTCTCCAACACATTCACAACAGGGATATATACCAGGATGAGGGACATATGTACTAGGATGGGAGACACATATAGACCAAGAAAGGGGACATATATGCCAGGAAGGGGCCCAGTATTGGGACATATATACCAGGAAAGGACCCAGGATTGAGAACATATACAGTATATACCTAGAAGTGACCCAGAATGGGGGACCTATATACCTGGAAGAAGCCCAGGATGGACTGAAATCTATACGTGGAAGGGGCCCAGGATGGGTGACATTAATACATAATGAAAGGTGGGGACATGAACACTTATGTCTTGGTAGGATTTCGAATGCTACAAGGTCCCATACATCTGACCAACATACAGGGGGACCCAGGTCCAAATTTTGCAGTTGGGCACATCGGACTCTAGTTACGCCACTAACTTTTACATAGGTTTCATAAGGAAGCACAGGCTTTTCTCTAATTTTGGAGATTACAAAATGTGCATTGGTAGGTAGAACACTTCAGTTTTCTACAGCAATTAGATGCATAACCATAATCTGTAGCATATATATGTATATATCTCTGTATGTGTCTTTGTATATGTCTGTGTATATAGTTGCATATGTGGATGTTTGCGAATGTAGGTATATCTGCATACATATTCATGTCTGCTCACCATATATGTGTGCATGTCTGCCTGTGTGCATGCCGGTGTACCGTGTATGCGTATGCCTGTGTACCGTGTGTGTGCATGCCAGAGTATGATGTGTGCATGCCTGCCAATGTGTATATCTCCGTACCATATGTGAGCATGTTCGCTGTATGTGTACAGGTCTGCGTGTATGTGCATGTTCGTGTATAGTATGTGTACATGTCTGCAATTGTTTGCGTACATGTATGCTGTACAATAACAAATTATATTGTGGTACCGTGGCACTTTAATCTATTTGTAGTCTTGCCTGAAGAAGGAGCCCCTGTGCTCTGAAAGCTTGCAAACATATTATTTTCTTGTTAGTCAATAAAGGTATCACTCCGAGAATACTTTTGTCATCATTGGGCAGAAAAGTATGTACATGTATGCATATTGTTTGTATACATGTCTGCATATTGCATCTGTACAAGTCTGCATATGTGTGTGCATGTCTGCGTATCATATATGTGCATTTTTGCATACTTTATGTGTGCATGTCTACTTATGTGTGCACTTTATGTGTGTGCATGTCTGCATATATGTGCATTTCTGCGTATTGTGTGTCCTTGTCTACATATCTGCACATGTGTTTTCATGTTTGTGTATGTCTGCGTACTGTATATCTGCAGGTCTGCATATATGTGCGAATGTCTGTGTATGTGTGTGCATGTCCCTGTACTGTAGATGTATGCATATCTGAGTATGTGTGTGCATGTCTGCATATGTGTGTATATGTCTGCATACTGTATGTGTGTGCATGTCTGTGTGTGTCTGTTTTTCATGTCGGTGTACAGGTGTGCGTAAGGGTGCATGTTTACATACTATATGTGATCATGTGTGCGCATGTGTGTGCATATCTGTCTGCATACTGCATGTGTACAGGTCTGCTTAAGTGTGCATCTCTGTACATTGTATGTGTAGTGTAGTGTACATGTCTGCGTATTGTATGCATACTGTTCATAGAATCATAGAATTATGGAAACATGAAATATTAGAGTTGGAAGGAACCTCCAGGGTCATCGTGTCCAACCCCCCGCTCAATGCAGGATTCACTAAACCATCTCAGACAGATGTCTGTCCAGCCTCTGTTTGAAGACTTCCATTGGAGAACTCACCACCTCTCGTGGCTGCCTGTTCCACTCATTGATCACCCTCACTGTCAAAAGTTTTTTCTGATATCTAATCTATATCTTCTCCCTTTCAGTTTCATTCCATTGCTTCTCGTGTTTCCATGTGCAAATGAGAATAAGAATGATCCCTCTACACTGTGACATCCCTTCAGATATTTGTAGACTGCTATTATGTCTCCTCTTTTCTTCTCTAGTGTTAAGGGCCCGTCTCACATAGCGAGATCGCTACTGAGATCGCTGCTAAACAGCGATCTCAGCAGCGATCTCGCTATTTCTGACACGTACCAGCGATCAGGCCCCTGCTGTAAATCGCTGGTCGTGTCAGAAATGTCTGGACATTTTTTTGATCGCTGGTCTCCCGCTGACAGGCACGCATCGCTGCGTGTGACAGGAGGGAGACCAGCGATCCGCTGGTAACCAAGGTACACAGCGGGTTGCCAGGCGCGGGGCTGTGCCTGGAAACCCGCTGTGTACCTTGGATACCAGCGCCCTGATGCAGGGAGCTGGTAACCAAGGTACACGTCGGGTTTCCAGTCACCGCGCAGCGCCTGGAAACCCGACGTGTACCTTGGTTACCAGCTCCCTGCATCAGGGCGCTGGTATCCAAGGTACACTGCGGGTAACTAAGCGATGTTACCCGCAGTGTCCCTGTGCTGATCGCTGCCCTGAGCTGCCTGTGTGGCAGTTCAGCAGCGATCATGTAGCGATACACCAGCGATCCTGATCGTTGTCAGGATCGCTGGTGTATCGCTATGTGAGACCCGGGCTTTAGCTATCCCTCCTATTTTTGCATTGTCTGCAAATTTGATTAGTTTACCTTTAGTTCCCTTATCTAGATCATTTATAAAAATGTTGACCAACACTGGGGCCACGACAGAGCCTTGTGCTATTCCACTTGCAACACTCTTCCAATTGATTGTGCAACCATTTTTTAATACTTTTTGAGTATGATCACTTATGAATCCACCTAACAGTCGCCTTGTCAATCCCATACTTGGTCATGTTTTGAATAGTATGAGATACTTCCTCAAACGCTTTGCTGAAGTCAAGATATACTGAGATAAACAGGTGCTTCATATATTATATAGTGTGATCCATTTCTAGTGTTTATTTCTGTTAATGTTGATGATTATGGCTTACAGTCAATGAAAACCCAAAAGTCATTATCTCAGTAAATTAGAATACTCTATAACACCAGCTTGAAAAATGATTCTAAAATCCGAAATGTTGACCTACTTAAATGTATGTTCAGTAAAAGCACTCAATACTTGGTTGGGGCTCCTTTTGCATCAATTACTGCATCAATGCAGCATGGCATGGAGGCGATCAGACTGAGGCACTGCTAAATTATGGAAGCCCAGGTTGCTTGGTTGCTTTGATAGCAGCCTTCAGCTTGTCTACATTGTTGGGTCTGGTGTCTCTCATCTTCCTCTTGACAATACCCCATAGATTCTATAGGTCGTTAATTCTCAGGCGAGTTTGCTGGCCAATCAAGCACAGTGATACTGTTGTTTTTAAACCAGGTACTGGTACTTTTGGCAGTGTGGAAAGGTGCCAAGTCCTGCTGGAGAGTGAAATTTCCATCTCCAAAAAGCTTGTCAGCAGAGGGAAGCATGAAGTGCTCAAAAATTTCCAGGTAGACGGCTACACTGACTTTTGTCTTGATAAAACACAGTGGACCTACACCAGTGGATGACATGACTCCCCAAACCATCACTGATTGTAGAAACTTCACACTAGACCTCAAGTAGCTAGGATTGCGTGCCTTTCAACTCTTCCGCCAGACTCTGGGACCTTGATTTAGAAAATGAAATGCATAATGTACTTTCCTTGTGGAGTGTGTCAATGACTGCCTTCTGGTCATCTGTCAGGTCAACAGTCTTCCCCATGATTGTGGAGCCTACTGAAACAGACTAAGGGACCTTTTTAAATGCTAAGGAAGCCTTTGCAGGTGTTATTTCTTAATTTTTCTAACTTACTGTGATAATGACTTTTGGGTTTTCATTAGCTGTAAGCCATAATTATCAACATTAACAGAAATAAACACTTGTAATAGATCACTCTGTTTGTAATGACTCTATATAATATATGAGTTTAACTTTTTGTATTGAAGAACTGAAATAAATTAAGTTTTTGATGATATTCTAATTTTGTTAGAAGCACCTGTATTATATCCACCACATTTTCCTGATCCATTCACTGAGTGATTTCATCATAGTAGGAAATCAGATTAGTCTGGCATGACTTGTTTGCTACAAGCCCATGCTAGCTCTTGTTACCGTAATTACTGTATTCTTATCCAAGTACTTACATACATGCTATTCAATAATTTGTTCAAAGATGTTTCCAGGTATAGAAGTAAGGCTCACTGGCCTGTAATTTTTTGGTTTCATCTTCTTTCCTTTTTTGAATATAGGTACAACATTTGCACTTCTCCAATCTTCTGGGGTTTTTCCTGTTCTCCAGGACTTTTCAAAGATTCTGGTTAGTGGTTCTGCACTAACTCTTTCAGTACCCTAGGATATAATTCATCTTGAGCAGGAGACTTAAATTAATTTAAATTACCATAGCTACATGTTCACTCACCATCTCTGTATTTACAGATAGTGTGGATTCTTTTATTGCTTATTTAGCACAGTGAAGATTAGTGGATGTTACATTTGCTTTCTTGAAGAACACAGATGCAAAATAGGAATTTAAAGGTTCAGCCTTAATTTTCTTTCTGTAGCAAATGCTTTTCCAGTAAAGACACTGTCACACTTTGCGATCGAACCAGCGATCACACAACGACACGACCTGGCGAGATCGTTGGTGCGATCGCTATATGTTCGCTAGTTAGCTTCCAAACACAAAGATCTCATCAGAGATCAGCGATCTGTATAACGACCTCTGTCCCGCCTAGTCCCGCCTGCGCCGCTGGTAAAGTCATTCATAAAGGGTGTCACACTCAGCGATTCAGGCTGACCAGCGGGACACCAATGACCAAAAAATGTCTCAGAACGTTCATAAGCGATCAGCGACATCGCAGCGGGGGCCACATTGCTGCTACATGTCACACACAGCGACGTCGCTAACGAAGTCACTGCTGGGTCATAAAATCGCTGACGTTTTAGCGATCTCGTTAGCGATCTCGCTTAGTGTGACAGTACCTTAAGAGAGCTAACCAAACATTAAATGCTATTTACATGCAGATTAACTCTATATCTGCAGATAAATAGCATTTCTCTAGGTGACAAGTTCCCTTTAAAGAGGTGTACAGTACACTTATATGATTTTACTCTGTCTCCCAACAATGTGTAATGTACTATTAGGATTCCGCTGTTTTCATACTTTCTGAGCTCATCACATTAGCAGCACATTTGCAATTTGCATAGAGACATGTGATTGTAAGTAAGCAAACTGCATATGGAGTGATGATGTGATGAGTGTAGAGTGTGAAAACACAGGAACCCTAGCAGTATCCTAAAACAAAATCAGAATATATTTTTTAAGTGTGAAAATAAACTTTCTACATTTTTGGGGGGCTGTTACTGTATCTATTTAGTAAGCTCGGTTCTGGTACAGTATTTATGCAGTAAGCTTGGTTGTGTTCCTCTGTCTATGTATAGGAAAGATGTGTATCTTCGTACCGTGTTAGCCAGTAGATAGAAAAATATTTCGAATTGAGAGTCCTCAGTGGTTGATACCTTTTAATGGCTAACTGAAAAGCCATTAAAGTATCAACCACTGAGGACTCTCAATTCTAAATATTTTTCTGTTTATGTAGTAAGCTTAGTTTTGTTCCCATATCTTTGCAGTAAGCTTGGTTCTGTTGCTGTATTTAAGCAGTAAGCTCTGTTCTATTCCCATATCTATGTAACAGCCACCATTATTTTTAAATCCTTCTATCTCTGTTGTTTTAATGCAGAAACTGAGATAAACAGACTAAAGATAGGCTACTGCATCTCAAGGCCCACTGTTTTGTGATTGTCCCTAAAGCCAAAATTTGCCAGCCCATGTCTGTAGCAGAGCTCCCCACCTAGCTTGTGCCACGAATAATATTAGTGTCTCCTCCTGACAGACACCAGAGCCCAAATACAACTGCTATCATTTTTGGCTATGCATTTTATAATTGCATTGTCTGAAGGGGTTTACACGACCAATGAATAAAGCAAAACTCAATCACAGGGTGTGTGACCAGACTTGGAGAGGCAGGTGACCCATTATTAACACTGCTTACACTGAGTATCCAGGACACAAAGTGGGCACTCATACTGTGTAAAGCAGTAAAAGGAGCATTATTTCTGTGTGGAACCAACATAGGGTATTTTTCCTTTTGGCAGTCACTATTACCATGTTATTTCCATCTATGAGGTAGTCGGTGAGATGATGGTGATAATATTTTCATTTTCTACTATATGATATTATTATTTATTAATTACTATTTTGAGTGAGGGGGGCATACATCTTATTATGCCTGGCAATGCCACTGGGGCTGCTGTATCTGAGCAAAAAGCTGGTGAGGTGGTCTCTAGTAAGATCCGGGTAAGATGTGTCATCTAGCAGGGGTCCTTCTATGTATGAGGGTGCCTCTATGGTAAGCTCACAATTACATTGGAGATGCTGAAAAAAAGCAAAAGTCACATTTATTAAGTCTCAAATTTATTTTGCCAATAGCAACAAAACAAAATGAGAAATCAAGCTCAAATCTGTCAGATATTCCTTTTGGGCGGCACTATAATCTTAATGTATATGAATGTTTTGAAATTTGGTAAATGAGCCAACATTCAGCAAAGGGGACAAGTCACCAAATTTTATGCAATAGAATTTTGTTAATTAATAAACAAAAACCCAGACTCATATTGATTTGTTCACAAAGTGAAATTCAACAAACACATAAACAATACAAAATACCATGTATAAAAAGTGCAATTAAGGACACCAAAAAGGTGGCGCTATATAAAATAGAAGTTCCACATTACAGTATATGTATGTTCTACTAGTAATATTAGCCCTGTTAAATTTGGGACTTTTCCTGTAAGCCCATATCTCAAATGGAAATTAGCAGCATATTCATATTAAGCATCATAGGTAATTCCTTATATAATTACATATAAATCCAGAGATATTATAGCCAGTTCAAGCCCCAAAGAGACACCCTACATTATCATATAAAGTCGTCCCATGAATGTACATAAATCATGAACAGGGACCATCTTACCACGT
>JARQOD010000003.1:110510520-110687055 GCA_033576555.1 Oophaga sylvatica
TGGGTGGGACGTCCGTTGCGGCATTGATGGCACTAGCTTCACCTACCATTTCTCTTGTAATCTGCCTTCTTCTGATGATGGTCCAGATTTGGGACCTAAACGTCAATTTTTTTTTTCATTTCAATGGGTTGCTATGGCTACTTGGCTACTATTTGACCAAAAAAGGGGCTAAATTATAAGTGCTCATCCATATATAAATCTAAATCAGATACCCAAAAAAATATGGAAGACGGAGCAAGTTCAGAAGAATTCATATATAAATTTTATTAACAAGTTTCACAAGAAGGAGTTTTTTTAAAAAAAGGTATAATACAATTATGACAAGGGGAAAGGCAAAACCTAGATACCGCTAGTAGGAAGACGGACATACAACACTGAATTCAATACACATATCATAACATGCTATTCAATAGCGTGTATATCAGATAAGAGGGTTATACATTTAATACATAAATACTGCTATGTAACTGAATGAGTCTGTCCATCAAAGAATAAATAAAGTGCACAGTGCACAAAAATAGGTCAAAATATGATACTAGATAATACCCTATATATAAAAGAGAGAACATATCCCAATGTATAACTTCAATATATAAAGTGCATAGTGCAGTTTAAATAAAGGCAATAGCCTACAAACCGAGGTGGGTAAGTAATAGTACAAACAACGAAAATTGGGTAAGTATATAATAGCATATTAATATATATGGACAGCATCAGTAAGTTACTACTTGTATATATACCCATATGAGATAACCCACAATGCAAGAAGTAACACCCTATAAGTAGAGTTGAGCGATACTTTCCGATATCCAAAAATATCGGATCGGAATGGTATCGACGATATCCACAAAATATCGGCGATACCCGATACCGATACCGGAAATCCAATGTAAGTCTATGGGAACAAAATATCGTAATTAAAAAAAACTCATTCTTGGCTTGTTGGATAATTGTACATGAAGGAAAACAACAAAGAGTAATGTAGAATGTATTGGGGGAGGTTGAGGAGACATTAAAGGCATAGATGTTTAACCCAATCCAATGGAATAGCATTAATAATTTTTTTTTTAAAGACGTTCGGATTGACGAAGAAATTGACAATGTTGTTAACCTTTTTTCTATTTTGGCAAATATGTATGTTTCACAACTTCCATGCTCTCGACCTTTTTAACTTTTGCCACACTTTCACCTTCATAATCTTCAGCAGCATCATCTTTGTCATCTAATTATTCTTCATCTTCACCTTCTTTATCTTCTTCTTAAACTTCTTGTTATTCATCTTTTTGTTAACATTACTCATATTGTTCTTATTAAACTATTATTCTTCTTCATATTCTACTTCTTCATCTTCTTCCTCTTCATCTTCTTCATCATATTCTTATTTGTGACAGAGATTCCTGTACTTGTAATCTGTAAAAGTATGAATTTTTCTTCCTTCCGTTCTTGCTGTCACAAAAGATTTAAATTACAACAGTATTTGTCCGTGTTCAGTTTAGCCTGCAGCCGCAGGCATTTTCCAGGGGCACCACGAGGAGGAGAACGGACTCACCCCCATACACTGCTTAGTCTTCTTCTGCTTATAATTTACAGCATATATTTTGCTCTTCATTTTGGTCTTATTTTTCATGTTCTTCTGCTTTTTGATCTTCTGCTTATTGTTCTTCTGTCTCTTGTTCTGTATCTTGTAGTTTGTCTTAACCTTCTTTGTCCTGTTGGTGATCTTCTTCTGGGTAATCTTTTATTTCCTCTTTGTGATGGTGTTCAGGCTGGTTGGCTTGATGCTCGTCGTCCTTGGGGTTGTCATCTTCTTCGGGGTGGTCTTTATGGTTGTCTAACTTCCGAGAACCAGCTGATGTTACTGGAACCCGGACGGGTATCAGATGGTACAACAGACAATGGAAATAACGAGGACCAGCTGACTGTGCTGGAACCCGGAGGGGCAGCAGAAGGAAAAGAGCCAATGGCACAACCGAGGACCAGCTGACGTTACTGGGACACGGTTACTAAGCAGGAGGTACCTGTGCTCAAAAGCACTACCAAGGACCAGCAGACGTTGCTGGAACTTGGATACCGAACTGGAGGCACCGAGGCCAAAGGCACTGCGGAGAACCAGTTGACGGTACTGGAACCCGGACGGGTAGCAGAAGGTACAAGAGCCAATGCAAGTAACGAGGACCAGCTGACTGTGCTGGAACCCGGAGGGGCAGCAGAAGGAAAAGAGCCAATGGCACAACCGAGGACCAGCTGACGTTACTGGTACACGGTTACTAAGCAGGAGGTACCTGTGCTCAAAAGCACTACCAAGGACCAGCAGACGTTGCTGGAACTCGGATACCGACATGGAGGCACCGAGGCCAAAGGCACTGCGCAGAACCAGCTGACGGTACTGGAACCCGGACGGGTACCATAAGGCACCCATGAAAATGTAAGTTGACAGGCCGCAAGCTGTCCGCAGTTACCGAATCACACAGTCCTACAGTGGGTGCTTGTCCTATTGTCACAACGGAAACAGACTTTATTTAGATATCCCACAGCACACATAGGAATCACCTAAACTGCAGGCACCATAGAGTCGGCTAACCCGAATGCAACACGACAGGACAACTTATTGGAGGCTAATTAACGTTGACACTGCCAGTAAACAGCTGTCGTGCTGTAACCAGGCTGGGCAGGAGTCAGTACCCGTGCCAATTACTTCCGAGCAACAACTGGCGGTGTTGGAGCCCAGGGATGAGAGGAGGACAGGGTGGAGGCAGCATGACTTTTTGGCGTACACACAGCAGGGGAACAGCTGACATTACTGAACCCCAGTAACACAGGAGCAAGTGTTGACTGTGCTAACAGCACTTCCGAGCGTTCCTTTATGTGCACTTTAGTAGGAGGTCGGCGTACCCCCCTGCTGCGGGAAGAACAAATTGAAGCCGTTGTTGCTTGGATGGCAGCCAATGCATCGACTTCAATTGCTTCCACCTCCTCTCAGGAACACAGCACTGTTGAGCAACGATCTGTCTCTTCATTGCCTGCCAAATTGCCCAGGCAGTCAGACAGTTCTGTACAGGATCCAGCTGAGTCTCTGCTTCTGTTCTCAGAATCTGTTGGCTTGCAAACAGGGGCCCAGCCAAGCAGCATTCTGGAATGTGAAGAAGAGGGAGTATGCAGTGATGCGCAACAGCTGTGTCTCTCAGAATCTGAAGAGGCGGGTGAGCCAGTGCCGATGCTCAGCACACCGCAGAACGCATCTGATGATGATGAGACTCAGGTGCCAGTTTCTGTTGAGCATGGTGCTGGCCAGACCACCCAACAGCAGCAGGTTTTGGAAGAGGGTAGTGGAGATGATGAGGTCCAAGTCCCAACATGGCGTGAGGAACAGGAAGGTGGTGGGAGCAGCTCTGAGGAAGAGATTGCCCCAACGGTACAAACAGGAGGGAGAGTTAGGCTGCAGACTCGGTTGACTGTAGCCTCCAGTTTGGAACCTGTTCGGAGCAGTTCTCTTCCAAAAGTCAAAACGGGCGCTCCCAGGACTTGCACTGCGTGGTCCTTTTTTGACACACTTGCAGATGATATTTGCTATGTGAAATGCAAGCTGTGTAATCTAAAAGTAAAAACAGGTAAAAGTGTCAGTAACGTCAATACCAGTAATATTATTATTATAGATTTTAATAGCGCCATTTATTCCATGGCGCTTTACATGTGAAGAGGGGCAAATATAGACAATTACAGTAAACATGAGCAATACAAGGCACACACAAGTACAGAAGGAGAGAGGACCCAGCCCGCGAGGGCTCACAATCTACAGGGGTGGTTGAGGATACACTAGGAGAGGGAAGAGCTGATCGTGTGGTGGTTCAGTAGACTGATGATCATTGCAGGTTGTAGGCTTGTCGGAAGAGGTGGGAAATATGTGCAAACATGTGGGTACAAAGCACGTAGTTGAGTTACAAAGACACACTGGAGATGTAGGCCAACCTACAGCAGCACCTACATCTTCAGGTCGTGTCGGAGCCTCTTCCTCCAGCTGACACACAGCTGGTTCGGCTTTCTCACAGGATCGCCATGGAAGAACCTCGGTCAATGTTGTCCAGAGACAAAGTGTTATTCCACCCACAGCAGCAAGTTCCCTGTCATCCTCACACACCCAGGCCACAAAACAGCCATCGGTACCACAGGCATGGGATAAAAGACGGCCATACTCGGCAAACCATCCACGAGCACAGGCTCTGAATGCTGGCATTGCAAAACTCCTGTCCCTTGAAATGCTGTCATTCAGGCTGGTGGAGACTGACAGTTTCCGTAACTTAATGGCATTGGCAGTCCCACAATACAATGTGCCAAGCCGATTTTATTTCAGCAGGCAAGCCATCCCTGGTCTGCAAAAGCATGTTGCGTGAAAAATTAAACATGCGCTACTAAACTTCGTCAGTAGCAATGTCCACCTGACCACCGCTACGTGGACCAGTACCCATGGCCAGGGACGATACCTTTCCCTCACTGCCCATTGGGTCAATGTTGTGTAGCCGGGTACAGATCTTGCGAGTGGCGCTGTACGTGTTCAGCCAACTCCAAGGATTGCAGGAATCCATTCTGTACACATTGACTCCTCCTCCTACTCCAGTTCCTCAGAATCATCGCTGCAGGAGCCGTCACGGTTTACCTCCACATGGACCCGTGAACGCTTACCTGTTGCGACCGATATGAGCACAGCCGTGGCCAAACGTCAACAGGCCGTCCTCAAATTAATTTCAATGGGGAATCGAAGCCACACAGCGCAGGAGGTCTGGAATGCCATCAAGCAGGAGAGCGATGTGTGGTTTTTGCCAGCGAATCTACAGCCAGGCTTGGTAGTGTGTGACAATGGCCGAAATCTGGTGGCAGCTCTGGGCCTTGTCAACCTCATTCACATACCATGTCTGGCACATGTGCTCAACTTGGTCGTGCAGAGTTTTTTGAGGGACTATACGGATATTGATGCACTGCTGCACAAGGTCCGCCTACAGTGCGCTCACTTGCGACGTTCCAGCATGGTCAGATCGCGCACTGCAGCTCTGCAACGCAGATTTCGCCTTCCTGAACATCGCATCATATGTGACGTACCCACCAGGTGGAATTCCACGTTACATATGTTGGAGCGGTTGTGTGAGCAGCAGCCAGCAGTAATGGAGTATCAGCTGCATCAGGCGCAATCAACTCGCAATTTGCGCCGTTCACACTTCACCACTACTGAGTGGGCCTCTATAATAATAATAATCTTTATTTATATAGCGCCAACAGATTCCGCAGCGCTTTACAGTTTAACAGTTTCAGAACAAAAGTCATAAGTAACAACGTTAACAATACAATAATTAAAGCAATATAAGCCGGCCCTGCTCGTGAGAGCTTACAATCTACAATGAGGAGGGGGAGCTACAAAGTACAGGTGTTTATATACAATGGTGTATTTACAATGATGGTCCAGCCATTTTGAGGGAGTGAGGGATGGATGGATGGAGATAGTGAATGGGCTCACACACACACACACACACACACACACATAGAATGACTTTGATTAGTGAATGTGATAGGCCGCTCTGAACAAATGTGTTTAGAGGGAGCGCCTGAAACCATGCAAATTGCGGATAGTCCTAATTTCTTGGGGTACAGCATTTCAGAGGATTGGCGCAGTGCGGGAGAAGTCTTGGAGTCGGGAGTGGGAGGTACGGATTAGTGCAGAGGTTAGTCCAAGGTCATTTGCAGAGCGCAGCAGTCGGTTAGGCCGATAGATAGAAAAGAAGGAGGAGATGTAGGGGGGTGCTGCACTGTGGAGAGCTTTGTGGGTGAGAACAAGTACTTTGAATTGGATCCTATAATGGATGGGCAGCCAGTGTAAGGACTGGCGAAGGACTCTATGAAGGACATCTGCCACGTTTTGCGTGCATTTGATGAGTCAACGCGGATGGCGAGTGCAGATGATGCACTAGTCAGCCTGACTGTCCCTCTTATCTGCCTGCTTGAAAAAACACTGCAAGCACTAAGGGATGAGGTTTTGGAAGAGGTGGAGGATGAGGAGTCACAAATTCCATCACCTTATGTACAGTCAGCGCAACGTGGTTCCTCACAAAGGGCTGGGCAGGGCTCACTTTGTGAGGAGGATGAGGAGGAGTCAATGGAGGAGGAAGACATCGCTCCAGAGGGAGGTACACAACGCTCTAGTCAGTATGTAGAGCGAGGGTGGGGTGATGCAGAGCAGGCAGAGATGACGCCTCTTGCAGGGGACAGCGTTTCTTGGCCAGTTGGAAGTCTGCAGCACATGGTTGATTTCATGCTGCAGTGCCTGAGAAACGACAGCCACATCACCCACATTCTCACCACGTCTGATTATTGGGTGTACACCCTCCTAGACCCTCGCTACCGGGACAACTTTCAAAGCCTCATCAGACCGTTGAACAGGGAGCGTAAAATGCGGGAGTAACAAGACACACTGCTGCAATTATTATTATTATTATACATTTATATAGCGCCATTTATTCCATGGCGCTTTACATATGACAAGGGAAAAATATAGACAGGTACAATAAAGATGTGCTGGACAAGGACACACAAGTACAGAAGGAGAGAGGACCCTGCCCGCGAGGGCTCACAGTCTGCAGGGATGGGTGAGAATGCAATAGGAAAGGGTAGAGCTGGTCGTACGATGGTTGAGTACACTGAGGATCATTGCAGGTTGTAAGCTTGCCGGAATCCATAATGTTCTCCATTCCAGCCGAGAGCACTGCTGCTGCTACTGCTTTACAAAGCAGCTCTGTGCGTCGAGGCAGTGGAGACAGCTCTGCAACAAGAGGGAGCACAAGCAGTGCCTCTGCACAGGGCAAGACCAGTATGTTCCAAATGTGGCGAAGTTTTGTGGCAGCGCCACCAATGTCTACACCATCCGAGACGGCTCCAGTCAGCAGGAGGCAACGTTTCCGTAAGATGGTGACAGACAACATGTCTTGCCCTCTCAGTGTACTCCCAGATGGCTCTTCCCCATTCAAGTTTTGAGTCTCTAAGCTGGATACATGGCCAGAGCTTAGCCAGTATGCATTGGAGGTGCTGGCTTGCCCTGCTGGCAGTGTATTATCGGAGCGCGTCTTTTGTGCTTCAGGTGGTGTACTAACAGACCGTCGCATGCGACTATCCTCCGATAATGTAGACCGGCTTACTTTGCTGAAAATGAACAAGGCATGGATCACGCATGAATTTGCCTGTCCTGTTTCCGATTAAATAACTGGTTGGCAACGTTATACATGTATCCTGTTATGTTCATCTTTCTACCACCTGAACTGTACAGTCATGGCCAAAAGTTTTGATAATGACACAAATATGATATTTTCACATGATCTGCTGCCTCTGGTTTTTATGTGTGTTTGACAGATTTTTTTATCACAGACAGAAATATAATTGCAAACATATGAGTAACAAAAGCTTATATTGACAGTTAGAATGAGTTAATGCAGCAAGTCTAATTTTGCAGTGTTGACCCTTCTTCTTCAGGACCTCTGCAATTCTCCCTGGCATGCTCTCAATCAACTTCTGGACCAAATCCTGGCTGATAACAGTCCATTCTTGCACAATCAATGCTTTCATTTTGTCAGAATTTATAATTTTTTGTTTGTCCACCCATCTCTTGATGATTGACCACAAGTTTTCAATGGGATTAAGATCTGGGGAGTTTCCAGCCCATGGACCCAAAATCTCTATGTTTTGTTCCCTGAGCCATTTTGTCACTCCATAACTTAGGCAAATCAAACTCACATCATGCCTCAAAAGCTGCAATGTTGGAAGTGCATAATGTGGGTTGAACTTTGACAACAGCTGCAGTGCGAATGTTTGCCTTCATTGTTCTTGGCTTTTAAATAAAAGCATACAAGTAAATATAATAATACCTGAAAACCTCAGACTACAGTGAACACTTCACACAACTGTTCAATAGCTGTGAAAGCCCTATTTGTGTAATTCTATATTCTTTGCAACCAATGTATTGGATACGGATGGAAGCATGTCACACTAATAGATATGAATTATTTGAAACTAAATGTAGCAGCACCAATTTTAGAAAAATGACAAGGATGAGCCAGTGACAGACACTCAGCAGAGTACACGCAGCGGTGGTTGAAGTAAGTGGAGTGGGATCTACACTCCTACCAAAAATTTAAACCTCAGACTAGAGTGAACAGTGAACACAACGGTTCACTTGCTGTGAAAGGCCTTTTTGTGGACTTCCATTATGTTTGCAAGCAATGTATTGTATTTTGATGGAAGAGCGTCACACTAATAGATTTTAGTAAATTTAAAATAGAATAAAGCAGCACCAATTTTAGAAAAATGACAAGGATGAGCCAGTGACAGACACTCAGCAGAGTACACGCAGCGGTGGTTGAAGTAAGTGGAGCGGGATCTACACTCCTACCAAAAATTTAAACCCAGACTAGAGTGAACAGTGAACACAACTGTTTACTTGCTGTGAAAGGCCTTTTTGTGGACTTCTATTATGTTTGCAAGCAATGTATTGTATTTTGATGGAAGAGCGTCACACTAATAGATTTTAGTAAATTTAAAATAGAATAAAGCAGCACCAATTTTAGAAAAATGACAAGGATGAGCCAGTGACAGACACTCAGCAGAGTACACGCAGCGGTGGTTGAAGTAAGTGGAGCGGGATCTACACTCTACCAAAAATTTAAACCTCAGACTAGAGTGAACAGTGAACACAACTGTTCACTTGCTGTGAAAGGCCTTTTTGTGGACTTCTATTTTGTTTGCAAGCAATGTATTGTATTTTGATGGAAGAGAGTCACACTAATAGATTTTAGTAAATTTAAAATAGAATAAAGCAGCACCAATTTTAGAAAAATGACAAGGATGAGCCAGTGACAGACGCTCAGCAGAGTACACGCAGCATTAGTTGAAGAAGTAACTGGAGCGTGATCTGCACTCAAAAAAAAAAAAAACCTCACAGACTGCAGTGAACACTGAAACACAACTGTTCACTATCTGTGAAAGGCTCCTTTGTGTACTTCTATAGTGTTTGCAAGCAATGTATTGTATCAGGATGGAAGCACGTCACACTCATAGATTTTAGTTTTTTTCAATAGAATGGAGCAGCAACAATTTTAGAAAAACGACAAGGATGAGGCAGTGACACACGCTCAGCAGAGTACACGCAGCATTAGTTGAAGAAGTAACTGGAGCGTGATCTGCATTTAAAAAAAAAAAAAATACCTCACAGACTGCAGTGAACACTGAAACACAACTGGTCACTATCTGTGAAAGGCTCCTTTCTGTACTTCTATAGTGTTTGCAACCAATGTATTGGATACGGATGGAAGCACGTCACACTATAATTTCAATTGAATGGAGCAGCAAGAATTACACTAAAGAAAAAAATAAGTCTGTGAGTGACACGTGCAGATGCCTACAAACAGCGTTGGATGCAGAGCTAACTGCAGCGTCACCTGCACGCACACACACACCTTGCAGAGCTGTGAAAACAGCACTGCAAGGCAAAAGGAAGCTTTACACAGCGGTTGGTAAACTAGCCTGCCTAAAGCACAGTACACAAAATCGCAATCTCTAACTGTCCCTCAGAGTCAGCAGAGCAGCGTTCTGTCCCTATCTGAATTCACAGCACAGTGACGCTAAAATGGCGGCGGCGCCTTTTATAGTGCATTCTGACATCATTTCAGCATCCAATCACAGCCATGCCATTAGTTAACATGACCGCAGCAGTACAGGATGTGCCCACACTTCTTAGGATTCCTCATTGGCTGACTAAAATCACATTGCCTCTCAAAGAATTATGGGAACTTCCGATTCCGGTATACGATATATGGAAAATATCGGAACCAAGTATCTAAAGTCCGATACAGCGAATATCGGCCGATACCCGATACTTGCGGTATCGGAATGCTCAACTCTACCTATAAGTGGATGGATAATAGCAGCACACACAATGCAAGCATGCCAACAGCTCTATTGTTACAGCGGTGCAAGTCTATAAGCCCATATGGATAGAGGGCAGCATCATATATCGCATAAGCATGCAGGCAGTCATATTATCACAAAGAGGTCAGCCTATAAATCCATATGGTTAAATGGCAGCCTCATATATAGTATAAGCATGCAGGCATTTATATCATTGCAGAAGAGTCATCCTATAAGCCCATGTGGGTGGGTGGCAGCAACATACACAGCACAACATGCAAATAGTTAATGGCATATAAAGTTAGACATCCAAACTTACTAGGTAGCGGGCAGGAGATCCCCGAAGCGCGTTTCGCTCAGTGCTTCCTCTTTGTGATAATATGACTGCCTGCATGCTTATACGATATATGATGCTGCCCTCTATCCATATGGGCTTATAGACTTGCACCGCTGTAACAATGAAGCTATTGGCATGCTTGCATTGTGTGTGCTGCTATTATCCATTCCTTATAGGGTGTTACTTCTTGCATTGTGGGTTATCTCATATGGGTATATATACAAGTAGTAACTTACTGATGTTGTCCATATATATTTATATGCTATTATATACTTACCCAATTTTCGTTGTTTGTACTATTACTTACCCACCTGGGTTTGTAGGCTATTGCCTTTATTTAAACTGCACTATGCACTTTATATATTGAAGTTATACATTGGGATATGTTCTCTTTTTTATATATAGGGTATTATTTAGTATCATATTTTGACCTATTTTTGTGCACTGTGCACTTTATTTATTCTTTGATGGACAGACTCATTCAGTTACATTGCAGTATTTATGTATTAAATGTATAACCCTCTTATCTGATATACACGCTATTGAATAGCATGTTATGATATGTGTATTGAATTCAGTGTTGTGCATCCGTCTTCCTACTAGCGGTATCTAGGTTTTGCCTTTCCCCTTGTCATAATTGTATTATACCTTTTTTTAAAAAAACTCCTTCTTGTGAAACTTGTTAATAAAATTTATATATGAATTCTTCTGAACTTGCTCAGTCTTCCATATTTTTTTGGGTATTTGGCTACTATTTGGTCTATCATATTGCCTACAAGTTTACTACTCTAACAGGCAATAATGGTTCATTGTACTGATTTAACAAAGGTATTCTATAAAGACCCCTCCAAGTTCTTGAAGTTAATTTAAAAAGTTTAATCAAGTTTAATAAAAACGCAAATTGAGAAAAATAAACAATTTTTTCTCCCCAAATAGAGTTTAAAAAATTAAACATGTACATAAATAGTAATGACCTGGATAAGAAAGGCAACACGTTATTTAAGCTGTCAAGTGAATTGCATAAAAAATGAACAAAGGTATTGCTTTATTTCATTTGCCAACTCCTCCATCAAAAAATAAATAACACTTATCAATAATTTATTTGTTCCCATATTGATTTTATTAAGAAATAGCACCACACAAAAGACAAGCAGTAGAACTATATTGATGGAGGGAAAAAAATTATGGCACTTGATTGCAGTGACATAAAATAATATTTTGGAAAAGTTCTAAAAGTTCTAAAACAATACAAAAGTATACATATTTGGAATTACCATGACCATAGAATAACAAATACCGTAAAGTTAAAAGACAAAAAAAAATGTTGAAATATGTGCTGTTTTTCTAATCCCCCCCAAAAAACAATAAATGTAGATAAATAAAACAAAAATATGACTTATTAGGTAAAAAAACAATACAGCTACCTCATCGAAAGAGTAAATAAGTTATGGCTCCTAGAATGTGGATGAGAAAGGAGAAAAATAATAAGTTTTGCAAATAAAGTCCAAGTTCTGAAGGTGTTAATAATTATGTAGAATGATTTATTTTAGTGGAAAAATATGAACAGAAATAATATTATAAATGCTGCCTACCGAAATAATGATACACTTGGAAAACCGCGGCGGCATAATAGAAATTATTTGGCAGTGATAAAGGGGACAGATTGAGCTTAAAAATAAAGACAAATATTTTTCATTAAGCATAAGAGGAATGGGTGTAATGCTTACAAGCTCTATTCTATATTAAGTAGTTTAGAAAATTAACACAAACAAAATCTAGCAAACTTGCATTTCCATCTCAGTTTCTTGGACTCCAATGATATGTTAGAGCAGAATAAAGCCAACAGTGAGACATATCACCCCTTTAACAAGACCAGATTTTTCCAAACTCCTGTTTATGGCAACTTTTTTTAAATTCAATTTTGTATGGGTAACTTACAGTATTCTGTGTCAGGGACAGTGGATCCTAGAGTACAAAAAGGAGCTGAAAGTTCAATGACTTGATCATACCACCACAACCGCTGACTCTCTTAGTACTGCATGGTTAATTTTTCTCCAAATGATTTATTTATTTTGCTTCAATATCACTGATATATTCCATAGTGTTTGTAAGGTGGCAGCTGGACAAGTCCTGAGCTGTAGATATGTGGCACTGAGGTGATTAGCTCTTGGGGATATGAAGTCTTGAAAAGTGCTGGGAGGGTTTTTAATAGGAACAATATTTTGGGTCCAGGTTTTAGGAATGGCCAGAACAGCTGGGTGGAACTGTCTCTTCCCATATCTCCACTTCCAGGCTTTGAATGGCCTATTTAAGACAGTTCAGCTGCATCAATGGTGTCTGTGTGTGGGAGGAGGTAAGGATCCTGATGTTCACTTGTCTCAGCCAGAGTCTAAATAGCTGGTAATTTGTCTAAATGGGTGAGCTTGTATTGCTAAACCAAACTATTTATTTTATGCTATACATTTGATGTCAGAGAAAAGCTGTTTGTTTCTTTGAAAGATTTAGTACCTTAAATAAATGTTTCTGTTTGACTTAAGAATTTGATGCCTGTGTCTACCTCAAACGCTGTTAGGGTCTGCGGAACGCACCTAATAAATAATGTAGAGAGGTGCATTCGCAGCCCGGGTCCACCGTGCAGGCAGAGCCTGCTGCTAGTAAGATGGCATAAGTAGCGAACTCTGTTATCCCGTAGAGTCGCTAAAATAAACGCCGTAGCGCGCTGTGGCAGATAGTGCGAACTCTGTTAATCCACAGAGCCGCTAGCGGGAATGCCGCAACGCTATATGGCGATATAAGCGAACTCTGTTAAACCACAGAGTCGCTGAGGTAAAGACGCAGAGATAGGTACTGTGTCCTGTTAACCCCACAGGGATACACAGATAACTGCTGTGCGGATAGCAGTCCGTGATCATGCAGACAGCAACGCAATCAATCAATCTCCTCACCTGAGAAGCTGGTATTCTAGGGGCTTATTTCAGCCAAGCCATAACCACGTGCACCCAAATATCCTCACCGGAGGTGCCAGTGTTCTAGGGGTTTATTTCAGCCGAGCCCTAACCACATGCGTGCATGATCACACTGACGCAAAGCACATAATGCAAATGATCCTAGCGCACGGCCGTGCGGTAAGGACAGCCTTTTATAGCAGCCACGAGAAAAAGACCTTCAAGGAAGGACCAATGGAAAGCTGCTTCAGAACATCAACAGTCACAGGACCTTCCTGAAGGACCAATAGGAGTGGCATCTGTGTCTGAGCATGTGACCCCTGATCTCCAATGGGAGATCTTGCCCTGGGCATGCTCAGATGAAACAACAAAGGACTTAGATCCCAAATCTGCCTGCTCCAACACTGGTTGCAGCAGCAAGTCTCTGCACAGTACTGGGCCGGGCAAGATGCTGGGACTGACGTCTCTGCTGAGCAGGAACCACTGCGGCCGGAGACGGATGGGGGACCGCAGCGGGAACAGCTTGAGATTCCCCTGTGCAGGAGTGGGAACTTGAACCCTAACAAACGCTATCAGAGAGTCTGAACCACTTACATGCTTTATAGACATTGTCATCATATTCTAAATTTCCTCAGTGTGCCTTATCCTACTTCCTGCTTGGATATGTCTCTTTGGTAGGATTTAAACCAAATTGTCCAGCACTGCAGGAGAATACTGCTAACTACTAAGACACTGTGATGTCCAATTTTTGCATTTTCATTTTTTGTCTTTGAAATTTTGGAGTGATCAAATGAATATGTTCTTTTTTTTTATCTTTTTCGGTTGTGCACTTTAACTGACTTGTACTTGTCTGGGCCATTCTTTTCTTTGCAGTAGTACGAGGCATTGCATCGCTGTCCCATTCAGCTCGAGATTCCCCTGTGCAGGAGTGGGAGCTCAAACCTAACATTACCCACCCTCCTAGGGCCCCCCTTCTTTGGACTTCGCTGCGCTCAAAGGCAGCGATGAGCTGGGGAGCATGAACATGCTCGGCAGGCTCCCAGGACCTATCCTCAGGCCCATAACCCCTCCAATCCACCAAATAAAATTTTTTGCCTCGTACCACCTTGCACCCAACAATGGCTTTCACCTCATGATCGTCGGTAGATGAACCCGACGTCCCGGCAGATGACTCGGAAAACCAGGAAATGGCCACGGGTTTCAGGAGGGACACGTGAAAGGTGTCGGTGATACCAAGGCGAGGCGGAAGGGCTAGGCGGTAAACCAGCGGGTTCACCTGCTCAAGAACTTTAAAGGTACCCAAAAAGCAAGGTGCCAACTTGGTGGACTCAACACATAGCCTGATGTTTCGGTCAGAGAGCCACACTAGGTCACCCAAAGCAAATGTAGGAGCGGGGCGCCGATGGGCATCGGCCAAAGACCTCATCCTCTCTTCGGAGGCCTGAATGGCATCCTGGGTGCGGTCCCAAATGTCCCGTGCCACTACAGCTCAGTCTGCCACCCTGGAGTCGTCAGAAGACACGGGCATGGGCACCCGTACCCACGGATGCTGACCGTAGTTTAAGAGGAATGGTGTCTGTACGGTGGAGTCAGCCACAGCATTATTTAGAGCGAACTCAGCACACGGTAGCAAGGATGCCAGTCATCCTGCCTGGCTGAGACAAAATGTTGCAAGTATGTGACCAAGGTCTGGTTGGCTCTCTCTACCAATCCATTCGTCTCGGGATGTGAGCCGAAGAGTGTAATGGCACCAAGTGTACCATTTTGGAGAAGTGGTCGGTTATTACCCAGATGATGGTGCAGCCCCGAGACTTGGGTAAGCCCACCACAAAATCCATCGCAACCATCTCCCAGGGCCTGTCTGCCACCGGTAAAGGGAAAAGAAACCCAGCTGGCCGTTGTCGAGGGGACTTATTCTTGGTGCAGGAGACGCACGCCTGAACATATTCCCTGACGTCACGGAACATATGTGGCCACCAGTATGTCCTCGCCAGCAACTCAGATGTTCTCTTTACCCAAAATGTCCACCCACCCTGGACGAATGTGCCCAAGAGAGTACCTCCGGTCGCAAATTGATGGGCACAAAAGTCTTGCCCGGAGGCACAGACTCAAGCGAAACCGGGGCCACTGTTCTTAGGCTCTCTATGGGGACAATCAACCGAGGCTCCTCCTCCACCTCCTCAGAGGACACCACGGAGCGAGACAGAGCGTCGGCACGAATGTTCTTCTCCCAGAGAGAAAATGGAGGGTGAAATGGAACCGGGAGAAGAACAGGGACCATCTGGCCTGATGGGAATTTAGCCGCTGGGCGGTCTGTAAATAGACCAAATTTTTGTGGTCAGTGAACACTTGAAAGGAAAAGCGAGCCCCCTCCAGGAGATGTCTCCACTCTGAAAAGGCCAACTTCATGGCTAGCAACTCCCTATCCCCAATGGAATAATTCCTCTCCGCTGGTGTGAAGGTCTTGGAGAAGAAGAAGCAAGGATGTTTACGACCTTGAGCATCCTTTTGAAAAAGGACTGCTCCAGCACCAATGGACGAGGCATCTACCTCAAATATGAAAAGCTTATCAACCTCTGGACGATGTAGGATAGGAGCGCTAGCAAAATGGGACTTGATTGAAGTAAAGGCCTTGGAGACCTCCTCTGACCACAATTTGGGATTGGCTCCCTTCTTGGTGAGGGCTACCAAGGGAGCAACCAAAGTAGAGAAGTGGGGAATTAATTGGCGATAGTAATTAATGAACCCCATAAAGCGGTGCACCGCTTTAAGAGTGGGGTTCTTGCAAATCCATTACAGCCTGTAGTTTGGCAGGATCCATAGCCAATCCCTGAGTGGAGATGATATAGCCCAGGAATGGCAGAGACTCCTGCTCAAACACACACTTCTCCAACTTTGCATATAGAGAATTTGCCCGCAAGAGGTCGCAGACGCTGCAGACATCTCTCCGGTGGGTGTCCATACCTGGAGAATAGATGAGAATGTCATCCAGATAGACTACCACTGAAGTGGCAAGCATATCCCGGAAGATGTCATTTACGAAATCTTGGAAGACGGTTGGAGCATTACAAAGCTCAAAGGGCATCACAAGATATTCGTAATGTCCATCTCTGGTATTGAACGCCGTCTTCCATTCGTCCCACTCACAGATGCGGATCAGGTTATAGGCACCACGAAGATCCAGCTTAGTAAATACCCTTTCTCCCCGGAGCCTATCAAAGAGCTCAGATATTAGGGGCAAAGGGTATTTGTTCTTAATGGTAATGGCGTTAAGACCCCTATAGTCTATACACGGTCGTAATTCTCCATTCTTCTTCTGCACGAAGAAAAATCCTGCCCCTGCTGGTGACTCTGACTTCCTAATAAACCCTCTTGCCAGATTTTCCTGGATGTATTGTGACATGACCTCCATCTCAGGAAGAGAGAGAGGATACACTCTTCCCCGAGGAGGCTCCGTTCCAGGCAAAAGGTCTATAGGATAGTCATAGGGGCGATGAGGTGGAAGAGTCTCCTCTGCCTTTTTGGAGAATACGTCCGCGTATGACCGATAAACCTTGGGGAGAGATGCAAGGTCTATGGGTATCTCTGTGGTGGAAACCTGAATATCCTCTCTGAGACATCTGTCTCTGCAATGATCACCCCAACCCAGTATTCTCCCAGATGACCACTCAATATGGGGAGAGTGGTGGCGAAGCCAGGGTAATCCCAAAAAAAACTCATCTATTCCCTCAGGAAGAACAAAAAGGGATATATTCTCCTGATGAGAAGGGGACATAGACAGAGGAAGAGAGACAGTCTGGTGGGTGATTTGTGAGGGCAGGATTGCTCCATTCAATACTCTCACAGACACTGGCTCAGCGAGCGTTACCAGCGGTATGGAATGGCGAGAGGCAAAGGAGGAGGACAAAATTCCTCTCTGCCCCAGAGTCCACACATAGCTCGGCGGGAAGAGTGGATGAACCTAGAGAGATTAACCCTTTAAGGAGCACTTTCGGAGCAAAATCCCTCGCATCTAATGACCCTGCACCCATGGTCACGGAACATGACCGTTTACTCATTCGCTGGGGACATCGGTTGGCATAATGTCCTGGCTGCTGACACACTCTACAGACCATGGATACTCGAGTCGTCCGAGACTTAGATCCCACTCGAGTAGTCTCTACGGTCTCTTGGGAGTCGGACGCCCGAACGGAAAATTCAAGAGGTTTGGCAAAGGTGGGTGCCAGCCGAAACCTCTGCCTACACTGAGTCCGCTCTAACCTCCGCTCGTGAAAACGGAGGTCGATGCGGGTAGATATAGAAATGAGTTTCTCCAGTGTGGCAGGAATCTCCCTGGTGGCCAAAGCGTCCTTTACATGGTCTGCCAGTCCTTTCTAGAACACTGGAATAAGAACTTTATCTGGCCACTCTAATTCAGAGGCCAAAGCCCAAAATTGGACTGAGAACTGGCTGACAAGCCCTGTGACATTGCCAGCAGTTGGAGTGCCGTATCGTGTGTGACCTGAGGTCCTAAAAAGACCTTTTTCAGAGCCTCCAAAAAACGAGGAGCACTCCGCACCACACGATCGTCGCGCTCCCACAGCGGCGTTGCCCACTCCAATGCTCTGCCCGACAGAAGAGACACAATAAAAGCCACTTGTGCCCGTTCCGTGGGGAAACGTGTTGCCAGAAGCTCAAGCTGTATAGAGCACTGACTCACGAATCCCTGACAATGTTTACTGTCACCAGTAAACTTGTCTGGAAGTGGGAGGTGGGATAAGAGGTAGCGATGGTAGCAGAGGTAGCGGTGGACAAACTGGCTGCAGCTATGCTAGCAGCCTGAACAGCGACTGCGGTAACATCCACAGCTGAGGTTGTGCGCTCAAGGACTGCCAACCTACTCTCCAGCTGCTGGATGTACTGCTGTAGACACTGGTCATCCGCCATTTTACTAGCCAGACCCTGGCACTAGGATTATGTTAGGGTCTGAGGAATGCACCTAATAAATAATGTAGAGAGGTGCGTTCGCAGCCCGGGGTCCACCGTGCAGGCAGAGCCTGCTGCTAGTAAGATGGCATAAGTAGCGAACTCTGTTATCCCGCAGTCGCTAAAATAAATGCCGTAGCGCCTGTGGCAGATAGTGCAAACTCTGTTAATCCACAGAGCCGCTATCGGGAATGCCGCAACGCTATATGGCGATATAAGCGAACTCTGTTACGCCACAGAGTCGCTGAGGTAAAGACGCAGAGAGAGGTACTGTGTCCTGTTAACCCCACAGGGATACATAGATAACTGCTGTGCAGATAGCAGTCCGTGATCAGCAACGCAATCAAGCAATCTCCTCACCGGAGAAGCCGGTATTCTAGGGGCTTATTTCAGCCAAGCCATAACCACGTGCACCCAAATCTCCTCACCGGAGGTGCCGGTATTCTAGGGGCTTATTTCAGCCGAGCCCTCATGAGTGCATGATCACACTGGCACAAAGCACATAATGCAAATGATCCTAGCGCACGGCCGTGCGGTAAGGACAGCATTTTATAGCAGCCACGAGAAAAAGACCTTCCAGGAAGGACCAATGGAAAGCTGCTTCAGAACATCAACAGTCACAGGACCTTCCTGAAGGACCAATAGGAGTGGCAGCTGTGTCTGAGCATGTGACCCCTGATCTCCAATGGGAGAGCTTGCCCTGGGCATGCTCAGATGAAGCAACAAAGGACTTAGATCCCAAATCTGCCTGCTCCAACACTGGTTGCAGCAGCAAGTCTCTGCACAGTACTGGGCCGGGCAAGATGCTGGGACTGACGTCTCTGCTGAGCAGGAACCACTGCGGCCGGAGACGGATGGGGGACCGCAGCGGGAACAGCTTGAGATTCCCCCTGTGCAGGAGTGGGAACTTGAACCCTAACAAACGCTATCAGAGAGTCTGAACCCCTTACATGCTTTATAGACATTGTCATCATATTCTAAATTTCCTCAGTGTGCCTTATCCTACTTCCTGCTTGGATATGTTCTCTTTGGTAGGATTTAAACCAATTGTCCAGCACTGCAGGAGAATACTGCTAACTACTAAGACACTGTGATGTCCAATTTTTGCATTTTCATTTTTTGTCTTTGAAATTTTGGAGTGATCAAATGAATATGTTCTTTTTTTTTATCTTTTTCGGTTGTGCACTTTAACTGGCTTGTACTTGTCTGGGCCATTCTTTTCTTTGCAGTAGTACGAGGCATTGCTTCGCTGTCCCATTCATTTGAATGAAACAATACAACATCTTTTCCTGAAAGCATATCCCAGGCAAGTACAAACCAGCCTGCAAACCTGTATCCACAGTGGAGTTACAGCACTCACCATTCTTATAAAGAGTTGATAGGTGGATGGTAGCAGCTGATCGAAGGGATAATCCCTTTCACTAAACTTAATTTTATGACTATAGTCACTCAGAGCTTGTAGCAAGTCGCCATACTTCTTCATACTTCACTGCCTATGTATTAATAGCTGCTCTGCCTATTGACCAGCACTGGGGAATTCACATATCACACATCAACATTAATCCAGTAGCTGATGAAGTTCCTGCTGGCCGAGGCTTTTCTTACATTTATCAACAGCAGATTTATAAGAGAAATGTATCTCACAGCCGGGGGTATTAAACAAGTACTGAGAAGTGCGGTAAGACAGAGACAATGCTCAATAAAAGGGCTGGTGTTCCGACTCTCAGCATGAGGTAAGGAAGCATCCACTATCAGAATGCATTATTTCCAGCCCAGCAGTGTCTTCATAAATGGCGATGCGGAAAAAAAAAATAACACCGAGAATCAGGAAAATAATCATTAGCTGATGACCTTAGAAATCAGGAACTGATAAGTAGCTATAAGTGTAATTGATTGAGCTGTAAGTGATTACATTGCACTTGCATAAAAAATAATTATACTTCAGAAATATTTAAATTAATTGGTGCATCAAGGCTGCGCTCTTAATGCCACGCTCAGAACTTGTTGACATTTCGCTTTCACTCCCCAATGAAAATGATAATTTATTGTTCCAGCTGCTGCTCCTTCTACAGCTGGCTAAGTGTTTCTGTTGGTACTTCATTATATAGAAAAAAAATGGATCTATGGCTAATATGACATCAAGAGGATTAACACCCATCCTTGTATTGAGAAATGCTGGTGTCAAGCTGACTGGCACATACAAGTGTGCAGAGTGCAGTGCAGTGCTCCAGGTACTGAGCAAATGACAATAGAGTCACTTGCAAATTATCCAATTAAACAGGCTGATGGTGCCTCGACCTGACACTAAGCTCACTAATAACCTGTTATGCAGAGTGTTACTCATGCTACCACCGCATACAAAGATCCAGTATTTTCCATACTTTCTCCAATTCTGTATGCATCAGTTAAAGGAACACTCCAGGACAAACTGTGGCTGCTGATTGGCTGCAGAGCTCCCATGAAGTCATGTGAGCCTTGGGAGATCTTTCCCCAATGTCACTGAAAAGGTGATGGTACCAGAGGTAAGTATAAGCTGTTATACTAAATGGGGAACTATTGTAACTGAGAAAAGGTTGTCCGAATATGAACAACCCCTTTAGCATCACATGAAAGGACCTCAAATTCTAGAGAAAGGTATGCAACTAGTGAACAACAGTATCTTAAGTTGCCACAGCTCCCTTAACAACTTTGGCAAAGTGTAAGCACAATAGAAAAGGGTAATCAATTTTGGGATGGTCTATCTTCATGCTTTGTCAAAGTTAAGACGCATTCAGACATCTGTTGTTTTCATGAGGAAAAAATGGAAAAATTTTCATAAGTGTTTTGAATATGATTTTCATGAGTATTTGGTCAGTATGTCAGTACATGAATGTAGCCCCAGAACCATCATCAGTACATGAGTACAGCACAGAAACCATCACCAGTAAACAAATACATCACTAGAACCAATATCAATTCATGTATGCACCACCAGAACTATTAGTACATGAAAAAAGCACAAAGTTTAGTACAGCAGCCAATTGCAATGTCAGGGTCATGAACCTGCACAGTTCGTCTCTGCAGACTTCCATCTGCAGCTCCCTGCCCACAACATGATCCTCTTATGGAATATGACTTCCATGCTGTCCTCTCTTATAAAATATTGCCTTCACATCATCCTCTAATGAGCAATAACAACTGCACTGTTCCAGGTTATGAACTAGAACAGCCACACTCTCCTCCCTCATTAACTGTAACCACCAAACGGTCCTCTTTTTTTAAAATATTGCATTTATACTATCCTCCCTACCATCCTCCCTCAATTATGGCCGATATGCTCTCCTCTTCACACTGTTTCCCGTCTTGCTGCTCCTATCGCCACACTACCCCGTCTTCAGTGTCCACTTCCCCATACTGTGCTCCCTCTTCATACTGTACTTCTTCCTCACACTATCCCCCCACACTGCCCCATTTTCATACTGTGCTTCCTCTTTACACTGTTCTCCACACTATGCCCTCTCCATACTGGATTACCTCCTCTCACTGCCTCTGTGCTGCCTCTCTCCGTACTGCGTGCCCTATTTATACTTTGGTTACTCCTCATACTGCCCTCTCTCTGTGTTTCACTCTGTGAAATATCACATGGTCCATGTCTGATTTTTTCCATGGACCGAGTGTCAAATCAAAATAGGAAGTACAGTCATGGCCAAAAGTTTTGAGAATGACTCAAATATTATATTTTCACATGATCTGCTGCCCTCTGGTTTTTTTGTGTGTTTGACAGATGTTTTTATCACAGACAGAAATATAATTGCAAACATATGAGTAACAAAAGCTTATATTGACAGTTAGATTGAGTTAATGCAGCAAGTCAATATTTGCAGTGTTGACCCTTCTTCTTCAGGACCTCTGCAATTCTCCCTGGCATGCTCTCAATCAACTTCTGGACCAAATCCTGACTGATCCTGGCAGTCCATTCTTGCACAATCAATGCTTTCATTTTGTCAGAATTTTTAGGTTTTTGTTTGTCCACCCGTCTCTTGATGATTGACCACAAGTTCTCAATGGGATTAAGATCTGGGGAGTTTCCAGGCCATGGACCCAAAATCTGTAGGTTATGTTCCCTGAGCCATTTAGTTATCACCTTTGCTTTATGGCAAGGTGCTTCATCATGCTGGAAAAGGCATTGTTGATTGCCAAACTGCTTTTGGGGGGTTGGGAGAAGTTGCTCTTGGAGGACATTCTGGTACCATTCTTTATTCATGGCTGTGTTTTTAGGCAAGACTGTGAGAGAGCCGATTCCCTTGGCTGAGAAGCAACCCCACACATGAATGGTTTCAGGATGCTTAACAGTTGGCATGAGACAAGACTGGTGGTAGCGCTCACCTTGTCTTCTCCGAATGAGGCGTTTTCCTGATGTCCCAAACAATCGAAAAGGGGATTCATCAGAGAAAATAACTTTACCCCTGTCCTCAGCAGTCCACTGCCTGTACCTTTTGCAGAATATCAGTCTGTCCATGATGTTTTTTCTGGAGAGAAGTGGCTTCTTTGCTGCCCTCCTTGAGACCAGGCCTTGCTCCAAGAGTTTCCGCCTCACAGTGCGTGCAGATGAACTCACACCTGCCTGCTGCCATTCCTGAGCAAGCTCTGCACTGCTGGTAGCCCGATCCCGCAGCTGAAACACTTTTACGAGACGGTCCTGGCGCTTGCTGGTCTTTCTTGGGGCCCTGAAGCCTTTTTGGCAACAATGGAATCTCTCTCCTTGAAGTTCTTGATCATGCGATAGATTGTTGACTGAGGTGCAATCTTTCTAGCTGCGATACTCTTCCCTGTTAGGCCATTTTTGTGCATTGCAATGATGACTGCACGTGTTTCTTTAGAGACAACCATGGTTAACAGAAGAGAAACAATGATGCCAAGCACCAGCCTCCTTTTAAAGTGTCCAGTGGTGTCATTCTTACTTAATCATGACAGATTGATCTCCAGCCATGTCCTCATCAACACCCACACCTGTGTTAATGGAGCAATCACTGAAAAGAGGTTAGCTGGTCCTTTTAAGGCAGGGCTGCAATGATGTTGAAATGTGTTTTGGGGGATAAAGTTCATTTTCTAGCCAAATATTGACTTTGCAAGTAATTGCTGTTAAGCTGATCACTCTTTATAACATTCTGGAGTATATGCAAATTGCCATTAGAAAAAGTGAAGCAGTAGACTTGTTAAAAATTAATATTTGTGTCATTCTCAAAACTTTTGGCCATGACTGTACAAGGTACAGGTTGGCGGAAAACAACGGAACACATTCGGATGACATCTGAGTGCAGGACGGTTTTTACCAATTTGACATCCCCCCAAAAAATGGTCAGAGTTTGATCAGAGTAGAATCAGTTTATCTTGGAGGTCGAGAGAAAAAAAGAGGTTTCTAATCGCCACAGCACCATACACATGAAATTACTGGTATTGAAAGGTAACTTCACATCTCAGAGAAACAGAAGAGTATGGGAGTACAAACTTATGACGAAGTTTGACACACTCAGTGCAGGAATGTATGTGTCGCATGGATTTTTGTATTTTTACATCAATTAAGGAATTTGCTCCTAAGACCTTTTGATGGCATCACAACACAGAACCTGACCTTAATCAGAGGACAATAAAAACTTTCAATCCTTATCTATGAACTGTTCCAATATTTATGGCCATAACTGTCTCTCACTCTCCCATAATGATAGTTCTGCTATTTGTGCTGTGTTGTGCATAAATATGTGATTCTTCAGATTTTGTATTAGTCAATACATGCTGAAGAGACCTGAGTAGTCTCGAAAGCTTGCAATTTGTTACCATCTTTTTAGTTAGCCATTAAAAGGTATCAACCACTGAATACTCTCAATTCTGAATATGTTTCTATTATTATATCAGTGTGCTGTAAAGACATGAAAAATATATCCTACTGAACGAGCCGTTAGTTGAAGGCCACGTTCACACGTTCAGTATTTGGAAACTATTTTACATCAGTATTTGTCAGCCAAAACCAGGCGTGGGTGATAAATACAGAAGTGGTGAGGTGTTTCTATTATACTTTTCCTCTGATTGCTCCATTCCTGATTTTGACTTACAAAACCAAAAACTGAAATTGTGAACATGGCCTAAAAATGACTTCCAGGGGCTTGATGATCAGATGGTCACCAAATATCAAGAATGTGTGTGAATGGTGAGACATATATAAACTTATTCTATGCAATTTATTGTAGGGCTGAATTATGTATTTATCTACTAGAAATGCAGAATTTAAAGAATTTGTCTCAGTCATTTATTTCTCCTAATCCCTCCTAATTATGTATGTGATGCAGTATTATGCCCCTTTCACATGTCAGTGTCTCCGGTACGTGTGGTGACAGTTTTCTCATGTACCGGAGACACTGACACACGTAGACCCTTTCAAATGAATGGGTCAATGCAGATGTCAGCATGTTTTCACGGACCGTGTGCAAAACATGTCGACATGTCCGTTTTTTCTCCGGCAGCAAGGTCCACAAAATTGCGGCACACGTGCACACGGAGAACAGTTCAACCCCCAGTCACTAAGCCTGTGCGCGCTGCTTCCATTCATTCCCCAGTAGTTTACAGTCGGTGCGATCGCATTAGCAGCTCCAGTTGTAAACTGATTAACCCCTCGAGATGGATTGCGCCGTGGGACTTGACTGTACAGGGAACAGGTATGGGATATTGTTGCTTTTTTATTTTGTATTTTTTTTCTAATAGATGCACCTTTTCTGGGCAGCTGTATGTTAGGGGTCGAGTTCCCGCTTCTGCACAGGGGGAATCTCGAATCATCCATGCTGCAGTCTCCCATCCGTCTCTGGCTGCAGTGGACTCTGCTCAGCAGAGACATCGGTCCCAGCGTCTCGCCCAGTCTAACATTGTGCAGAGGATTACTGCTGCCTCTCCAGGGTTCTGCTATTGTAGCCAGTACTGGTCAGCAGCGAGTAGACGTCTTTGGGACTAAGTCCTGCATTTCTCAATCTGAGCATGCCCAGGGCAAGATCTCTCATTGGAGATCAGGGGTCACATGCTCGGTTACAGCAGCGACTCCCATTGGTCCGCCAGGAAGGTCCTGAAATGGATAGTGTTCTGGAACAGTGTCTCATTGGTCCTTTTCTGGAAGGTCCTGTAGCTGCTGCTATAAAAGGTGCGCATGGCCGCTCTGCCGTGCGCTAGTATCAATTGTGTTATGTGCTTTGCGCCAGTGTTATCATGCACGCATGTGGTTAGGGCTCGGCTGAAATAAGCCCTAGAATAACGGCACCTCCGGTGAGGAGACTTGTATGCACGTGTTCAGGGCCTTGGCTGAAATAAGCCCCTAGAATACCGGCTTCTCCAGTGAGGAGTTGCTTGCTTGCGTTGCTGACTGCATGACCACGGAGTGCTATCTGCACAGCAGTTATCTGTGTATCCCTGTGGTGTTAACAGGACACAGTTTCTATCTCTGCGTCTCTACCTCAGCGACTCTGTGGTGTAACAGAGTTCGCTTATACCGTCATATAGTGCCACAGCATCTATGTTTGCGACTCTGTGAAGTAACAGAGTTCACTTATACCGCCATCTTACTAGCAGCAGGCTCTGCCTGCACGGTGGACCCCGGGCTGCGAATGCACCTATTATTTATATTTATTTGGTGCGTTCCGCCAGCCCTAACATAATACTAGCCCCAGGGTCTGGCTAGTAAAATGGCGGACGACCAGAATCTACAGCGGAACATCCAGCAGCTGGAGGGTAGGTTGGCGGCCCTTGAGCGCACAACCTCAGCTGTGGATGTTACCGCAGTCGCTGTTCAGGCTGCAAGCGTGGCTACAGCCAGTGTGTCTACTGCCACCTGCCCCTACATTATCCTACTTCCCGCTTCCAGACAAGTTTGCTGGTGACAGGGATTCATGAGTCAGTGCTCTATACAACTCGAGCTTCTGGCTGCACGTTTCCCCACGGATCGGGCACAAGTGGGTTTTGTAATATCTCTCCTGTCGGGCTGAGCATTGGAGTGGGCCACACCGCTGTGGGACCGTGACGACCGTGTGCTGCGGAGTGCTCCTTGTTTTCTGGAGGCTCTAAAAAAGGTCTTTCTAGGAGCTCAGGTCACCATCGATGCGGCGCTCCAACTGCTGGCAAGTTCACAGGGTTCGTCCTTGGTCAGCTATTTTGCTGTCCAATTTCGGACTCTGGCCTCGGAGTTAGACTGGGCAGATAAAGTCCTCATTCCCGTGTTTTGGAGAGGACTGGCGGGCCATGTGAAAGATGCCTTGGCTACCAGGGAGATTCCCGCCACACTGGAGAAGTTTATCGCCATATCTGCCTGCATCGACCTCCGTTTTCACGAGTGGAGGTTGGAGCAGTCCCAGTGTAAGGTTCTATGTATATATTCCTGAAACTCAGTTTGTTCGTCAGCCATTTTACTTTCTGTCTTGCTGCAGCTATCTTGCCCTCAGTCAAAATGGAGTTTCCAGCTTGCATGTTCCCGCCCTGATTCTCTCCTTTGCTTCTTAAGCAGCCACAGCTGAGCAATCAGTGCTTCAGAATCTAGCCTGCAGTGAACCTGTGACTTGACTCCTGTAAGCCTTGGACCTTGTACTCCAGCTATTCCTACTGAGGAACTCTGAAGCACTTGTGGACTCTGAACCCTGCTCTTTGAAAGACCCACGTTTGCATGGACTTACGGTAACAGAGAAGAAGATCCTGAACCTGTTGTGGAGAGTGATTGCTGAGCTTAGATTACTCTGGCCTGCTGTGTCTCCTGTTTCTGTGTCTGCAAACTGTGTGACTATTTCTGCCAACTTGTATGAAGTAATACAGGACTTTTCTATATCAAACCTGTGACTCCTGTGTTTTCATCGCACCCAAGCACAAGACGCTATATGAACTGTACTACATACATTACAAGATTCTGAAGCCAAAACGTTAGTGTCTGCTGGGTCTGGAAGGCTGTGTCTGCTGTACTGTGGATATCAGACGTCCGGTTGTACTTTCTGTGATGACAGTGGTTGTGACTTCTCACAACCATTCCAGGTGAGCAATTCCCTTAAGTTTTTTCTTTTTGCAGTGTTACCACAGGTAAACGCTATTGTTTTTTTCCTTTCTTTCTCTTTTTTGTCTGCTGTAACTCTGGATATCAGATGTCTGGTTGAAACTTTCTGTGATGATAGTGGTTGTGACTTCTCACAACCATTCCAGGTGAGCAGTTCCCTTAATTTTTTTTTTCTCTCTGCAGTGTTGCCCAGGTGAACACTATTGTTTTTTTTCTCTCCTCTTCTTCCAGTAATCCTGTCTTAAAAGATCTGGAAAATGGAGGCCCGCATAAAGGAACTTTGCGGAGTGACTGATAATATCCTTGCAGATTTGCAGAATATAAAGACCCGTTTTACAAATCTACAGGACCTCAATAATCACAATTTGCAAGTGGTTGGACAGACTACCCAGGATTTGCGAGCCAGGATTGAGGTTCTAGAGGGGCGAGTCCAGGCTCCTGCCGTAGCCCCGAGTGCTGGGATTCCCAAGTTGCCCCCTTTTCGTTTTGGCGGTGAACGTGAGAAATTCAGGGGATTTATTAATCAATGCAATCTTTTTTTTTCTGCACATGCTTCACAATTTCCCACTGAACGATATAAGGTGCTTACTATAATTATGTTGCTTACCAACAAGGCTTTAATGTGGGCAAACCCTCTGATTGAGACTGAGGATGATTGTTTGAATCACCTTGATGATTTTATTTCAGCCATGGGGCAGGTGTTTGATGACCCCAATCGAGGTGCAACAGCTGAAGCAGCCATGTTAGCTTTGCGCCAAGGTAAGCACTCGGTAGCTGAATATGCCTTGGATTTCAGGAGATGGGCCCTTGATACCACCTGGGACAGTTCCGCTAAAAAATCTATTTTTCGAAAGGGGTTATCTCCACTGATTAAGGATGAACTTGCTCGTGCCGACCCTCCCACTGCGTTAGGTGACTTTATTAACTACTGCATCCGTATTGATACTCGTCTGACTGAACGCAGGCAAGAGAGATGGTTCGAAAGCAATCGTACTAACCTGTTCCTACCTTCCTCTCCAGCTAAGGAACCTTTGAGTAGGATTACACGGGAACCTGAACCTGAACCCATGCAGGTAGACTCTTTACAACGACGGGTTAGTGATGCACGCAAGGAACATTGTTTTAAGGAGAATCTATGTTTCTATTGTGGTAAGTCAGGGCACTTCATTATAAACTGCCCCAGCCGTTCTCGTAAGACTACTGCAGCACTCATTCATTGTGAGTGTTGCGAGAGGGGATCTGTCAGGTCCGAGCCTCAGGCTCCAGAGAGATCTGCAGCAACAGATCTTGATTTCTCGGACTTAAACTCCGTTACCTCTGAGGACGTTGACTGTGTAAACGCTGCCATTTTTCAAGTTTCCTCAGCGGTTGTCCCAGCTGAGTTGTAAGAAAAACAATTCTCATTGCTTTCTTTCCATCAACCTCTGGGTTGACTCAGCTTGGGTGTCTAGCTCTGCTATGATCGACTCAGGGGCAAGTGGAAATTTTATGGATGTCTCCTTTGCTCTGAAACAGGGAATACGTTCAGTGAAGAAGGCTACTCCAGTACAGATGGAAACTGTGGATGGCTCCCTGCTGACCTCTGGACCAGTGGATCAGGAAACAGAGCCTTTGAGGGTTCTTATGGGTAAAGATCATCAAGAGAAACTGTCCTTTATGCTTATCTCTTCTCCCCACTTTCCCATTATTCTAGGGCTACCATGGCTCAGGCTCAGAATCCTACCATTAACTGGGAGACCAAGGAATTACACTTTCCAGAGAAACAGATGAGTCCAAAAGTTTCAGCTTGCTCTGTTCCTAAAGGAATCATGTCAGTCCCTGAACTACCAGCTGTATACCAGGACTATGTGGATTTATGTGACAAGAAGAACGCTGACCAGCTTCCTCCTCACCGTCCATATGATTGTCCAATTGAATTATTGCCTGGAGCAGAGATACCTTTTGGTAAGATCTACCCCTGGCGGGGCCCGAGCTAAAGGCTTTAAAGGATTACATAGATGAAAATCTAGCCAAGGGCTTCATACGCCCCTCTTCATCTCCTGCAGGTGCACCCATCTTCTTTGTAAAGAAGAAAGATGGATCTCTGAGACCATGCGTAGACTATAGGGAACTCAATAAGGTTACTATTAGAAACCGTTATCCATTGCCTTTAATCCCTGAGTTATTGGAGAGAGTGCGACATGCCAAAATTTTTTCTAAACTAGATCTTCGTGGGGCCTATAACTTAGTCCGTATTAGACCTGGGGATGAATGGAAGACTGCATTCAGGTCACGCTATGGACACTTTGAATATCTAGTTATGCCTTTTGGTCTGAGTACCGCCCCAGCCACTTTCCAACACTTGGTGAATGACATCTTCAGGGATCTCCTAGATACATTCGTGGTAATTTATTTGGATGATATTCTAATTTTTTCTAACTCCACAGAGGAACATCATGGACATGTGAGAATGGTCTTGGAACGTCTAAGACAAAATCATCTTTACATCAAACTTGAAAAGTGTGAATTCCATAGGACCGAAATTCAATTTCTGGGGTATGTACTGTCTACACAAGGAATTAGTATGGATGGAATCAAAACCCAAGCCATCAAGGATTGGCCAAGTCCTAGAAATGTGAAGGAGGTACAGCGCTTCATCGGGTTTGCCAACTTCTATAGACGTTTCATTAGAAATTTCTCTGAGGTAGTGTCACCTATCACTCAACTTACCGGAAAGAGTCTAGGTTTTCCTGGATCCCCAAGCCCAGGAAGCATTTTCCCGTCTAAAAGATAAATTTACCACTGCACCTATCCTAGTACATCCAAACCCCGAGCTTGCCTTCATAATAGAGGTGGATGCTTCAGACTGTGCCGTTGGAGCTATACTCTCTCAGAGAACAGGTGAGAAGAATGTCTTGCATCCCTGTGCCTTCTTTTCCCAGCAGTTGTCTTCGGCTGAGAGGAACTACGATGTGGGCAATAGAGAGTTGTTGGCCATTATTGCCGCCTTCAAAGAATGGAGACACCTTCTTCAGGGTGCTGCACAGCAAATAGTCGTCCTGACAGACCATCGTAACCTTGAGTTTATCAGGTCGGCTAAGTGCCTGACTCCTCGCCAGGCTCGCTGGAATCTTTTCTTAAACCAATTTAATTTTATCATCTCTTATAGACCAGGATCGCGCAATGGAAAGGCTGATGCACTCTCTAGGATTTACTCAGCAGAGACACGTCCAATTACTCCTCCTAAGACTATTCTTCCTGACTCTAGATTCCTAGGAGTAATTCATAATCAAGACCTACTTAAGGACATCAAGGAAGCATACCATGCGGATTCCTTTTTGGCACAACCCCCAAGGGACGTAAGTCTTGTCTTTAAGAATGGTGTGTGGATTCAGGGACAACGTCTGTATATTCCTGAAACAGTCAGATTAAGAGTATTGCAACTCATTCACGATTCCAAGATAGCCGGGCATAGAGGAATTCTAAAGACACAGGAATTTCTTTCTCGTTTCTTTTGGTGGCCCACTTGCAGGAAGGATGTTTTGAATTATGTCACTTCATGTGAGGTCTGTGCAAGATGCAAAACACCTCGCTCCTCACCAACTGGTCTGTTACAGCCTCTTCCCACCCCGTCCCGCCCGTGGGGATCCATTTCTATGGACTTCATTGTGGAGTTACCAACCTCTCAGGGGAAGAACACCATTCTAGTGGTGGTTGACCGTCTAACAAAGGCAGCTCATTTTATCCCTTGTGTCGGCTTACCCACTGCAAAACAGACATCAGATTTGATGATTAAAGATGTGTTTCGCTTACATGGAGTACCGGATGAGGTTATTTCGGATCGAGGGGTGCAATTCACTTCTAGGTTTTGGCAAAATTTCTGTGCAGCATTGGACATTAAAGTAAACCTTTCTTCTGCTTTTCATCCCAGACTAATGGACAGACCGAACGAACCAATCAAACCCTGGAGCAGTATCTCCGCTGCTTTATCTGCCACCTACAGGATGATTGGGTGGATCTACTTCCATTAGCTGAGTTCTCGTATAACAACTCTCAGAGTGCCTCCACTAAACAGTCTCCTTTTTACTCTAATCTAGGTTATCATCCTAACATTCTACCACGATTTCCCATTGAAACGCCTTTACCAGCAGTGGCTGAAAGAATCACGTCTTTACAGAAGAATATGGATCTTCTAAAGGAAAATCTGGAATCGGCTCAAGAAAGGTACAAGAAAGCAGCAGATAAATTTCGTAAACCTGCACCAGCTTTCAAGGTAGGAGACTTGGTCTGGCTGTCAACCAGAAATCTTAAGTTAAGGATTCCATCGTCTAAGTTGGGACATAAGTACATTGGACCCTATAAAATCAGTAAAATTATAAGTGCCGTTGCTTGTCGTCTTCAACTGCCCAGAACTATGAGAATCCACCATGTCTTTCATGTATCCCTACTAAAGGCTGCGACACCCAATACGTTTCCTGGACGTTCCTCTCCTTGCCCCGACCCAGTGCTAGTCGATGGTCAGGAAGAATTTGTGGTGGAAAGGATTTTAGATTCCAGGTTGTATAGAAATCAGTTACAATATCTGATTAAATGGCAGGGCTACCCAGTGGAGGACAACTCATGGGAACCGGTCAATAACGTTAATGCTCCTCGCTTGCTCCGTCAGTTTCATCAGAGGTACCCACACAAGCCTGGTCTGAGGTCATCCGGAGGTTGTCCTTAAGGGGGGAGTAATGTAAGGTTTTATGTATATATTCCTGAAACTCAGTTTGTTCGTCAGCCATTTTACTTTCTGTCTTGCTGCAGCTATCTTGCCCTCAGTCAAAATGGAGTTTCCAGCTTGCATGTTCCCGCCCTGATTCTCTCCTTTGCTTCTTAAGCAGCCACAGCTGAGCAATCAGTGCTTCAGAATCTAGCCTGCAGTGAACCTGTGACTTGACTCCTGTAAGCCTTGGACCTTGTACTCCAGCTATTCCTACTGAGGAACTCTGAAGCACTTGTGGACTCTGAACCCTGCTCTTTGAAAGACCCACGTTTGCATGGACTTACGGTAACAGAGAAGAAGATCCTGAACCTGTTGTGGAGAGTGATTGCTGAGCTTAGATTACTCTGGCCTGCTGTGTCTCCTGTTTCTGTGTCTGCAAACTGTGTGACTATTTCTGCCAACTTGTATGAAGTAATACAGGACTTTTCTATATCAAACCTGTGACTCTTGTGTTTTCATCGCACCCAAGCACAAGACGCTATATGAACTGTACTACATACATTACACCCAGTGTAGGCAGAGGTTCCAGCTGGCTCCCACCTTCGCCAGACCTCTAGAATCTTTCAGTCAGTCGTCCGACTCCCATGAGGCCATGGAGGTTTCTCGAGCGGGACCTAAGTCTCGGGCCGCTCGAGTACCTGGGAGGAGGTTCACTAGACACCGCGGCATTTTCCACCAAGTTGTCCTTCAAAGGGACAATTACTGTAGGTCCATCCACTCTCACCGCCGAGCTCTGTGTGGATTCTGGAGCCGAGGGGATTTCATGTCCTCTGCCTTTGCTCTTCGCCACACTATACCTCAGGTGATGCTCGCCAAACCGGTGACTGTGCGAGTTGTGAATGGATCGACTCTGCCCTTACAAATCACCCACCAGACTATCCCTCTTGCTTTATCTATGTCCCCTTCCCATCATGAGAGTGTTTCCTTTCTTGTCCTGCCCGAGGGAATAGACATGGTTTTCCTGGGAATACCGTGGCTCCGTCACCACTCTGCCCATATTGAGTGGTCCTCTGGGAGGATACTGGGTTGGGGTGAGTCATGTAGAGGCAGGTGTGTCAGGGAGTGCGTTCAGGTCACCACCACAGAGATACCCGTAGACCTTACTCCTCTTCCCCAGTGTTATTGGTCATATGCAGACGTTTTCTCCAAGAAGGCGGCGGAGACTCTTCCACCTCATCGCCCCTACGACTGTCCTATTGATCTCTTGCCTGGAGCAGAACCTCATCGGAGAAGAGTCTATCCCCTCTCGCTTCCTGAGACGGAGGCCATGTCCCAGTATATTCAGGAGAATCTGGCAAGAGGGTTCATTAGGAAGTCGGTGTCACCAGCAGGGGCGGGGTTCTTCTTCGTGCAGAAAAAGGACGGAGAATTTCGTCCGTGTATTGACTACAAGGGTCTTAACGCCATCACCATCAAGAATAAGTACCCGTTGCCCCTAATCTCTGAGTTATTTGATAGGCTTCGGGGAGCAAAGGTATTTACTAAGTTAGATCTACGTGGTGCCTATAACCTAATTCGCATCCGTGAAGGGGACGAGTGGAAGACAGCTTTTAATACCAGGGATGGGCATTATGAATACCTGGTGATGCCCTTCGGGTTCTGTAATGCTCCTGCTGTTTTCCAAGACTTTATCAATGACATCTTCTGGGATATGCTCTCCTCCTCTGTAGTAGTCTATCTGGATGATATTCTCATCTTTTCACCAGATATAGATTCTCACCGGAGAGATGTCAACAAAGTGTTCGACCTCTTACGGGCAAACTTCCTCTATGCCAAGCTGGAGAAATGTGTGTTTGAGCAGGAGTCTTTACCTTTCCTGGGCTATATTATCTCCGCCCAGGGATTGGCTATGGATCCTGCCAAACTACAGGCTGTAATGTACTGGCAAGAACCCCATTCTCTTAAAGCGGTGCAGCGCTTTATAGGGTTCATTAATTATTATCGCCAGTTCATTCCCCATTTCTCGACTTTGGTAGCTCCCTTGGTAGCCATCACCAAGATGGGAGCAAATCCCAAGTTGTGGTCTGAGGAGGTCTCCAAGGCGTTCTCTTCCATCAAGTCGCATTTTGCCAGTGCTCCCATATTACATCGCCCCGATGTTGATAAGCCGTTTATTTTAGAGGTGGACGCCTCTTCTGTTGGTGCTGGAGCAGTCCTTTATCAAAAGGATGCTCAAGGTTGGAAGTATCCTGCTTCTTCTTTTCTAAGACCTTTACACCAGCAGAGAGGAATTATTCCATCGGGGACAGGGAGTTGCTGGCTATGAAGTTGGCCTTCTCTGAGTGGACTGGAGACATCTTCTGGAGGGGGCTCGTTTTCCTTTTCAAGTCTTCACTGACCACAAAAACTTGGTATATCTGCAAACGGCTCAGCGGCTAAATTCTCGCCAGGCCAGATGGTCCCTATTCTTCTCTCGGTTCCACTTCACCCTCCATTTTCTCTTCGGTGAGAAGAATATTCGGGCGGACGCTCTCTCTCGTTCCTTAGTGTCATCAGAGGAGGAGGATGAGGAGCCTCGGCTTATTGTCCCCGAAGAGAGCCTGAGAATGGTAGCCCCAATTTCGCTAGAGTCTGTGCCTCCGGGCAAGACTTTTGTGCCCACTAATTTGCTATTGGAGGTACTCTCTTTGGCACACTCGTCCAGGGTGGGTGGACACTTTGGGGCAAAGAAGACAACGGAATTATTGGCGAGGACATACTGGTGGCCATATATGGTCCGTGACATCAGGGAATATGTTCAGGCGTGTGTCTCCTGCACCAAGAACAAGTACCCTCGACAACGGCCAGCTGGGTTACTTTTCCCTTTGCCGGTGGCAGACAGGCCCTGGGAGATGGTCGGGATGGACTTGTGGTGGGTTTACCCAAGTCTCGGGGTTGCACTATCATTTGTGTGATCACCGACCACTTCTCCAAATGGTGCACTTGGTGCCGCTACCACGGTTACCTTCTGCACGGGCCTTGGCAGCAATATTTATTAGACACATCTTCCGTCTACATGGTATGCCAGACAAGATTGTCAGTGATCGAGGTCCCCAATTTGCGTCTCGGTGCTGGAGAGAGCTGTGTTGTCTACTCTGCATTGAGTTAAACTTCTCCGCTGCATATCATCCCGAGACAAATGGGTTGGTAGAGAGGGCCAACCAGACCTTGGTCACATACTTGTGACATTTTGTCTCTGCCAGGCAGGATGACTGGGCATCCTTGCTCCCGTGGGCGGAGTTCGCGCTAAACAATGCTGTGGCTGACTCCACCGGACAGACCCCATTCCTCTTAAATTACGGCCAGCATCTGCAGGTACCAGTGCCCATGCCCGTGGCTTCCGCCAACTCCAGGGTGGCAGACTGGGCTGTGGAGGCACAGCACATATGGGACCGCACCCAGGATGCCATTCAGGCTTCCAAGGAGAGGATGAGGTTTCTGCCGATGTCCATCGGCGTCCCGATCCGACATTTGCTCCTGGCGACCTAGTGTTGCTCTCCGCCCGAAACATCAGGCTGCGTGTGGAGTCCACTAAGCTGGCACCCCGCTATTTGGGTCCCTTCAAGGTCCTCGAGCAGGTGAACCCTGTGGTTTACCGTTTAACCCTTCACATCGCCTTGGTATCTCTGACACCTTCCATGTGTCCCTCCTAAAACCCGTGGTCATCTCCCGGTTGCCTGAGTCATTGTCACGCTGTCTAATGATATGTATACAATGTCAGTAAACTATTAATACAGAACAACACTCTATACAACAACTAGTATAGCAACATCAGCATGTAAGTATAGAATAGATTTACCTGACACGATATCTGCTGAACTCAGGGTTAATCTTGAGGACTTGATGAGCTGAAACAGGAAAGAGGTGGACCGGGATCTAACCTGACCCTAAACTGGGGTCCTAACTAATCCCTCACCTTGGAGGTACTGATAATGGTTCAGAGGTCCAAGTCTCCAACCTAACCCTGTCTCCTATCAGACCCTGAACCCTGTAATCAGTCCTAAGAAGGATCCTGACTACCACCAAAGGGATATGGGCTGATCTCAGCTAAATACACAGATTAGACATATAAGACAGACAGGATAACACTCGCTAGCATACACACTCAAACACCAAAGGAACATAAATGGTCTGGGAAATAAACTCTAACCAAGTTGAGCTTAGAACAACTAAGGAGCTCACAACTAAAGTCTATACAGATTCATTCCTATCTGTGGTCTGCATGAAGGTTTCACTGGCAACTCCCCAAGCAGACAACCAGGAATTTAAAGGAAACCAATCAACAAATAATCAATTGCAGCCGGGAGAAACTGCACCCAGTCCCAGCACCGAGCACAGACAGAATTAACTCCCTAGCTGCCAAACACAAAGAAACAGCAGATCAGCTGTGAGAAGTCAAAATGTGCAACCGCGACGATCTTCGTGGCAATGCACACATGACAGTACCCCCCTTCTACGAGGGGCCTCCGGACCCTCAGGGCCAGGCCTGCCCGGGTGAGTTCTGTGGAAGGTCCGAACCAAACGATCTGCGTTAACATCAGACGCAGGGACCCACGTCCTCTCCTTTGGACCATACCCCTTCCAATGCACCAAGTACTGAAGGGACCGGTGATTCAGACGTGAGTCAATGATCTTTGATACTTGAAATTCCAAGTTACCATTGACCAACACAGGAGGAGGAGGTAGAGGTGACGGTATGACTGGTGCCACATACCTTTTAAGTAATGACTTGTGGAACACATTATGAATTTTAAACGTAGGAGGGAGGTCCAGACGAAATGCCACAGGATTAATTATGGAACTGATCCTGTACGGCCCGATGAATCTGGGACCCAGTTTCCAGGAGGGCACCTTAAGTTTTATATTCCTGGTAGACAACCATACCAGATCGTTCACATTCAGATCTGGACCAGAAACTCTCCTCCTATCAGCCATACGTTTGTAACGGTTCCCCATCGCACTCAGATTATTCAATACACCTCTCCACACAGAAGCAAGTGACGACGAGAAACGCTCCTCCTCAGGAACCCCAGAAGGGCCCCCCCCATTGAAAGTACAAAACTGGGGATGGAAACCATATGCCCCAAAAAACGGGGACTTACCAGTGGACTCGCTCCGCCTGTTGTTAAGAGCGAACTCTGCCAGCGGCAAGAAAGAAGACCAGTCCTCTTGGTTCTCTGAAACAAAACACCGGAGATATGTCTCTAAGCTCTGATTCAGACGCTCTGTCTGACCATTGGTCTGCGGATGAAAAGCCGAGGAAAATGACAATTGCATCCCCCGACGTAAACAAAATGCCCTCCAAAATTTGGACACAAACTGAGACCCCCTATCTGACACCACATCAGAAGGCAACCCATGAAGTCTAACGATCTCCCTAATGAACACCTGCGCCAGAGTTTTAGCATTAGGGAGTGCAGGAAGAGCAACGAAATGTGCCATCTTACTGAACCTGTCAACAACCACCAGTATGACAGTATTCCCTGACGACGGAGGAAGGTCCGTAATGAAGTCCATAGATAAATGAGTCCATGGACGCTCCGGAAGTTTCAAGGGTAAAAGGGTCCCAGACGGACGGGTATGAGGGGTTTTAGAGCGAGCACACACCCCACATGACGCGACAAAAGTTATAACATCTTTATTAGCATTAGGCCACCAAAACCGGCGAGAAAGGAGATCTAAAGTAGCCTTACTCCCTGGATGTCCTGCTAGAGCAGAATTATGATGTGCCTCAATAACCTTTTGTCTCAACAGATTTGGGACAAACAGTCTCCCTGGAGGTCCTGCAGGGGCGTCCCCCTGAGCCTCTAACACCTCCTCCTCAAGCTCAGAAAATACAGCCGACACTACCACCCCCTCCTGAAGGATAGGACTCGGGTCATCCGTTTTCCCGGCCCCTGGGAAACTGCGAGACAAGGCATCAGCCTTTACATTCTTAGACCCCGGGCGATAAGTGACGACAAAATTAAACCTGGTAAAAAACAACGACCATCGAGCTTGTCTGGAATTCAGACGCTTAGCGGATTCCAAATACAACAGGTTCTTGTGATCAGTAATAACGGTAACCAGGTGGACTGCCCCCTCCAAAAAGTGACGCCATTCTTCAAAAGCTAACTTAATGGCCAAAAGTTCCCTATTGCCGATATCATAATTCCTTTCGGCGGACGACAATTTCTTAGAAAAGAAAGCGCACGGATGCCATTTACCAGGGGACGGACCCTGGGACAATATAGCACCCACCCTACGTCAGACGCATCCACCTCCACAATGAACGGCTGAGATGCATCTGGTTGGATGAGAACGGGTGCCGAAGCAAAACATTTCTTCAAAGAGGAAAAGGCTTGGCAATCTTTGTCCGACCATTTAGAAAAATCCGTCCCTTTTCTTGTCATGTCAGTGAGAGGTTTGACGACAGATGAGAAATTACAAATAAATTTCCGGTAGTAGTTAGCAAACCCCAAAAAACGCTGCAGAGCCTTAAGATCCCCTGGCTGATCCCATTCAAGCACTGCTCTCACCTTTTCAGGGTCCATACGGAAACCGGAGGCTGACACCAAAAAACCCAAAAACTGAAGTTCCTGTACGGCAAATACACACTTCTCCAGTTTGGCGTATAGTTTATTGTCTCGCAAGATCTGCAACACCTGTCTCACATGCTCCTGATGAGACACAAGATCTGGCGAGTAAATTAAAATGTCGTCCAAATATACAACCACAAACAGCCCCACAAAGTGACGAAAAATGTCATTAACAAAATGTTGGAATACTGCTGGTGCAGTAGTCAGACCAAAAGGCATGACAAGGTTCTCATAATCTCCCTCTGGCGTGTTAAACGCCGTTTTCCACTCATCCCCCTCTTTTATCCTAATCAGATTATACGCCCCCCTGAGATCCAATTTAGAGAACCATTTGGCGCCAACAATTTGATTGAAGAGATCAGGAATAAGAGGGAGTGGATACGGATCTCGAACAGTAATCCGATTAAGTTCGCGGAAATCCAAGCAAGGGCGTAGGCCTCCATCTTTCTTCTTCACAAAGAAGAACCCCGCGGCTACTGGGGAAGATGAAGGTCTAATATGTCCTTTGGCCAGACTTTCAGAAATATAATCTTTCATAGCCTGCCTCTCAGGACCAGAAAGATTATACAACCTAGCTATAGGCAACTTAGCATCAGGAAGGAGATTAATAGAGCAGTCATACACGCGATGAGGAGGCAACTCCTGACACCCCTCCTCAGAGAAAACATCCCCAAAATCCTCCAAAAAAGGAGGCAATGTACTAGGCACGACCGCACTGATGACTGTGTTCATGCAGTTGCTTTTGCAAAACTCACCCCTTGGCTTATTTCTCTGGACTGCCAATTAATCACAGGGTTATGTTTAACCAACCAAGGAAGTCCCAACACAATGGGAGTAGGTAGACCCTCCAACACATAACAAGATAATTGTTCCCTATGTATTGCCCCTACCTGAAGGTCAATGTTATGAACCTCATGAACAAAGCTACCTTGGCCGAGAGGCCTGGCGTCAATGGAGAATATAGGGATCGGTTTGACCAATACACTCAGATGCATACCTTGAGCCTGAGCAAACTGAGCGTCAACCAGATTAGCCCCGGAACCACTATCAAGAAGAACAGACAATCTCTCCACTCTCGTACCAACTACCACCTCCACTGGTACAAGGAACTGAGAAGAACTGGCGGATGAAATACATACTCCCAGGTTGTCGTCCACCACACAACCTGGGATTAACAGTTTTCCGGCGACTTTTGGCTCAACAAGGCACGGGATGGACATTCTCCAACAAAATGTCCCTCTTTCCCGCAGAAAAAACATCTTCTAGTCCTGCGGCGTACCGCCAATCCCCTCCTACGAAATGATGTCCCTCCCAACTGCATAGGCTCATCCGAACAGACAAGGGGAACCTCAACATAAGGGACTTTAGTGGTAGGTGGAGAAACAACAGGGAGTGGGGTTACCTCACCCCTCTCCGAAGCCGTCTATCAGTACGGATAGCTAAGGCCATAGCAGCCTCCAGTGAATGAGGAGACTCATACTGAGCCAAAACGTCTTTTAATTTATCAGAAAGCCCATGACAAAACTGGCTCCTAAGAGCTGGGTCATTCCACTGAGTATCTGTGGCCCATCTACGAAACTCAGAAGCAAATTCCTCTGCAGGACGATCTCCCTGCTGTATCTTACGTAATTTTGTCTCAGCAAGAGAGACCCGATCTGGGTCATCATATACCAATCCCAGGGCAGTAAAAAATTGATCTACAGACAGTAGAGCCGGGGATCCCGGAGGAAGGGAAAATGCCCAGGATTGAGGGTCCCCTTGCAGAAGTGAGATAACAATTCCCACTCTCTGCTCATCACTCCCTGATGATCGAGGCCGAAGCCGAAAATACAATTTACATGCCTCCCGGAAGGTGAAAAATTTGTCTCGCCCACCAGTGAACCTGTCCGGAGAGCTACTTTAGGTTCAACTCTGGTTTGCTCCAGGGGAGACAAAACTTTGGACTTAATGTCCGTCAGCTCCATGGATAATCCCTGCAACTGCAGAGCCAGCTGGGCTACTGGATCCATGGTAACTGGAGATAATTTTTATGGCCAGTGAAAATGTCACGCTGTCTAATGATATGTATACAATGTCAGTAAACTATTAATACAGGAACAACACTCTATACAACAACTAGTATAGCAACATCAGCATGTAAGTATAGAATAGATTTACCTGACACGATATCTGCTGAACTCAGGGTTAATCTTGAGGACTTGATGAGCTGAAACAGGAAAGAGGTGGACCTGACCCTAAACTGGGGTCCTAACTAATCCCTCACCTTGGAGGTACTGATAATGGTTCAGAGGTCCAAGTCTCCAAACTAACCCTGTCTCCTATCAGACCCTGAACCCTGTAATCAGTCCTAAGAAGGATCCTGACTACCACCAAAGGGATATGGGCTGATCTCAGCTAAATACACAGATTAGACATATAAGACAGACAGGATAACACTCGCTAGCATACACACTCAAACACCAAAGGAACATAAATGGTCTGGGAAATAAACTCTAACCAAGTTGAGCTTAGAACAACTAAGGAGCTCACAACTAAAGTCTATACAGATTCATTCCTATCTGTGGTCTGCATGAAGGTTTCACTGGCAACTCCCCAAGCAGACAACCAGGAATTTAAAGGAAACCAATCAACAAATAATCAATTGCAGCCGGGAGAAACTGCACCCAGTCCCAGCACCAAGCACAGACAGAATTAACTCCCTAGCTGCCAAACACAAAGAAACAGCAGATCAGCTGTGAGAAGTCAAAATGTGCAACCGCGACGATCTTCGTGGCAATGCACACATGACAGTCATCTGCCGGGACGTCGGGTTAGTCTACGGACGATCACGAGGTGAACGCCATTGTAGGGTGCAAGGTGGTACGGGGCAAAAAATTTTTTTGGGTGGATTATGGGCCTGAGGATAGGTCCTGGGAGCCTGCCGAGCATATTCATGCTCCACAACTCATCGCTGCCTTTGAACGTAGCGAGGCCCAAAGAAGGGGGGCCCTAGGAGGGGGGTAATGTTAGGGGTTGAATTATCACTTCTGCACAGGGGGAATCTCAAACCATCCCTGCTTCGGTCTCCCATCCGTCTCCGGCCGCAGTGGACTCTGCTCAGCAGAGACTTCAGTCCCAGCATCTCGCCCAGTCTAACATTGTGCAGAGGATTACTGCTGCCTCTCCAGGTTCTGCTATTGTAGCCAGTACTGGTCAGCGGCGAGCAGACGTCTTTGGGACTAAGTCCTGCGTTTCTCCATCTGAGCATGCCCAGGGCAAGATCTCTCATTGGAGATCAGGGGTCACAAGCTCAGTTATAGCAGCGACTCCCATTGGTCCGCCAGAAAGGTCCTGAAATGGATTGTGTTCTGGAACAGTGTCTCACTGGTCCTTTTCTGGAAGGTCCTGTAGCTGCTGCTATAAAAGGTGCGCATGGCCGCTCTGCCGTGCGCTAGTATCAATTGTGTTATGTGCTTTGCGCCAGTGTGATCATGCACGCATGTGGTTAGGGCTCAGCTGAAATAAGCCCTAGAGTAACGGCACCTCCGGTGAGGAGATTTGTATGCACGTGTTCAGGGCCTGGCTGAAATAAGCCCCTAGAATACCGGCTTCTCCGGTGAGGAGTTGCTTGCTTGCGTTGCTGACTGCATGACCACGGACTGCTATCCACACAGCAGTTATCTGTGTATCCCTGTGGTGTTAACAGGACACAGTCTCTATCTCTGCGTCTCTACCTCAGCGACTCTGTGGTGTAACAGAGTTCGCTTATACCTCCATATAGTGCCACAGCATCTATGTTTGCGACTCTGTGAAGTAACAGAGTTCGCCTTTACCGCCATCTTACTAGCAGCAGGCTCTGCCTGCACGGTGGACCCCGGGCTGCGAACGCACCTATTATTTATATTTATTTGGTGCGCTCCGCCAGCCCTAACACTGTGGGCTGCTTATTTTAGGCTGGGGGGGCCCATATTCATGGCCCCTTACCAGCCTGAGAATAGCAGCCCGCACCCGTATAGTTTTGCCAGGTTGGTTCAAAAACTAAGGGGGACCCCACGTTGGTTTGTTTTTCATTTATTCTCCCTGCTCGCTGTTGCCTACAGAGCAGGAGAGAATAATGACAGTCCACTTCAGCACCACAAGCAGGGGGACAGCTCTTACAGTAGCCGCTTCTTCCCCGACGGCCATCCGTGTGGTCCTGATGTGGCACACGTGCGGCACACGGTTTCCACACGTGTGCCACACGGTTTCCACATGTGTGCCACACGGATTACCACGTATACACACGGACATGGATATCTCCGGTACAGATTTTTCCGGTATCGGAAACATCTGGACGTGTGAAACTGGTCTTAAGTGTATTAAAATACTTACTGATCGTTGTCTTCTCTGGTTTCCATTGCCATTATGTCTTCTTCTAGCCCACTTGACCTGAAATCAGACCAGGCGGCTCACACAGAGGTTGATATAAGGACTGCAAGTCCACGGAGCCTCATTCAATTTTTTATATGCTAGTGTCAACCTACCGTTAGTCTCAGAGTCTTACATTTGGAAATCATCTCCCCCTCCACATATTAGACTCTGAGCCAGCAAAGATACAGAATGACCATGTGCTCCAGAAGAGGACTGTAGCAGTGCTGGAAACTGGAGAAGATAGCGATCAATAAGTATCTTAAAGCACTTTCACTGCATTGCATACATAAATATGAGAGATTTACTTGTTTTGTGCAATTTAAAATTATTGTCTTACTGCACATATATATAGGGAACCTCTCATGCACAAAAAACTGCGAATAACGTATATGGGTGAATCTGCAGGTTAGCGGGGTCACACTTGCGAGAAACTCACACGAGTGTTGCACCTCAATACCAATCACTGCCGTCGGCACTCGGACCAGAGCGTTCAGTTGCATAGAAATACATGCAGCCGCACACTCCGGTCCTGAGTGCCGACGGCAGTGCCGGGTATTGAGGTGCGAGACTCGTGCGAGTTTCTAGCAATTGTGACCCGGCCTTAATAGTGTGATTTTACATTACAGGTTCTCTTTAAACAATAACATTTTATATATACAGGGTGGTCAAAAAGTAGGTGGACAAAAAATAATAATAACATTTATTTTGATTTATATATAAAATTATATTTACTAACACAAGCATAACATTGACAATTAAATTTTATTCTGAACAATAATACAAAAGCCCTTAAATTTTATCAACGCATGTGCTCAAACTGTTTTCCATCACAATTTGCACAGCTTTGAAGTCTGCCTCTTAGGCTTTGACAAACATTTTTGCACAAGTCTCTTTGGGTATTAATTTCTTGAAAGGCATCTCTTATGTAATTTTTCAAATCATGGACACTTTTTGGTTTTCGACTATAAACTTTGTCCTTGAGTACTCCCCAAAAAAAAAATTAATTGGGGTCAAGTCTGGTGAATGTGCAGGCCAATCAAGTGGGCCTCTTTGGCCAATCCATTTATTAGGAACTGTTTCATCAAGATACTCGAGGACTACTCTTGAATAATGTGGAGGGGCCCCATCTTGTTGGAAATAAAGGTCATTTGAATTAGGCTGTTGCTGTAACTGGGGAACAACTTGATTCTTTAGAATTTCGAGATACTTATGTCCTGTGACTGTTTCATCAAAAAAAAAGGTCCAAAAAGACCAAAACTTGAAATACCACCCCAAACATTGACACCAGGCTCATTTAGTTGTTGCTCTGATGTTAAATGCATGTTCTCATTATACCAGTAAATACAATTATGTCTGTTAATATGGCCAGATAATTTTAAAGAAGCTTCATCACTCCACATAATGTTATCTAAAATTACTGGATTTTCTTCAATTTCGTTAAGCATAATCTCACTAAATTGCAGCCGCCTTTCTGGATCATCCTCCAATAAACCATGAATTAGACGTGGACGATAAGCTTTCCACCCAACAGATTTCAGGATTCGCATGATGGAAGCTCGTGAAATTCCCAATTCTAAAGAGACTCTTCTGGTGGACTTTTTTGGACTCTGAACAGATGTTTCAGCAACAAGTTGTTTATTATTTTCTGTACAGGCTGTTTTGGGTCGACCAGTCTTTGGAGCTTTAAGGATTGAGCCAGTGGCATCGAATTTTTCACGAATGCGGTAAATAGTTTGTCTCTTTGGGCTTGAATACCAAATGTTTCAACCCAATTTGCTCTAACTGTTTAAGCATTTTGAGATTTCCAATACTCTTTTAAAATCCTTTTTCTTTGATCTGTATTTAAATTATTTGCCATTTTGGGGCAGATTTATCTGTGAAAACTGGATCTGTGAAACTGACTCAGTTGCCCTCAGCAACCAATCATATTCCAACTTTCATTTTCCAAAGAGTCTGTGAAGAATGAAAAGTGGAATCTGATTGGTTGCTAAGGGCAACTGAGTCAGTTTCACTTTACACCATGTTTGATAAATCTCCCCTTCATAACCATATTACACATACTGTCCACCTACTTTTGGACCACCCTGAATATATATATATATATATAATATATATATATATATATATATATATATATATATCAGTTGCCTTAATATCTGCACATTCTTGAAATTGTATTTTTTTATAACACAATTATTTTATTGAAATTAATATTTATACAATAATAATAATAATTAGGAAGACTTAGGAAAAAAAATTAGTGAGGCATCTTTAATTTGAAAGAACAACTTTATGCATCAGCCAAAGTATGTATTATGAGGTTCTTTGGAGGTCGAGGTGTGTTATGTTAGGATGTTCTTCAGCAGCCGAGGTGTTTTTTATGATGTTCTATGTTCTACTGAACCTCAGGTGTATTTTATTATCTGCAGCAGTTGGTTGGTGCACTGTGATATTTTGTAGCAGCTCAGGTCTCTTTTATGATAATCTACAAAATCTGAGGTGTGTAGTATGATGCTCTGCAGCAGCTGAGGTGTGTATTATGATGTTCTGCACATCTAACATGTGTATTATGATGTTCTGCAGCAGCTTGGACACAGTACTATATACACACTGCAGCTTTTAAACCTTTTGTTACAGGAAAGGACCACACGTGTACACTGGCCCAAATACATCATTTTTCTTTTTTGTCTTGTGGTATGGTCATTATCATTATGTCCACCAAGTTTGTCAAAATGGTGCACATATCACAAATTTTGAGCAGAATTTTTTTTTAACCTGATTCATTATTGCTTTGCTTCTGGTTTCTTTATCTAGGTTTTGCTGTTTTTCACCAGTTTTTAATTTGCGCATAATTTTTCTTTTGATGTGCGCCTTTTTAATTTTTTTTGTATGTGTGCACCTGTTTGTTTTTTGTATTCAGCTTTGTGGGCCGAATATGGAGTTTCCAGATTTTTTTTTGCCTGTTTCCTTAATTGCAATTTTTTTTCCAAAAATCTGAAAATATGATGCAAACGTACTCCAGTACCCCTTTCGGCAGCTCCTGTAGTGATTTTATATATTCAAGACAATGTTTGAGCAATTTTTGCATTTAAAAATCACATAAAATGTTAAAGACAATAAAAAATAAGATTTTTGATTTTGCGCAAAATTAATAAACTGCTCATCATTTTAAAGAATTTGAAACAAAGAAAGACAACGAATACCACAAGGCAAAAAAGAAAAGACGCTTGAAAAAACCTACAAGTGATGAATTGGGAGCTTTAATTTTTGTATTTAATTTTTTTGCTACTTTTTACTGAAAAAGATGCACTTTAATACATTAATAATAAATAAAATAACAGTAATAATAATAATAATAATAATATGCAACTGCAGACTTCTGAATCCTCACAGTGTGTGCACCAAACTCTGTCTGGTATTATCTGGTGTGGCTGGTGATAGTGGGCAGTCATGTGACCAGAAGTATACAATTTGCATACTTCAAGACACATTCTCAATGACCGCATGTCTGGCCAGTCTCACCAGCAACACAGTAGAATCTTGACAGCATGCAGTTCTCCCGCTGTAAGGATTCAGAAGTTTACAGTCACATAAAGTGACTGCAGGCTTTAATAAGAATACCAGACATCCCTTTAAATGGAGCAGAAAATCTGCACAAAAAATGCCGCAAAGAAAAAAAACACAAAACATTTATGCTATGTGGTAACATGGCCTAAAGGTCTATGGTAGGCTGCTTCTTCTCCTATGCGGCACTGCTCATATCTGTATGTACATCAGGTTCCGACACGTGACTGTGATGAATCTACAAATACTGTATTCCTTATACTGTATTCCAGTATACTAGCGCTGTCAGCAGCCATTTTCTTTATAATTATGAATCTCTGACTGTGATGCTCATTAAAGAGTAAAGATCACTTAAGAGATAATTCAGATCGCAGCTCCGTCCATAATGCCACACAAGGTGTCCTCTGCTGTCAGATGTGATTCCAGCTCATGCATATGACTGCTGCTTAAGCACTTTTAATGTTAGGGATAGATGTTTTGTTTGTTTATCGCTCACAAAAGACGGGGATGGTGCTGTCATTACCGAGAGACTTTGTTGAATGATTGCATATGTTAGCAATGCACCTTGCGGTGTGTTTACAGAGTGCCGCACTGAACAGAGACGTGCCACGCTCCCTCATGCCCTCAAGCAGCTATTCCGTGTCTTTCATGTGTGACAGGGGCATCACTGGCAGATTGAACTGTGACCTCCCTACAGCACAGCCGGGCATCAAACTTTTGGAACACATCAGCAGATCAGCAAAGACGCAGCATCTGCTAGGAGGCTGGAGAACATTAGTGATCTGATTCCTGGGCAGGTACTATATGCTGAATGGCAGGTCCTTAGGGCCTAAACAGGTGCAGCAAGCCGCTGTAAAGTTGCAGGAGCTAAAGAAATGGAAATCACCTGCTGTCCATTTTATAGGATGCAGCAGTTGTCGGGAAAAATAAGCAATGGTTGCTATAAAGTTGCAAATTGTTTCTGTTTTCTAAGGATTTTTTGCTTTTTCAATCTGCATAATATTTATGTGAATAGTATAACTGATAACTAGAGATTAGCGAACGTGCTCGGTGATACTCGGATATCACTGGAGTATCTGGGTGCTCGGATGTACTCAGCCCTCGGCCAGCATTAGCCGGTGCTCAAATGTGAATCCCCACCTCTGCATGTTTGCCGCCTGTTACACAGCCAATAAGCATTTAGGGTTTGCCCGCGAGTCACTGTCATACCGTAGCCATCTTGGTAGTGGCATTACTGTGATTAGCTGGCCGTATGACATCATCAGGGGTTATAAAAGGACAAGTGCCGCCACACTCAGCACACTGACGCCATGGCACAGCTGAGGGACAGTTCTAATTGAAGGGAGAGAGTGCTTATACAGTTGAACAAATCAGAGTCCTGTAGTATTGATACTGGTGCTGATTCTGAACCATCATGCTAATAGCTCTTGTAAGGGCTACATTTGTGCTTTGCTGATACATTCTGCATTAAACCTAGGTACAGTTGCAGAGACAATAACAGTAGCAGAATACAGTCTCTAGGCAGGGTTCAGGGTTTGCAGTCTGTTGATAATTCTATATCTGCTGCATGTGACCACATTTTTTTTGAGGGGAGAAAAAATTTAATATTTTCACCCATAGAGTATTATGTGCTTTGTGATACATTTTGTGGCCATGATTAAGACATTTGTCAAAACACGTTGGTAAAAAGCTGCCATATGTGCACTATGCTGTATTGTGCGAGATTTAATCTCACTTTTGTGGTACACCTAATTATATTTGTATCTATGGATTAATAAATATTACATTTTAATGCAAGATTAGGCTTCCCTCTGGAAAACACACTTTTCTCTGGTTGTCTTGGACAGGCTGCTCAGCCTTTTTCCGTGCAGGAATGGATGTGAAGAAGCCCATACTGTTGTGAACACGTTGGAGGCAACTTTGGAGCTGGGGCTCCCTCTGGTGGTTGCTGAGGGTAATGAACCAATTGCTGAATGGCTTTCAGCTGGGTCCGAATGGTCTGATATAAGTGACCTGAACTCCCATCAGTCTTGCCGGTAATCAATTGTTCTTCCAGTTCTTGGTTTGAACTCAGCTTGCATTACTGCTATTATTCAGATAACTGATTTGCTTTTTTTTCCTCTGGTTGGATTTTCCTTGCTTGCTTGCTGCCTTGCTGTGGACTTCAGCCTGGTCCCCTTTTGGGGCCTGGCGCTGCATTTGTGCTCATTTTGTGTTTGCACTTTTGCTCTGTTCCTGTCTCACTTTTTATTTACTGAATAGCTGTGTGTTACACCAGAGATCTGATTTAGGTGGTTGAGATCGTGTGATCTCAGGTTTTTTGTTAATCAGAAGTGTTGGTATTTTTGTCAGGGTTTTTTTTGGGTTGCAGTCAGAATTCTTTCCTATACTTTTCTATCTAGACAGTATTGGGCCCCAGCGTTTGCTCATTCTATTTTCTGTCTGTGTTCGTATTTTCTTCTTGTCTAACCGCCATTACATGTTTGGGGGCTTCCTATTTCTTTGGGGGTTCTGCTACAGGGCAGTTAGCTTTCATCTTTCTGTCTTTAGGTGTAGCTATCTCTCCAGCTGTGACGAGGTGTCTAGGATCACCATAGGTACGCTCCACGGCTACTTCTAGTGTTGCGGTTAGTTTAGGGTTCTGCAACCCAGTAGTTTCCAGCCTCTCTGGTGTATTGCTACTTTTGCTATTTCTTGCTATTTCTCCTCAGCTACCGAAACATAACACCATACTCAGGTGAGCTGACTATCCTACTCTTTTTTGTAACTACAAAAAAGAGTTGTAAAATTTTCCTGGATTCAATTACTCATCCATAAAGTAATACGTGCTTTGTGGTAAATAAGAATTGAACATTTTTTATTTATGGATTCAATTATTCATCCATACAGTTAACTCGGTTCTTGTTACATTACAGTGGTATATATATAAAAAAAAATTCTGTCATTAAATAATAATCTATACAGTTTAGTACAGTTCTTGTTTCATTACGATGGTATATAAAACACCAAAAATCCCCTTCCAAAAATTTTAATGGATTCAATTATTTATCCATACAGTTTAACGTGGTTATTGTTACATTACGGTGGTACATAAAACTCCGAAAACACCTTCCAATATTTTTTTATGGATTCAATAAGCCATCCATACAGTTTAACGCAATTTGCGTAAAATTACTGTGGGTGTTGTGTCCCATGAATGGGAACAGCTTGCATGTTTTCTATGTTATGCATTGTATTTTGCTATTGATAGGCAGAAGCCCTGCCTTTTGAAGTTTGTCCCTTCTCCCCCCTGTAATTATTGATATTAGTCCTTGTTCCTCCCTTCTTCCTCATTATTAGTTTGCTGTAGTCATCTTTGGATGTACATGTGTACTTCTCTGGGATTACGCTTTCCACCTGCTGCATTGTACTTAATACAAGATTTCAGAGAAAATCAACTCTGTTTCCCCTGGACTCTTAGTTCCAACTCGGCCACACAGACTTGTACTCACATGCAATGCATCCTCAGATATTACAACAATCATGCAGTTATCTGAGAGATTTATGGCTAAGGATTTAGAGACTCATACTGCCTTGAAGAGTCAGAATAGTGGGTTCAAATGTTTAAAAACCACTTTGCCTGCTAGAGTTCACAAAATATTTTTGTTCATCAAACTGACTATTGTCATATATACTGTAGAACTTGCTTTGAGTGAAATTTTGTTGGTTTAAAGTTGAACTAAACTGCAAAATTGGCCTCCTACAGGTGTACAAATTTAGTCCCTTGGTACTCAATCCGCAGGCACCACTATTTCTTATGCTGTGGCATCCCTGCCTAGTATCACTTAATGACCGACATGTGGACAAGCGCTTATGGCCAGGGACACCACATTTCACTGAGTGAACACTGGGTGAACTGTTATGTTTCGGTAGCTGAGGAGAAATTGCAAAAAATAGCAAAAGTAGTAATACACCAGAGAGGCTGGAAACTATTGGATTGCAGTAACCTAAACTAACCGCCACACTAGAAGTAGCCGTGGAGCATACCTACGGTGATCCTAGACGCCTCGTCACAGCCGGAGAGATGACTACACCTAAAGGCAGAAAGATGAAAGCTATCTGCCCCGTAGCAGAACCCCCAAAGAAATAGGAAGCCCCCAAACATGTAATGGCGGTTAGACAAGAAGAAAACACGGACACAGACAGAAAATGGAATGAGCAAATGCTGGGGCCCAATCTGTCTAGATAGAAAAGTATAGGAAAGAATTCTGACTGCAACCCAAAAAAACCCTGACAAAAATACCAACACTTCTGATTAACAAAAAACCTGAGATCACACGATCTCAACCACCTAAATCAGATCTCTGGTGTAACAAACAGCAACTCAGCAAATAAAAAGAGACAAAGGAACAAAGCAAAAGTGCAAACACAAAATGAGCACAATTGCAGTGCCAGACCCCCAAAAGGTGACCAGGCTTCAGTCTACTGCAAGCAGCAAACCAGCAGTGAAAATCCAACAGAGGAAAAAAAACAGCAAACACTTATCTGAATGAGAGCAGGAAAGCAAGCTGTGCTCCAAGCAAGACCAGGAGGAACAATTGATTACCGGCAAGGCTGATGGGAACTCAGGTCACTTATATCATACCATTCAGAGCCAGCTGAAGGCCATTCAGTAATTAGTTCATTACCCTCAGCAACCACCGGAGGGAGCCCCAGCTCAGAAGTCGCCTCCAGCATATTTACAACAGTGAACATTGGTGGCTGGGGCTGAGTCCCAGCTTGGCACTGCACATGTGCTACCGACACCGAGGATTGATGGCCCTACTTCTATCAGGGTTTCCTCCACCTCCTACCATAGTTCCTACACCCCCTGCTACTCCTCCTCATCCTCCATCTTTGAGCACAGATCAGCTGGAAGCTCTACAGCATTGCCTCAGCAAAACAGCAACAGGCTCTGCTGAAGCTTATTTGACTAGGAGACAAACTACACACCACGGCACAGTTATTGAAGGGAACAGACGTTGCCACTGAATCTACAATCAGGCATGGTCATGTGTGATAATGGCTGTAACCTGTTGGCGGATGTGAAACTTGACAAGCTCACACACAAACCATACTTAGCCCATGTGCTCAACTTGTTAGTTCAGCTGTTTCTGAAAACATACCTATATTTGCCAGAGCTTCTTGGCAAGGTGTGCCACGTCAGTGGTCATTTCCACAAGTCAGCTACAGCTGCCACCGCTCTAGAGAGATTTTTTTCCCCATTGTCTCCTCATCCAAGAAAACTGGATCAAACTATCACACTCAGATCAAACTCTGATCTGATAATCAGCACAATTCTCTAAGAGTAGAGAAAATACGCTGGTGTGACCCTAGCCTTACTGTTCATAATTTTCTTCACCTTGACTAAAGCCCCAGTTCGAGTTTCCAAAAAACAGTCCCAAAGCATAATGCTGCCTCCACCATGCTTCACTGTGTTTACGGTGTTCTTACAGTGATGCGCAATTTTTTGCTTTGTGCTATCCAAACTTTTTGGAATTATGGCCAAAAAGTTCAACCTTAATCTCATCAGACCATAACATGTTTTTCCAAATGCTTTTGGCAGACTTGAAGAAGGTGTTAGCAAAACATAGTAGAACTTGGATGTTTTTCTCTGTAAGAAAAGGCTTCCATTATGCCACCCTACCCCATCTAGTACTTGCCAGAATGTTCATGCACCTCCTTTAATGTTGCAGTACACCTCTTGGCAGACTCCCAAACTAATTGTTTTTCTTGACTTTTCAGCAATTTTTAAAGGATGTCCAGTTCTAGGCAGTTCTACTGTTGCGCAAAATATGAGCCACTTTTTGATGACTGTTCTTCAGTGTTCCATGGTTTATCTAAGGTCTTGGAATTTTTTGAACACTTCTCCTGACTGATAACTTTTCTTTGCTGTGTTGTAAGCTGTTTTACAGTCTATGGTTTTTGCTGTAAAATGCAACTAAGAAAATTTCAGGAAAATCCTGCTAGAACAGCTAAACTGTATATGGAGTTAATCAGAATCACTGTAAATTATGGTAGATGTACTACTTGGATAGTTCTGAACTCAAACATATCCCCCATTATAAGAGGGTGTTCACTCTTATACAACTTCATTATTTCAAATTTGTTATTTTTTACTTTCCACTCAAAATGATTTCAGTTTTTGTTCTCAGTGGATTTATGCACATTATGGGTGATGAAAAGGTTTGAAATTATTCTTCTAGTTAGGATATTTTTTCCAATGCGAAAACCTTGAATTTTAACATACTATATACTATTGATATCCACATATATATTTGCATAGCGACAGCCTTTACACTTCCATTAGATGGAAAATGTATGATGGCAGCAGTCCATCACCCATCAATAGCGGCTGATAGGCTGAAACACTCAGGTGACATAACAATGCCATGTGACTGCTGAGAGATGCAGAATTGTGGATTTTAACTGATTGCTAGTATGCTGTATTCCAAGAAGGATGATTATAGTGAGATAGTGCCTATAATAAGCTGCTTAGACTCTACATTGTATGTCATTATCGGATACTGTGGTATGTGATGTCACCATATTACACAGTAGCATGGATTATCCTGCCAGTGTGCCACATAGTATGCAATGAGTCACCAGTAATGGAAGGTACCCCAGGAAAAAAATTGAAAATTGTACTACTGATATTTACCTTCTCGAGAGCTGCTCAGAGGGTGGCTTCAGGTATTAAGAAAGACTCTCTTTATTGTGTCCCTGAAAACCTTAACATGAATTTAAATTAAAAGATAAAAGTTTTATTCCAGTGAGACCAGGCATGGGAGCAGTTATAATGAGATAAGCAACCAACTTTTGCAGATCTATTTTCTTCGGTTGTAAATGACCCATTGAGATAATAAGCTACAGTGGAAACTAATTGCTGTAATAGAAGCCTGGGACGTTGCCTTTAACCTTGGTTCATGAGCAAAACTGCCACCAAACTTTATACTTAATATATAAATGAAAGTGGTGGTGTTCGCAATGCAGCTTGACATCACATTACTAATTTTCAGCTTTGGTCGCTAGATATATTCATGAAAAAAACTTGCAAAACAGCAACACTTCTTGGAAGTAATGAGGCTCAGTGAAGCTTATCCTAATTAATCATTGTTCGTTATCTTAGCCGGAGCTTGACAACCTTGTTCTCTATTGGGTACTTTTTTCTTTTAAATTTGTAGCATAGGCTGAATTGGCATTAATACCTTTAAAAAATAAGTACTGGACCTATTGATTTTGTTTCCACTGAGAACAAACTTGTTTAGCTTGACATATTTCTTAAAAGGGTATTTTTCACCAACTGGATTCTGCTGCAAAGGTAGAAGAAAGGTGATTGTCTAAGACACCGGTCATGCATGGTCTTAACGTTGCATTAGGATGCAGGTATGACACCATGGATCCAATGAAATCTGGATTTGTGTCTGGATAGGCAACATTGGCAGCAATGGTTATGTAATTAAGATAATGTTAGCTGGACAAATGGCTGGCTAACAATTCATTACATGGTCATGAAGTGGACCCTCTATGGATTGGTACACGCATACCTATTGTGTTAAGTCAAAGGAAGCCCTTGCCTTCTCTCTATGCTTCTTCATGGAGCTAAGATCTTTGCTTACCGGTTGTCTTTAGGTCATTGCCCTAAGCTAGTCTCCGAACAAGACTAGTGCATGAAGAAAAGATCAACATTTTGGGAGACAGTCAAAGGTCACAATGTCAGCAGTACCAAGTTGCAGAGAGAAGCTGGTTAAAGGGTGTCTGTCGTCAAGTTTTTGCCACCTAATCTGAGAGCAGCATAATGAAGAGACAAAGACAGTGATACCAGTGATGTGTCACTTACTGGGCTGATTAGTGCAGTTTTTATAAACTCACAGTTTTATCAGCAGTTGATTCTCAGTATAGTACCAGTAAATATGCTGCCAAGTAGTTCTCCATAGTCATGAACTCTGTATAACCCCGACCACACCATTGATTGGCAGCTTTCTGTGTGCACTGTGCTTAGGCAGAAAGCTGCCAATCAGTGGTGTGGGCAAGGTTATACAGAGCTCAGCATTCAGAGAACTGCTAGATCTACAGTGGAGAGAACAGTGATTTTATCAAAATGACAACAAGAAACCTAGTAAGTGACACATGCCTGTAATCAGCGTCTCTGACCCTACATTATGTTGCTCTCAGATTAGATAGCAAAAAAACAGTGACATTCCTTTTAAGGTTGCCGGAACAGAAGTCTAAAATGAAGAAAAAATGTGTAGTCTAGAACAAAAAGGCTTCAGTAAAGCAGGTTGCTGATCAAAACAGACAAAAAGGAAGTAAGAGAGTAGGGGCACAAGAGCTAACTGGAGAGAGTAAAAGAGTTCTAACTTCAATTCACAAATTAATAAGGTGGGATAAGCAAAATGTTTCTGTAAACAAATTGAAATAGGCAGTTTCCATCCCTTTTGATGTCACTTAGGTGCCATAGGGCAGCAAAACCTTAGAAAACACTAGAGGACACATGGAACAGTAGGGTAGCAGAGGAATCTGGTGACAGTAGGACAGTAGAGGCTTCAGAGGACAGAAGAGGCATCAGGTGACAGTAAGACAATATACAGTTGTACTCATAAGTTTACATACCCCAGCAGAATATTTGTTTTCTTGACGTCTTTCAGAGAATATGAATGATAACACCAAAACTTTTTCTCCACTCACGGTTAATGGTGGTGTGAAGTCATTTATTGTCAAATTATTGTGTTTTCTCTTTTTAAATCATAACGACTACCCAAAACATCCAAATGACCCTGATCAAAAGTTCAGATACCCCCATTTCTTAATACCGTGTATTGCCCCCTCTAACATCAATGACAGCTTGAAGTCTTTTGTGGTAGTTGTGGATGAGATTCTTTATTTTCTCAGATGGTAAAGCTGCCCACTCTTCTTGGTAAAAAGCCTCCAGTTCCTGTAAATTCCTGGGCTGTCTAGCATGAAGTGCACGCTTGAGATCTCCTCAGAGGGGCTCAATGATATTGAGGTCAGGAGACTGAGATGGCCACTCAAGAACCTTCACTTGGTTCTGCTGTAGCCGATGACAGGTTGACTTGGCCTAGTGTTTTGGATCAGTAGAGCAGTAGAGTGCTTTTGTTGAGAGCTCAGCCACTGTATGGAAACAGGGACACTGTTGTAAGAAAAAGTGTTCTGACAGAATTCATGTGGCCTGCTCGTTAGAAGGGATCATGGATCCAGTAACTGTTTTCCTTGGACCCCTGGGGGAATCATTTACCAGATATATAATTAGCAGCAGGAAGGCTACACTAAGTCACAGCAGAGAAACAGGAAGCTTCTGGAACTGTTTGCAGAACTTCTGTAAAAGGTATCAACTGATTATTAGTATTACTTTGTCTAATGCTGATAATTCTCTGCTGCACTATTCCTGCTCCAACTCCCCTGGGAGCCAGCCCTAGTTGGGAAGGGGTTAATCGTTCATCTTTACGGTCTCCTGTTGCTATGCAGTAGTTGCTGACTTCTTCTCTAAGCTCATGTTTGCCTTCGATCTGCTGTTGGTATTGATATCAAGCAATAATGTATTTAGTGAAGTCAGCCATTTTTTCTTCTCTCGTGTCGTACAATTGTGCTTTATGGACCATTCAGGGAGATCATTAAACCACTTTACAATTCATTCAGCACTCAAGCAATGCCATCATGTTTCGAAGGTGATCAGCAAAAGTTAAAGCAGCCTGTCTGATGATAGCAGAGATTTATTGATGTATCTGGTATAAACAGTAATGTTAGATCATTTACTATAATTTACCATTCACTACCGTATGTTCCACTGTCCCATCAGCCCACATATTGTTTTGATGTAAAAAGGTGGCTTTGGCAACTTTCTTTTTTTCACGGAATATAATGGTGAATTAGTGAAAACAGCTTTGCAGGTGTTTTGGCGACTGAGCCATATTTGCAGCAGATAAGAAAATAGAGATTAAACAATGAAATGCATATTTCCATAATTTAATTGTTTTATATATGGAATTAAAGCTCCCTAAACATATATTTTTTCATATCTACTGACTATTCAGATGCATAGCTGTAAAATGCCATCTTATCATGTAATCTTTGTTCATATGTGATACTATGATTTAGATGTATTAGAGGTAGGGTTGGGGTCTAGAAACCCTCCACTGTGAAATGAAGAGAATTACTAATCACTGACCAACCTCTTTGTATCATCTCACTAGAGATGTTTTAGTCCAGCCCAAGAATTCCCACAAATCCGACTGGGAGTCGGCCACAAAACTGTGTGTGAGTGTGCATTTTGGGTGTAAGGTACGTTAACCCCTATTTTGAAGGGTTTTGAGGCTGAAAAAATTAGGACAGGGCTAGAAAAGTTGAGACTATTGGTAGCTATGCAGTGAGAAGTGATTTGGTGCTCCTGGACCTCAATGCAAATTGTCACCTGGCACCTGACAGATATATGACGCATGCAAGAAGCAGGACAAAGAATATCAGACAGTACTAGTAAAGTAAGTTCAAAATTATCTCCTGACATAAATCTGTAGAGGTCCCTACATGTCAATTGTCATTTATAATATTGGCATTTTATTAAAGCATGTTACTCACCTGCTCAGGCCCAAGATTTTGCTTCCTCCCTATGGCTGGCTCCATTTGTGGTAGTCTTTGCGGGTTATTGTGATAAATGGGCAAAACTTTCTGACATCCATCTACACCTAAGGCCTTGGAAGTATGCGCCCCTGAGGTCCAGTTGCCACAGAGGTACTGCACCTCATCCAGAGGTGTGGTATCCCACTCTCAGGTAAGGAGGGAGCACTACCCAGGACTCTAACACTCACACCCAACACACACCAGTTCAGTCAGGGCACCTGGGCATACCCTTGGAGAGGATGGCCTCATCCCAGGCTGGGTAGGAAAGGGTGTTGGGTGGGGAGGTAGGAAAAAGGGAGGAGCTAAGAAGATGGGAGTGAGTGAGCAGAGGGAGTGAGTTAGAACATCAAGAGAAGGAGAAGGAGTGCAGTAGAAAAGCAGGAGAGAGAATTGAGAGTGGAGTCTGAAGGAAGCTCCCGGGAGGACAGAAGGGGTTCTTGTGGCACAGGAAGTACGGAAGCTACCCGTGGGCCCGTATCCAGAAGTGGAGGACCATGTCGCAGGGGGGAGCCGGCCCCTAAGACTAGTGGAGGACTACAAGACTCAGCTAGCAAGTCGGAGGCTGGGGTAGCTGTACATACCTCAGCCACATCCACAATCATTGGCAGAAAAGGCAGCCATATAGGAGCGAGGGGACTCGGAGGACGTCGCCCGACAAGAATCCGCGGCTGCTGGCTTGGAACACTGTTTGTGAAGGTGCTGGGCAGGAGGGCGGAAACCAGTGCAGTGAGATGGCCAGGAGGGAAACACACAGAAGGAGTCCTGGAAATGTGCATCCTAATCTACCTGGGAGGTTTGCTGGGCCCCTCACCTGGAGGACACGGCAATAAGCTGCATCTGTGCACAAGTGAACTGTGAGTAAAGCATTGAGAACTGCACCCAGCTGTGTCCTCTGATTCATTTCCGTGCCACCCGCCCTGCACCACAAACAACCACCACCATCATTGTCACCACCGTCCTTAATTCTAACTCTGCCATGGGTTTAGCTCTGCTGTGGAGAGCTGAACATCTTTACTGCAATACCATCAGCCCCAGAGGATCTGAACGCAGCGTCGGCTACTCCTTGATGGCGTCACAAACATTATATCACAAACTTTATTTCCCCTTAATATCTGTTTTTTTCATGGACGCCCAGGGACATGGACCGGGTCACTACTGCCGTGACACTTCCCCTTTAAGAAGCGGCACGGTACCGGGTAACCCACGGCCCTGGTGGGTGCCCAGAAGTCTGTCACGGCAGTCATGTGCTGTCTGAGTTTGAGGAAACATAGCTTGCAGCTACTGTTTGTATTACAGGAGTTTGTCTCATCATTCACTTCACTCAGCTGTCCATTCTTGCCCAGTGCCTGCTATTAATCAAATAACATGCAACTACTTCCTTGCTCAGTTTTGGGAATCCTGGTGCTGTTGTCCTCTCAACTCTGCTGCGGCAGGTACTTATGACCAGACTAATACAGCTGCTTTTGACATCAATGTCTTTGCAAGTTAGGTAACTGATAATTATAATTGTTCATCTCTACTACTCCAGTAAGGCCGTACTGGGCCCCGGGCCCCTCGAGGGAGGCCGCCATGACAGGGCAACGTGGGATAGAGTGATCCGGAAAAGATTTATAGGGGTGGACAGTGGGTTAAAAAGGTGGGAGGGTATGAGTGCCAGCAGTGAAATATGAGGCTGGTAGTGAGAAATGGAAAAAGGATGGGAGGGGTAAAGAACGAGGGGGGGGGGATGGAGTGAACACGAGGGGATGTGACAGGGAGGTATAAAAGGTAGCGGCCATTTTAAGGGGCATCCATTTAGGGAGACCCGACATCACAGCAAGAAGCTCCCACCCACCCTCCCCTTTTATGTTCAGAATAAGTTAAATAGGATCGGTAGTCTGCGTTGGGGGATGGTTTTTTAGGTCACCCGGTAGTTAATTCTACAATTTTATTGATGTGAAGTCATTTATGAGAATTTGTAATAGGTCAATGTTATGTCATAGCAGTAGGAGGCGGGGGGGGGGATCCTCGAAGTTGGTGGAAGTGGAAAAATGGCGGATTGTTGGGGGGGGGATCTGAAGAGGTCCTGGACTCCCCTCTGTGAATTTCTGGTGGATGGTTTACTGATAACCCCGGGGAGGGGTTATTATGGCGGGCCCCTTAAGGGGTTTAAGGTTTTGGCAGGCTGATCATTAACTATCTCCGAGCTGGTGCATAGCGGCTGGGGGTAAGATTTAGCCTGGGGCCAAAATGGAGGCGGATTATGTGTTTGGATAAAACTAGTTTGCGCACATAAAAACTACAAAACACACTGGGATGTATAAACGGATATATATATGTGTGTATTTTAATAGAGAACAAGAGAGACCAAGTAAATGAATGAATCAAACTGGATGCACACCTGTGCTAATGCCTAGTGGAATAGATGTTTGATTGTACACTTGAATTAAGTGAAGTGAAGAGAAAATATTATGATTACAATGGAGCACAAGAACTAATATGAGGCCTCGTATGCAAAATCATAAAAATATCCTACAAGCAGTTCAGAGAATGGATATAAGTATATAATTGAGACTGTCCCGGCCGGTGACAGCTCATGCAGTTAATAAAAAGTACACCTGTTTTCACAGGTTTTTACCTGCCCACCCTGATGGGTCACTTGCGGTGCAAAAATGCCGATAGCAGCCTCCTTTGGCGTGCTTGCAATCCAGATAAGTCGCAGGTATAGAAAAGATGATCCAATTTCAGCCTCCTATGGCCCGCTTGTATTGTAGACGTCCGTTGATAAATGCCAACAATCAAAGGCCTCCGTGGCCATATAACGCTGGCAGCTGCTGTAGAATCCTTGCTGCAGGGAGAAATGTGAGCAAGGACCTGCCAGGAAGCGCTGAGTCACGTGCCTTGATAGATGCTGCAACAGTGCAGACCATGATGCAGGTCCTTTGGAATAACTTGGTAGCAGGACCTGTGCTGAGGTGGATGATCATGTGATCACACGTGATGTCTCTGATTGTAAGGATACGGATCACAGAAAGGACCAGAATACTTCCTACGCGTTTCGGAAACACGGTTTCCTTCCTCAGGGATGGTCCTTTCTGGATTATGGGTCCTTTTATGTCCGCACCCGGCAATCAGCTGACCTGTTTTCATTGAAATGCAAAAAGTTCAATATCGCTATTGAGGCCTTTGGGAATGTGTGTCCAAAGTAAAAATCCACTTGGTTTCAGTCCTGGACATGAGAGATATAAAGTCGCCTTTTCTCCACGGAACTGGGACCATAACAAAACCTGTGATTTCCATACACTTACTGTTAGAATTATGATAGTCTGTGAAGTGCTTGGAAAGAGGATGGCCCATAAATTTATTAGTGATATTTCTTATGTGCTCCCTTATTCTCACTTTTAAAGGACGTTTAGTACGACCCACATATAGTTTATTACAAGGGCATTTAATTACATATATAACTCCGGTGGAGGAGCATGTAATAAAGTCCTTAATGGCAAAGTGTTTGCCATTTGTTGAAATCCCAATTTGTTTTTTTGTATTTGTTCTCTTGCACATTAGACATTTGAGACATGGAAAAAAACCAGTTAGATGATTGTTAAAGAGAGAATTATGTGATGTAACATTCATTTTGTTCTGGACAGTGGGAGCAACAATATTTCCCAAATTGCGTGATTTCTTATATATAAATCTAGGGGCCGTGGGGACAAGTTCTCCCAAAATCCTATCTTCCTTAAGCAAGTCCCAATGTCTCTTAACTATTTTCCTCAATAGGTTTGTGTTCGAATTATACTGCGTAATTATTGGAATAAAATCATCCTCTATAGCCATGTGATTGGTTCTACTGCCATAGAGGATGTCAGAGCGAGACATTTAGAAACCATCTTATTAGATTTCTCTAGGATGTCTTTTGGGTAGCCTTTCTCCAAAAATTTTACCGTCAGTGTGTCTGCCTCTTTTCTGTAATCAATAGGTCTGGAGCAATTACGCTGAATTCTAATAAACTGGCTTTTGGGTACATTCAGTAGCCAGCTAGGTAGATGGCAACTATCTATGGGAATTAAACTATTAACATCCGTTGGTTTATTAAAAGTGCACGTATGAATAGAAGAATGATCAATAAAAATATTTAAATCTAAAAATTGGATGGATTGAGTGCTGGTCTGGGATGTGAAATTTAAAAAATAATTATTTTTATTAATATCATTTAAAAACAGGTCCAAAGACTGCGGACCCCCAGACCATATAAAAATAACATCATCAATAAATCGGCGCCAGAGGACCAGGTTCTCAAGGAGGATGCCCCCTGGAAAAATGTGTTCCTCCTCCCAACACCCAACATATAGATTTGCATAGCTTGGTGCAAACCTGGTCCCCATAGCGGTACCCCATTGCTGGGTATAATAGTTCTTGTTGAACTTGAAATAGTTATGCTTAAGAATAAAAATCATACATTCTTTTAAAAAATCTATTTGCTCCTTAGGAAGAGATGAAAATTTGTTTAGGAAGTAGGACGAAGCATTACAGCCTTTTCATGTTCAATGACAGTATACAGGGAAGTGATGTCAAGTGTTCCCATTATAAAGTGGTCTTCCCATTTAATCTCCTGTAGTACAGTAAGGACATGTCCAGTGTCCTTTAAATGGGCAGGGAGTAAAGGTACCATAGGTTGTAAGTGAACATCTACAAACCTCGATAGATTTGCCGTTAGGCATTGTATACCGGATATGATTGGACGTCTGGGGGATTTATCATACTCTTATGTACCTTAGGCAAATAGTAAAAGGTAGCTAATCGTGGTAGAGGTGTATATATAAAATCGTACTCATTTTTGTTAAGAACCCCTGGTGAAGTCCCTTGGAGATTAGATCTCTCATCTTTGTGACATATTGGTCTGTTGGATCTGTGTTCAAAATTTTATAAGTGCGAGCGTCACCTAGGAGGCGTAGGGCCTCCTTATCATAATCATCTTGATTTAGTATAACGATACTGCCACCCTTATCTGCAGGGCGAATTACTATCTTGTTATTATTTTGTAAAGAGGAAATGGCTTTTCTTTCTTTAAGTGATAGGTTGTATCGGATTTTATTACATCTTTTGTCACTTAGTAACTTGATATCATTGATGACATTTTTCTGAAAGGCTTCCATAGATTCAGAGTATTCGTGCACCGGATGAAAATTAGATTTCTTCTTTAGTTTGGTGTGTACAAAAGGTTCTGCCAAAGGGAGTTCATGGTGTAGATGATTAGATGGTTTAAAAAAATGTCTCTTAATAGCCAGTTTCCTCATAAATAGTTTGACCCCTATAAAGGCCTGAAATTTATCAAACTTAGTGGAGGGTGCATATTTTAGTCCTTTTCCAAGGAGTGCCCTTTCACTATTATTCAGTACATGTCTACTTAAATTGAGAATATTTTGTTGATTAACATTATGCTTTAATGGTTTCTTTTTCTTTTGGGTGAATTTCCCCCCTCTGTTGCCCCTCCTACATTTTTTCTTATTCCCACCTGAAAAAAACGGTTTGATAGATTGATTGCTTCTGTTAGATTTGGTATTTATTCTTCCCCTATTTGAAGTTGTTGGTCTGTTTTCCCCCATATTAATTCCAGTTGTTTCTATTATTAATTCCCCTTGATAAAGAGGATGAATCAATATTGTCGGGGTGACTCCCTTCGCCATTAGAGTCAGAGACTAAAATCTCATAGCGATTAGAAGTGGATATAGGTGTGGAAGGTGTAGGATGTTCCGTAAGAGGTTCCAAATTGTTGCTACTAGTTGTAGGGACTTCCCCTTCAATAGATCTGCTGTTACTAATGCATTCCTGTTCTAGTATATTAGTACTTGGTGGTGTAGGGTGAATGGAAAATTGGTCCTCTGAGATAAGTGAGACAGATAGATTACTACCTGTCTCATCCAAAGTATCGAAGTCCCCATCATAGTGTGATAAATTCTTGAATGCACATTCTGGGATGGCATCCCTGCCAAATTTCTTCTTCTTACGATTAATAATTTCTTGTTCTTTTTTATTAATTCTATTTCTGATATTAGTGGAAATTTTGATAATTTCTGGATGGTCTTGATATGGTTTCAAGGTATCAAATAATGTGGCTATCTTATTTTTGCTCTCAATTAATTGCTTCCTACGTTTATTTATGATGAATTCTACTGCTTTTTTAGAAAATATTTTGAACATTATGTGTTTGCTTATGGTTACAGAGTTTTTGGGCTTCGAGGACCTTCCCCTTCTTGGATAAAATGTTTAAGAATCTTGTTATGTATTTATGTTAATAAAACGGCTGCTGTGGCCATTTAATCCAATCTTGACTATGTCTTTATTTGGGGGGTTGGATTAGGTATGTGGGGTTGAGGAGTAAATTAAAAATGGCGAGAGGATAGTTACGAGGTAGGTATTTCAAGGAAGCTCGCAGGACTCACGGATACCCTCTGTCATGTGTGTAATCACCTCTGCAACAATTAAACAATTTTCCTGTTCATCACTGTTCTCTTGCAGTAAACCATGTGCCTGCTGCAAATTCCTGATTGCAAACGTCTCTGCTATTAAACATTTCTTCTATTCATCTACTGTTCCTGAGTGTATCCTCGTTCCTATCTTTCCTTCAGCTGATGTTTTTTGCTTCACAGGTCTGTATGTTCTGGTCCTTACTGATACACATGCTAACCGACAAGGCCTGCTCCACTGCAGCATTGCCTTCAGTCCATTATCTCACCCTGTCATACTGCTTAGGCCTCTTTCACACTTCAGTCGTGCGACGTCAGTCAAAATCCGTCAAAATGTAAAAAAAACGGATCCGCCATTTTTTTTGGCGGATCCGTTTTTTTCCCATAGACTTGCATTAGTGACGGATTTTGACGGATGGTCGTCCGTTAGGTCAGTTTTTTGACGGATCCGCCAAAAAATTGGCGTCCGTCATTTTAAAAAAACGTCCAATGCAACGTTTTTTTTGACCGCCAAAATGGCGGACAACGGCGGATCCGCCGCATCCGCCATTTTTTACAATGCTCGCCTATGGGTGGCGGATCCGCCAGCATCCGTTTTTGACGGAATCCGCCTGCGGATCCGTCGCCTCTATTGAAAACCATAGTAAAATACAGAAGCCAGTGTCCGGGGTCTCTCTCTCTCTCTCTCTCTCTCTCTCTCATTTCCGAAAAGAAATTTTCCTCATTTCCGGATGAAATCTTCTTGGCGGATCCATCAGAAAACTGACCATTTTTGCATCCGTTTTTTTACTTTTCTGACGGATCCGCCATTTTCACGGATGGGCGGACGTCACACAACGGAAGTGTGAAAGAGGCCTTAGAGTATCCACTTCACCAGATATTCCATAACACAACCTCTGCTCAACCTTCACATGCACCCCTGATTGAATTTCACCTGAAATGGTCTTGGGAAAGATCCCTTTTCTTAAAGCAACTACCATTTGGATCAGCTGATCACTTTTGGGTCAGGCTCTTGGAATCCTCAGTGATCAGCCCAGGGAAAGTTTTGTCCAGAGATGCATTTCCCCTACAGTGGCCACTACAGGAGAAATGTAGTATTAAGTACACAGATTTTAAATAAATGGACAGGTCTTCAGGAGTATGGGAGAGACGCATGCTTGTTTTTCACTCTGATACAGAAGGGGATGTGTCCAGATTGAGAAATCCCCTCCCTGTATGATGTTCCTATACTCATAAATGACATATGAACAGGAAATGTGTTACTGAGAGTATCATTTCATCTAATATAATTATTAGTTATTTTGCAAGGTACTCGTAGGCATATGTCGTAACCTTCAGAAAAATGGAACTCCCCTTTAAGTTGTTACACACTTCATAATTACTTCTGCATGGATAAAGGCGCTAACTCCCAAAGGCACGTAATTTATTGTAACATTGTGATCCTTATAAAACAGATTAATAAGAAACTTGTGACAGTTTTGTCTGATAAACTGAACTAATAAACAGTACGAGTGTCGACACAACTGATCTGCCTAGAATATTAGACATATTTGCCATGTCACAGAGAAAAATTGCTTGTAAAAAAAAGAGACAAAAAAAACCCAGTAATGATTAAATACTTTCTTCTATGTACTAGGTTCTGTTCCTGCAATAGCTCTTTTATATAACTCTGCCTTAAAAATTCCCCAGGCAACGACGTACAGCATCAACTGCTTTTCAGTGTGTATAAAATAAATGAGATATGAAAATAATAGATACGGCGGCTCTGCCAGACTGCGCCACATTTGGTGCTTGTGATTCTGTTCATTAAAAATTGACTTTATCTGCCTGACGTATATGTTAACCTGTTCCATGCCAAGAGTTGTAGATTTGTGAAGGTCACAAAATCAGATAGATAGATAGATAGATAGATAGATAGATAGATAGATAGATAGATAGATAGATAGATATGGGATAGATAGATAGATATGAAACAGATAGATAGACAGATAGATATGAGATAGATAGATAGATAGATAGATAATAGATAGATAGATAGATAGATAGATAGATAGATAGATAGATAAATACAGAATATAGATAGATAGATAGATAGATAGATAGATATGAGATAGACAGATAGATAGATAGATAGATAGATAGATAGATAGATAGATATGAGATAGATAGATAGATAGATAGATAATAGATAGATAGATAGATAGATATGGATAGATAGATATGAAACAGATAGATAGATAGATAGATAGATAGATAGATAGATAGATAGATAGATAGATAGATGATACATAGATAAATAGATAGATAGATATGGATAGATAGATAGATAGATAGATAGATAGATAGATAGATAGATAGATAGATAGATAGATATGGGATAAATAGATGATAGATATATAGATATGGGATAGCTAGCTAGATAGATAGATAAATAGATAGATAGATAGATAGATAGATAGATAGATAGATAGATAGATAGATAGATTTGAGAAAGATAAAATAGATTAGATAGATAGATAATAGATAAACAGATAGATAGATAGATACATAGATAGATTAGATAGATTGATTGATAGATAGATAGGAGATGGATAAATAGATAGATATGGGATAGATAGATAGATAGATAGATAGATAGATAGATAGATAGATAGATGATAGATAGATAGAGGATAGATAGATAGATAGATAGACAGATAGATATGGGATAGATACATAGATATGGGATAGATAGATAGATAGATAGATAGATAGATAGATAGATAGATAGATAGATAAACAGATAGATAGATACATAGATAGATTAGATAGATAGATTGATTGATAGATAGATAGGAGATGGATAAATAGATAGATATGGGATAGATAAAGAGATAGAGATAGATAGATAGATAGATAGATAGGGGATAGATAGATAGATAGATAGATAGATAGATAGATAGATAGATAGATAGACAGATAGATATGGGATAGATACATAGATATGGGATAGATAATAGATAGATAGATAGATAGATAGATAGATAGATAGATATGAGATAGATAGATAGATAGATATGGGATAGATAGATAGATAGATAGATAGATCATAGAATCATAGAATCATAGAATGGTAGAGTTGGAAGGGACCTCCTGGGCCTTCTGGTCCAACCCCCTGCTCAAAGCAGGATTCTCTAAATCATCCCAGACAGATGTCTATCCAGCCTCTGTTTGAAGACTTCCATTGAAGGAGAACTCACCACCTCTTGTGGCAGCCTGTTCCACTCCTTAATCACCCTAACTGTCAAAAAGTTTTTTCTAATATCTAATCTGTGTCTCCTCCCATTCAGTTTCATCCCATTGCTTCTAGTCTTTCCTTGTGCAAATGAGAATAAAGATAGATAGATAGATAGATAGATAGATAGATAGATAGATAGATAGATAGATATGGGATAGAAAATAGATAGATAGATATGGGATAGATAGATAGATAGATAGATAGATAGATAGATAGATAGATAGATAGATAGATATGGATAGATAGATAGATAGATAGATAGATAGATAGATAGATAGATATGAAACAGATATATAGATACATATGAGCTTTATAGATATGAGCTAGATAGATATGAGATAGATAATAGATAGATATGGGATAGCTAGATAGATAAATGAATAGATAGCTAGATTTAAGAAAGATAAAACAGATTAGATAGATAGATAATAGATAGATAGATAGATAGATAGATAGATAGATAGATAGATAGATAGATAGATGATACATAGATAAATAGATAGATAGATATGGGATAGATAGATAGATAGATAGATAGATAGATAGATAGATAGATAGATAGATAGATATGGGATAAATAGATGATAGATATATAGATATGGGATAGCTAGCTAGCTAGATAGATAGATAGATAGATAGATAGATAGATAGATAGATAGATAGATAGATAGATAGATAGATTTGAGAAAGATAAAACAGATTAGATAGATAGATAATAGATAAACAGATAGATAGATACATAGATAGATTAGATAGATTGATTGATAGATAGGGGAATGGATAAATAGATAGATATGGGATAGATAGTTAGTAGATAGATAGATAGATAGATAGATAGGGGATAGATAGATAGATAGATAGATAGATAGATAGATAGATAGACAGATAGATATGGGATAGATACATAGATATGGGATAGATAGATAGATAGATAGATAGATAGATAGATAGATAGATAGATAGATAGATAGATAGACAGACAGATAGATAGATAGATAGATAGATAGATAGATAGATAGATAGATATGGGATAGATAGATAGATATGGGATAGAAAATAGATAGATAGATAGATAGATAGATAGATAGATAGATAGATAGATAGATAGATAGATAGATAGATAGATAGATATGGGATAGAAAATAGATAGATAGATAGATAGATAGATAGATAATAGATAGATATGGATAGATAGATAGATAGATAGATTGGGATAGATAGATAGATAGATAGATAGATAGATAGATAGATAGATAGATAGATAGATATGGGATAGAAAATGATAGATAGATAGATAGATAGATAGATAGATAGATATGGATAGATAGATAGATAGATAGATAGATAGATAAGATAGATAGATATGGGATAGATAGATAGATAGATAGATAGATATGGGATAGATAGATACATAGATAGATAGATAGATAGATAGATAGATAGATATGAAACAGATATAAAGATACATATGAGCTTTATAGATATGAGCTAGATAGATATGAGATAGATAATAGATAGATATGGGATAGCTAGATAGATAAATGAATAGATAGCTAGATTTAAGAAAGATAAAACAGATTAGATAGCTAGATAATAGATAAACAGATAGCTAGATACATGATAGATAGATTAGATAGATTGATTGATAGATAGATAGATAGATAGATAGATAAGATGGATAAATAGATAGATAGATAGTTAGATAGATAGATAGATATGGGATAGATAGATAGATAGCCTTTTCACGACATGTACAGCGTGATGACCGTGCGGGCTCACATCGAGCGCCGGGTCGATCAAAACCGGGTGTCAGTGCTGTATGAGAGCTGACACCCTGCTGCAAAGCCCAAAATCGGTGTTAGCAAAAATTGTTTGGCTATTATCCTAGGTCATGTGACAAGGCTCGTTAAAGGGTCAACATTGACTTGTAGGATTGCTACCTTCCAATAGGTGGGACTAAAGTTCTAGTTCTCTTCCTCTCTGAAGAGACAATTTGCATAATTAGCACAAATTGTTGGCATTTAAAGATGTGAATACTTTTCCATCCAATTATGACAAGAGCATTCTTAAGGTGATACCTTTATTGGCTAACCAGAAAATTATATGTTCGCAAGCTTTCAGAGCGCAGAGGCTCCTTCTTCAGGCAAGATTACATTTGGAAGATTACATCTTGCCTGAAGAAGGAGCCTCTGCGCTCTGAAAGCTAGCGAACATATAATTTTCTGGTTAGCCAATAAAGGTATCACCTTAAGAATGCTCTTGTCATAATTGGATGGAAAAGTATTCACATCGATTTTTCTGGCTAACACGGTACCACAATATAATTTATTATTGTACACCATGGCATTTAGAGGAAACCTGTCAGGTCCCCCATGCTCTACAACCCAGCAGCATTCACATAGGTATGACTAGTCACACAGGTATGGTGGCCTGTAAACTCCTGCTCAGAGCAGGAGCTGACATGCCACTTCCCTGTGTACGAGATGCTGATCTAATACCCTGCAATGCAAAAGCACTGCAGATTATTTGATCAGCGATTAGGGCAGGGAAAGTTGATGTCCCTTACTGGGATAAGGTAAACAAGTAAAAATAAAGTTTTAAAAAATTGTAGAAATAAAAAAAATAAAAAATCACAAAGTAAAGAACAAAAAAAAAAGAAAAAATATTAATCCAATAAATACATATATTTATGTAAAAACAAAAATAATCAAAGAAGACATATTTAATATTTTTGAGTCCGAACGACATGATCTATAAAACTGTCCCATTAGTTAATGCCTTCAGTGAACACCATAAAAAAAAGTGGCAAAAAATTATGCTTTTTCTTCATACCGATGAACAAATAGTGGAATAAAACGCAATAAAAAGACAAATGTAAATAAAAATAGTATAGCAGAAAATGTCATCTTGTCCAGCAAAAAACATGCCACCATACAGATCCATCAGCAGAAAAATAAAAAAGCTATAGCGCTCAGAATAGAGTGACGCAAAAACATTTAATTTTTCTATAAAAGTTTTTATTGTGTAGCAACAAAACATAAAAAAATGAAATAAATGAGTTATCGCTGTAATCTTACTGTGATAAACGATAAGTTGTCTTATCACTTTTACCACACGTTGAAAAAAAAACCCAACAATTCCTGAATTGCTGGTTTTTGTTCATTCTGCCTCAAAAAATCGAAATAGAAAGCGATCAAAAAACATTATGTTACCGAAAATAGTACCAATAAAAACGTCTGCTCGTCTCCCAAAAAACAAGCCCTCACATGACTTTGTCAGAACAAATATAGAAACGTTATAGCTGGCGTGTAGTGCGGAGCGGGAAGATAGCCACGGGCGAGGCACTCGTTTCCCTTTATGCCCTGATCCACTACATAAAAGTGTTGGTCCTGGTTGGGTGTGTGCACTTGTGCTGGAGGGCCTTATGCCCGTGAAGGGTGTTGTAGCCGGTAGTATAGGCTGGGCAGGACTATAGGTTCCCCAACATAGAGTCTTTACAGCATGCTCCTTCACACAGTATCCTTCCTCTGTAGTTTACTGTAGGGCTAATGAGGCACAGTGTTTCATCCAGTTTGCCAGAACCCAGCTTCAATGCCACAGTCCTGATCAACGAGCCTCTCTACTCTTTCATCGTTTCCGTGTCCTATTTCTTCCACTACTGGCACCCTGGTTCTACCACTCGGGACCCCACTAGTCCCATAATAATAATAATAATTTTATTTCTATAGCGCCAACATATTCCGCAGCACTTTACCTTTTAGCGGGAACTTGTACAGACAATAGACATTACAACATAACAATAAACACATAAGGTAGATCAAAAGAGATACCTATACGAGTGAGGACTCTGCAAGCTTACAATCTATGAGGAAATAGGGGAGACATGAAAGGTGGATAGTAACAATTGCTTTCATCGTTCGGACCAGCCACAGTTTAAGAAATCGGGTGTTGATGCAATGCTGCATGAACCAGTTATCAGCCTGAATATGTAACAGTATAGACACAGATATTAAATGCATAAAGCGTATGAGTCCAAGTACAAGTACAAGTAGGTCTTGTTTAGGCCCGTTACCTTTCGAGTTGCAAGCTCTGGGATTTCATGACTCAGTTTTTCACACCGTGCTAGCGGGGATGTCACCGAGGTCATCGCAGTTCAGCCCGGCTGGGAACAGAGCCTCAGTGACCGGACGTAACCTGTCATCATCAGTCTCTGAGGCTGCGCTCGCAGCAACTTATTTACTAGCGGTTCTCAACTTGGACGGACGCATCTTGGCACCGTCCAGGTTGAAAACTGTTTATCCCCCAGACATGGATTACAGCATGTGACAGAACGACGGACAGGTATGATATATTGTTGTTTTTTATTTTACTTTTATTACAGGAGATTGAGGGCTTCGCTGGAATAAGGCGTTTAAATAAAAATGGAAAACGGTGTTTAGTTTTATTTCAAATAAAGGACTTTATTCTGGCTGTGTCTTTATTTACCATACAACTATAGGATTAGTAATGGATAGGTGTCTTATAGACGCCTCTCCATTACTAAGCCATGGGCTTGATGTCACCTGACAATACAAAGGTGAAATCAACCCCACAAATATGAACCCCACTTGCCACCGCTACAGGGCAAGTGCGAAGAGCAAAGTGCCAGAATTGGCGCATCTAATCGATGTGCCTTTTCTGGGCAGCTGCATGCTCCTATTTTTAGGCTGGGGGGGACAATTTCCATGGCCCCTTACCAGCCTGAGCATACTAGCCCCCAGCTGTCTGCTTTAGCAAGGTTGGTTGTCAGAAATAGGGGAGACCCTACGCCATTTTTAAATTAAATTCAATTTGCGATCCTTACCTTCTGCGCCCTGACGTGTACCCAACCAACAGTTTTCCACCACATGTATGACATCATTGTTCTCAAGACAAATAAAGCCACAAATTGTATGGTTAATTTTCTCCTGTTTCCCTTGTGAAAATGAAAAATTTGGGGCTTAAGCAACTTTTTTTGGTGAAAAAATTATTTTTTCATTTTCAAGTCTCAACGTTAAAAAGTTCTGTGAAGCACCTGTGGGTTCAAGGTGCTCACTACACCTCTTTTACTAATACCTCCCTTGGACGCAATCATCCTCCTTCGATTTCCAGACTGCTCTGTCAGACTGACCGTGCTGGGGGCGGAGTTATCGCGCTCTTGGTGGTGCGACTACACATTCTGGTACCTTGTGTGTGGAAGTGGTGAGCGACTTGGAAACACCGGATTTTGTGCTTCCCACTTGTTTCAAGGCTGGGGAGATATGGGATGCTGTGTATCTCCGTTGCCATATACAGGACACTGCCTTGCCTGGTGTTAGCCAATGATGGGAATGTGTGAACCCTGCTGTACAGATGAGCAGGTAGTGGCTCCCTTGACATGCCTGGGAGGAATGCATCTAGATTGTTATCTAGATTTGGGTTGACTATTTAGACTATGTGCACACGTTCAGGAATGTGTGCAGAATTTTCCTGAGCAAAACCGGACTTTTTTCGCGGTAAAAACGCGTGGATTTTGCGTGTTTTTTGCGCGTTTTTGGTGTGGATTTTGCGCGTTTTTACCGTGATTTTTCCCTGAACTTTCTAGGTCAATAATATAGCGAGAAAAATGCTAGAATTACGTGAAATTAATGAACATGTTACTTCTTTTTCCATGATGTGTTTTTTTCGCGGAAAAAAACGCACCATGTGCACAAAAAATTGCGGAATTCATTCTAAATAATAGGATGCTTTATTCATGCGTTTTTTACGCATTTTTTTTTTTCAAAAAAACCCTCAAATAATCCTGAACGTGTGCACTTAGCCTTAAGGCTTGCTACTAAACCAGTCCAGTCCTGTTTATTCAGTTCCCTTGCATAGTGGTATGGTGTGTGCTTCCTGGTTGGGTTTTGATTGCTTCTTAGCAGGTGCTAATGGTCTTTACAGATTCTTCTTTATTAGCTATTGTCCCGTGGCTTCTCTTTTGTTTTCATTTGGATTTTATGCTGTTAGCTTTGGATTTTTTTTTGTTACCTGACTCTACATCGTCCGCATCACCAGAGTCCAGTTATCCTGCGAGATCAGTCTGGGAAGGGCTATGTAAAGCCCCTTTTATCTTTGGGAGTGGGTGAAGAATATTCCAGCCAATAAGGACTTGCCTGAAAATGGTGGCTTGCGCAAAGTGCGTGTATGACTGTGCTTTTGCTGGTCCAATGCGAGTCGCTACAGAGTAGTTATTCCTGTGCATGACAACCTCCAGATAAGTTCCTGGAGGGGTGTAGTTTCCAAAATGGGGGTCACTTGGGTATTTCCACTGTTTAGACACATCAGGAGTATAGCTATGCAAACACGACATGGTGTCCGCTATCTATTCCAGCCAAAAGCCAAATGGTGTACCTTCCCTTCTATGCCCGGCCGTGTGCTCAAACAGTAGTTTTCACCCACATATGTGCTATCTGCATGCTCAGGAGAAATTGCACAACAAATTGTACAAACAGAAAACTGTATAATTCATTTTAAAATGTTCATTTTTTTTTTGTTTCCACATTGCATTAATTCCTGTGAAGCAGCTAAAGAGTTAATAAACCTCTAAAATGCTGTTTTGAGCACTTTTAAGGGTGTAGTTTTTAAAATGGTGTCAGTTTTGGGTATTTTCTGTCATACAGGCCCCTCAAAATCACTTCAAACTGATAGATAGATCAGATAATAGATTAGAGATTGATAGATAGATAGATAGATAGATAGATAGATAGATAGATAGATAGATAGATAGTAGATAGGATAGATAGATAGATAGATGATAGATAGATAGATAGATAGATAGATAGATAGATAGATATGGATAGATAGATAGATAGATAGATAGATAGATAGATAGATAGATAGATAGATAGATAATAGATAGATGATAGATAGATAATAAATAATAATAATAATAATCTTTATTTATATAGCGCCAACATATTCCACAGCGCTTTATAGATATATGATAGCTAGATGATAGATAGATAGATAATAGATAGATAGATAGATAGATAGATAGATAGATAGATAGATGATAGATAGATAGATAGATAGATAGATAGATAGATGATAGATAGATAGATAGATAGATAGATAGATAGATGATGATAGATAGATAGATAGATAGATAGATAGATAGATAGATAGATAGATAGATAGATAGATAGATAGATAGATAGATAGATAGAAATAATAGATAGATGATAGATAGATAATAGATAGAAAGAAATTAAGGTACTGCCACACTACACGATCCCGCTAACGATCTCGTTAGCGTCGCATACTAATGAGATCGCTAGCGGGATCATTTACAATATCGCTAGTGTCGGCCACATTTAGCGATGTCGTTAAGGACGCTATCGCGGTTAGCGATCTTCTTAACGACTTTAGCGGTACAAAAGTACCGCTAAATCGCTAAAAAAGGTGTCACACTCAGCGATATATACTTACCCAGCGGGATGCCGACGATCAGAATAGGGTCCGGAACGATCAGGACGACGGACGAGATCACAGCAGGGGCCACATCGCTGCTGCATGCCGCACACAACAACATCGCTAACGGGATCGCTAAATAGTGACGTTTTTTAGCGATCCCGTTAGCGATGTTGTTTAGTGTGGCATACCCTTTAGATAGACAATAGATAGATAGATTGATAGATTTGAGATAGATAGATAGATAGATAGATAGATAGATAGATAGATAGATAGATAGATAATCTAAAAAAGTTGTTGAGGCAGCACACTATATCCAAAGTTACAAAGTGCTCTTTAAGGCCGGCGTCACACTGGCGAGTGTGATGTGAGTAAGTCGCACGACTTTCTCGCATCAACACCCGGCACGGCCGCCCGCTCCTGGACCTGAGTGTGCGGCTGCATGTATTTCTATGCAGCCGCACACTCAGGTCTGAGAGCAGGCGGCCGTGCCGGGTGTTGATGCGAGAAAGTCGTGCGACTTACTCACATCACACTCGCCAGTGTGACGCCGGCCTAATAGTCCATGTGGCGACGTTTCGGTCCTGGGTACAGACCTTTCTCAAGCAATTACAAATGTGCACATTTGTAATTGCTTGAGAAAGGTCTGTACCCAGCACCGAAAAGTTGCCACATGGGCTATTAAAGAGCGCTTTGTAACTTTGGATATGGTGTGCTGCCTCAACTTTTTTCAGATTATTCATAAGGACTGGCATGTGCCTATGAGGCGTTTGCAACCTTTTTTCAACTGTGCTGTTATTTTCTATTTTTTTTAGATAAGATAGATAGATAGATAGATAGATAGATAGATAGATAGATAGATAGATAGATAGATAGATAGATATGGATAGATAGATAGATAGATAGATAGATAGATAGATAGATAGATAGATAGATAGAATAGGATAGATAGATAGATAGATAGATAGATAGATAGATAGATAGATAGATAGATAGATAGATAGATAGATATGGATAGATAGATAGATAGATAGATAGATAGATAGATAGATAGATAGATAGATAGATAGATAGATAGATAGATAGATAGATATGAGATACATAAATTAATTAGACAGAGGAAGCAGAAAATACGATGGAACTTTAGCTTCAGTCTCCTCAGATCAATTGAAGGAAGGATTTTAATAAGGCACAAAGGGGCTTGGGGTCGTTGGTGAATTGAGCGAAAGTTGTCTAAGATCTTGTGAGCTTGTTAGAAATCAGAAATAAAGAATACAAATGTGAACATCTATTTACGCCTATAAATGAATTGTACATCTACTTTGTGTACAGAAGCGCAGACTTTAAGGAACAGAACATATTTAGGGAATATGCAAAAGAACATTAATACCGTACACTCTAAATCTATCACAGGAGCCGCTCCTGGAATACTTTCCACATATCTGTGCTGTAATAGAAACAAAGTAAAAATGTCTTTCCGCTGGGAGAAGCCTGAGTGGCGGCATCTATCACTGTGTAGCTTTAGCAAAAGCAGAGCAAGAACATCGCAATTAGGAAACTAGGCAGAGCCCTCCTATGAAGAAGAATAAAGAACCAGATCTGGAGGAACCTGGCATTGTAGCAGGTATTGTCGCATGCAACTAGCAGGATAGATATTTCTGACGGGCATTAGTATAGCAAGAGCCAAATGCAAATGCACAAGTATAAATCTTTATGGCCAGACAAATTTTCCTATTTTTGCGCTTTTGTTTTTTACTGCAAAATATATATTTTTTCTTTTTATAGGCCTAGATGTAGTTTTAAATGAAAACATTCACTTTACCACCAAAAATGAACTGAAAAACTGCCAAAAAAATCTGCCATTTTTTTTTTTTTTGAGGTCTTGTTTTTTGCAGAACAAGCTTTGATCACGGTTTGTGCTCTTTTTTTTGGGAAAGAAAAATGCTATAGTGGTTAAATATTTCTATATGTGGAAATATCTGACTTTTACAGATTTGGTGATAGCAAATATGTTTTGGGGCTTTTTTTCTTTTCATTTTGGTTTGGGAAAATGGGGTGATTTGAACTTATCACATTTTTCTTTTTTTTTTCTAGTTTTTAAACTTTTTTTTAACATTTTTTGCATATTTTTATACCCCCAACAAGAGTCATGAACCAGCAGTTATATATGATATCAGTATGTTGTCAGTTTACTGATTATGAAGCATAGATTCTTCTTCTTACGACTAACAAGATGGGGATTATCGGGGTTTTCAGCAGGTCTTGACTGTCATGAGTTCCCCAAGGGAAACACCACCCCCCAGATAGAATTACTTGAATCCTGCTTTCAGTGATTGAGTAAAGCGCTCAATCTCCTGCAGTCTTATAGAGAATGAAGAGTTGTAGTGCTCATGCTGTCCCTGCACTCTATTCAGCTGTGCCTCTTCAGAGCCCCATTCTCAGGATCATTGGTGGTTCCAGTGATCGGACCCCCAGAGATCAATAATGTATCTGTTATATCTTATTGCATTTCCATGTCTTAGAGGGACATAGGAATGTCATGGAAGGGTTATTGCTTGGGGCCCATCAGGGAGGCAGAAAGATGCTAACAAACAATGATTTCCTCTGGCAGGCTGCACTGGTCATGTTTTAGATAGGAGGCCTGTCATAAGGTCTTGCATCTGAAAAGATTTAGACTTCACAAGACAATCCCTTTAATGCAAATGAGCATACTTGAGCATATAATGGATTTTAAATTCTGTGATGATCAGACTCCAAATCCCCTTCTTGGACATAGTATGCAGTAGTTTTTCCTTTGCTGTATAATGAATTTTGATAATTCAAATTAAGGACAATTTGTCAGAATTAGGAAGCATGGAATACCTAAAGAGAGCAAATTTTTAATACATATTACACACTTTTTTGCTCCTACTGCAAATTTTGTTAAAGCAACCTAGAAGAAAGGATTTGCTCATTTAGTTGAAAACTGCATCAAATTTGTCAGATCTCTGAGCGGTGCCAAAGTAATATGTTTGCTGTGTAGCAGATAGCAGAAATACATTCTCAAATACTGATATTTCTGTAGGTATTAGCGGACATTAATGACCTCTGTTCAGTGTGACAATTTAAACGGACTGTGCACATTTAGAAAAACATGTCTGCCTTCCTTAAAAAAATAGCACCCCCATCCATGGGTTGTGTCTAGTTTTGCTACTTTGCTCAATTGATGTGGAGCGCTTCATTACCCAATGCAACCTGAAGACAGGGGTGGCACTGTTTTCAAAACATAACTTTTTTTTTCTTATCCTGGACAGTCCCTTTAAATGAATGAACATAGTAAATCGTTGAAAAATACATATCAAGCTCATCTGAGGGATGTGAAAGAACAGGGAAGAGGCATATATGTAAACACAATGCATGATCAAGTCCATCCCAAAAGTGCTAATATTTCCCTCTTTATCCCAAATGTCTATCCACTGGACCAAAGATTAAAAAAAACATTTACATAGAGTATTTACGTAATTTTATTCTAGAAAAGCAATCAAGGCTTTTGAAACCACCAGCAGAGTGATTAGGTCTTGAGGTAGACTATTCCACTAATTAATAGTTCTTATGGTAAAGAAGGCCTGTCTCTTCTGCAGATGAAACCTTTTTTTCTCCGGATGGAAGGAGTTCCCCCTAATCTTCTGTGGTAGTTTTACAAGAAACGGCTTTTGGCCAGGTGCACAACTTTACATTTAATAATATGTAACTTCTTCTGCCAGGGTCTCATAAGCGGCTCATTGACATTGCACACTGATATTTAGTCTGTGATCTACAAATTAACACAGATCCTTCTTTACAAGTGATTTTCCCAGTTTTACTCCCCCTATAACATATGATGTCCGCATTTTGTTAGCGCCCATGTGCATAACTTTACATTTCATCATATTCAACCTCATCTTCCATATGGTGGTCCAAAAACTCAGTTTGTCAACATATAACTTAAAGAAGTTGTCGACCACTTGGACAACTTCTTCTCATACCCCACACTTGACCCCGATAACATAATAAAGTCTATACTCACCTACCGTGCCGGCGCTGTTCATTCTCCCCGCGGATCTCATGCAGTGTTGTGACATGTGACGTTGGCGCCCAATCAGCGCTGGCATCACTCTCTCCGGCTTCGGACAAATCAAACATGAAGAGGAAGTCAGAGATCATCTGCAGCCCGGACTTCTTTTTCATGTTCGATTTGTCCAAAGGCGGAGACAGTGATGCCAGCGCTGATTGGGTGCCGGAGTCATATGTCACAACACTGCACGAGAGTGGGGAGAGTGGGTGCCGACACCGGAGGTGAGTATAGGCTTTAATATGTTATTGGGGCCAAACATTTTGATCAAGAAAGGGTTGTCCTAGTTGTTTCAAAAACAATGTCACCTGTGTCTATGGGTTGTAACTGGTCTTACACCACATCACTATTTAAATGAATGGCAATGAGCTACTGTGTCACACACAACCTGTAGATAGGTAAGGGTTTTTTAGATGATAGCAGCCATGATTTTCTAATAATGGACAGTCTCTTTAAATGAATGATTTTCCATCTAAAATCTAGGATGCTAAAGATCTGGGTGCAATGAAAGACACATTATAAAATTGTGCCTTAGGCACTAATAGAGTTTGTCCAGCCCTGGGTGACATGTCTCTATCACCTATCATCAGACTATTTTAACTGGTTATTCAATTTTAACATATGGAAGCTTATAGACAGTCACGTTGAATTTCTCCCCATTATTTGGGATTTATATAGAGATGACGATTGCAGTTTGGAGCTGTAATAGATCAAGTAATCTCGCCACTCTGCAAACATTGAAAATGCATTTGCCATGTAATATCCGTGCATTAGGAGATGCGATCTGCCATGAATAGATTTTTTTAATATGAGCAGCACTTGCTGTAATACAAATATAATGTATTTTGCATAATGATGAACACATTTATTTTTCTTTAATATCCTGGTAATGAGTCTGCTGATGTAAATGAATTTCACTCATGGATAAATGGTATTGTTTATCGATGCACATGCATTCACACACAATATCCAAGCAGCTGTTACAGGAGAGTGAAATAGTCCTGGATTGCTGGAAGAAATATGTGATCAGGAGATGTAGGGTGAATATAAATCCAGGACTTTATTAATGGCAGCCTACCCATAGGACAGATCATCAGTATGAGATTGGTGGGGATCTGACTCGCACCATCCCTTGGTAATATATTTACTAAAGGCCCCACCAGTGGAGCGCAGAATCAACTTCATTGTTTAAAGGGAATCTGTCACCCTAAATTGGCGGGATATTTAAATGATGGCAGTCAGGTCAGATGGGCGGTGTTTTGGGTACTTGCCTTAACATGTTGTTCGCCGCTGTCTCCATTATTTCTGGGAATTGTAGTCGTTGCCCTCCATATAACACGTCTGCGCATTGCAATCTGCGGGCAAAGCATACTGCACGTGCGCAATTCAAGATTGCAATGCGCAGGAGCGTTATATGGAGGGCAACGACTACAATTCCCAGAAATAATGGAGACAGCGGCGAACAATATGTTAAAGCAAGTACCCAAAACACCGCCCATCTGACCTGACTGCCATCATTTAAATATCCCGCCAATTTAGGGTGACAGATTCCCTTTAAAAGGCACAGTGCTGTACATTTGGTAGAGGCAGTGGCTGGTACTTCAGCTCGGTCCTGTTAACCTTCAATTAGTCGTGGCAAAATACTTACACTATTAGTCACGTGGGGTTCATTGAACCCCAGTTTTCATATCGAAAAATAAACAATATATATTAAAGAAGAATTTTTACTTTATTTAAGAACTTAAGGTGCAAGAACTCAGCTGAACAATAATATTATTTAGTAATGAGCAAAATTTAAATATCTATTTATGTACTATGAAAAAATAAGTAATTATTTGGCACAAGAATCACATATATTCTGAGGGAGCTTATTGCACATACATTTCTTGCAATTATCACATTTGATTTTGTTTTTTCGGTCACTAGATCTCACACACAAATGATATCGAACTTTGGCTACTTCCAGAACAAGAAAAAGAACCAATAAAGTACTATATTATTAGTCTCGTGAGGTCCGTTGGACCCAAAGCACCGCACTGCGGCACGTGTAAACTCACAATATACGGAGGAGGGAGGGGCGCACCAAGCTAGGAAGCTACTGAAATGGTCTGCTACCTACTCTCCATACTTGTGGAAATATAAACAAACTAGCTTGGGGTCCCATGGACCCCGCAAGACTAATTAAAGGCTACGGTGAACTTTATTAGGCTAAGTTCACACGTTGCGGAATTGCCGCGGAAATTTCCGCGGCAATCCCGCACTTCTCCCGCAGGAAATACGCACGTTTTTTTTATGCTGATTCCCGCCAGAATAATAGCGTTTTGCAAGCGTAATTAGCTTGCAGAATGCTAGCGTTTTCCTAGCGATCTGTAGCATCGCTTGGAAAACTGATTGACAGGTTGGTCACACGAGTCACACATAGTGTTTCACACGTGTGACCAACTTTTTACTATTGATGCCGCCTATGCCGCATCAATAGTAAAAAGATCTAATGTAAAAATAATAAAAAAAATAATAAATAATGATATTCTCACCTTCCGGCGGCCCCCGCAGCCTTCCCGCCTCTCAGCGACGCTCCCGGCAACTCCGGTCCCAGGAGTGCTTTGCGACAAATCACACCGATGACGTAGCATCTCGCGAGACCGCTATGCCATCTGGGTGATTCTCGCAAAGGACTCTTGGGACCGGAAGTTGCCGGGAGCGTCGCTGAAGGCGGGAAAGCTGCGGGGGACGCCGGAAGGTGAGAAATATCATTATTTTTTATTTTAATTATTGTTTTACCAGGGATATGGTACCCAGGGCCTGGAGGAGAGTCTCCTCTGCTCCAGACCCTGGGTACCATCCGCACATGAACCGCTTACATTGCGCATAGTGGGCATAGCCACATGCGGAAAGTAAGCGGTTCAATGCATTCCTATGGCGGCGGAATCACCGCGGTTACGCTAAATTAATGAACATGTTGCTTTTTTTTCCGCTAAGCGTTTTTTTTGCGGAAAAAAACGCAACATGTGTACAAAACATGCGGAATCAATTAAAACGTATAGAATGCTTAATGCTTGCGTTTTGTTCGCGGTTTAACCGCGGAAAATAGCGGAAAAAACCGCGAAAAAAACGCAATTATTCCTGATCGTGTGCACTTAGCCTTAAGCTGTAAAACCAGGTACAGCTACATCCAAATGTATAACACTCCCTTTATGTCATCAATTCACCCCAATAAGGTATATGAAGTGAGTTTATAATTATGTGACAACTTCTTTGAGGAGGCAGCCTACACACAGTGCTCAGCATCTGTTGCTGGTCATGTTGTTTACCCCCACGTCACAACTATCCAACCGCCCAACTGGCTGCAGGGAACCACAGATGTATGAGTCTGCAGAGCTGTTTGCACATTCTATTCCATGGGCATCAGAGGTCTGTTTCAAAGATTCACAGCCTCAAGAGGAGGAAAGCATCTGTGCCAATGCCCAAAATTGTTTCCATTTGGATCCAGAGTTGGACGAAGTAGGGTACGAGCAGAATTCAGACCCTAGTCTCCAGACGTTATCCTCTGGGGGTGGAGTTGATTCTGATGAGACTCAGAGACCTGAGGCACATGCATACTGTACTTTGCTGTCAGGGCAGGAAGAGAAGGAGGGTGACTCTCAAGGCAAGGAGTGGGAGAACAGAGTTGATGACAATGAGGTTGTAGATTCCACTTAGTGTGAAGCCAGAGGCACACAGCTGAGCAGCTCAGCAGACAAAGTTGAAGAGGAAGACAAGGAGTTAACGTTGCGGCTTCCTGCACAGACATGGATTTGACCGATCTCAGACACTAAGCACACCACATCTTTCTCAATCCATCATAACATCTCTGTCTGCGCCTCACTCATTGTCCAGCAGTTTGTTGTGAACACCCTACTCCACCCTCTCTCAGCACAGAAGCCAGCCCTTGGTCCTGCAGTTGTGGTCACGTAAAAGATTTTTTACTCCTTCACATGCCAAAGCTAGGAGCTTGAACTTCACCCATCTCCAATCTGTTGGCCACAGAAATGCTGCCTTTCCACCTAGTGGATACAAACAGTTTCCGACAGCTGATGGCCATCAATGTCCCCAAGTACCAGTTGCCCAGTCACCATTACTTCTCTAAGAAAGCTGTGCTTGCACTACACCAGCATGTCACAGACATCACCCGTTCTTTGAAAATATCTAAGTCTGAAAGAGTGCTTTTCACCACTGATACCTGAATGAGCAAGCATACCCAGAGGTGTTACATCTCGCTGACTAGACACTGGATGACTCTGGTGGCTGAAGGGGCACGCCAGGAAAGACTGCTCCACAAATCTTGAAATCCCTAAGGCTTGCGGGACAAACCCCTGTATCTAACATTTCCTTCCCTGGTTCTGCCTCCTCCACCTCCACTAGGACATCCACCTATGCCTTCAAACCACTCCGTTAATGAGACATGCGTTCCTACAATGCAGAGAAAATCCCTCCCACCTCTGTACTGCGCAGGCAGGGCTCACCGCAATCAGGCAGTGTTTAAATTAATATGCCTTGGAGATCGCAATCACACAGCTCAAGAGTTGTGGACAGCTATCCAGGTTGAGTTTGAGCAACCGGTCCCTCACCCACCTCTTAATTGTAACTTAAATTCAAAACTAAACGCTGGCCCAGACCCTGTCTCATGCATGGCCCATGCCTGACCGCTGCACCATTTTAAAATTTCTACTGTAAGTCAATTGATACCACTGTTCTTGGTGTTTGCCCATAATTTTTGGAAATGTTTGGACTTCACTATGGGTCTCCTTCATGTGTGTTGCCTGTAGCAGTAGGGCTCCTAGACCTGTAGGCCTGCACTTATTTTCAGTCAACTATCTGTGTTATTATCCTTAAATGTTTCTAACAATAGTAGTCTGCGAAGCTGATATTTGTGCCACCAGAGTGTGGCTGAGCAGAAAAGCAGTTTGAGCTGTTGTATGAGGTATAAGGACTCCCAGCACAGCAGACCTAAACCGGTTCCTCATCCACCTCTTAATTTTAACTTAACCCCTTCACCCCCAAGGGTGGTTTGCACGTTAATGACCAGGCCAATTTTTACAATTTTGACCACTGTCTTTTTATGAGGTTATAACTCTAGAACACTTCAACGGATCTTCGCGATTCTGAGAATGTTTTCTCGTGACATATTGTACTTCATGTTAGTGGTAAAATTTCTTCGATATAACTTGCGTTTATTTTTGAAAAAAACGCAAATATGGCGAAAATTTTTAAAATTTTGCAATTTTCAAACTTTGAATTTTTATTCCCTTAAAACAGAGAAATATATCACACAAAATAGTTAAGAAATAACATTTCCCACATGTCTACTTTACATCAGCACAATTTTGGAACAAAATTTTTTTTTGTTAGGAAGTTATAAGGGTTAAAAGTTGACCAGCGATTTCTCATTTTTACAGCAAAATTTACAAAGCCATTTTTTTTAGGGACCACCTCACATTTGAAGTCACTTTGAGGGGTCTATATGGAGAAAATACCCAAAAGTGACACCATTCTAAAAACTGCACCCCTCAAGGTACTCAAAACCACATTCAATAAGTTTATTAACCCTTCAGGTGCTTCACAGTATCTAAAGCAACGTGGAAGGAAAAAATGAATATTTTACTTTTTAGCCACAAAAATTATCTTTTACAAACTTTTTTTTTATTTTCACAAGGGTAAAAGGAGAAAATGGACAGATAAGGTTGTTATGCAATTTCTCCTGAGTACGCCAATACCCCATATGTGGGGGAAAACCACTGTTTGGGCACACGGCAGAGCTCGTAAGGGAAGGAGCGACGTTTGACTTTTTCAAACTAAAATTGGCTGGAATTTAGATTGGATGCCATGTCGCGTTTGGAGAGCCCCTGATGCGCCTAAACAGTGGAAACCCCCACAAGTGACACCCCCTAAGGTACTTATCTAGATCTGTTGTGAGCACTTTGAACCCTCAAGTGTTTCACAAAAGTTTATAAAGCCTGGGTGTGAAAAAAAAAAAAATCAATTTTCCACAAAAATGATTTTTTAGTCCCAAATTTTTGAATTTTCCCAAGGAAATTGGACCCCAAAAGTTGTTGTCCAATTTGTCCTGAGTACGCTGATACCCCATATGTGGGGGGGGGAAACTGTTTGGGCGCACGGCAGGGCTTGGAAAGGAAGTAGTAACGTTTTGGAATGCAGACGTTAATGGGAGTCATGTTCCGTTTTCAGTGCCCCAGATGAGCCTAAACAGTGGAAACCCCCCACAAGTGACCCCATTTTGGAAACTAGACCCCCTAAGGAACTTATCTAGATCTTTGGTGAGCACTTTGAACCCCCAAGTGCTTCACACAAGTTTATAATGCCCGGGCATGAAAATAAAAAATCCTATTTTTTTCCCACAAAAATTATCTTTTAGTCACTAATTTTTTATTTTCCCAAGGGTAACAGGAGAAATTGGACCACATAAGTTGTTGTACAATTTGTCCTGAGTACTCTGATACCCCATATGTGGGGGGAACCACTGTTTGGGCGCACGGCAGAGCTCGGAATGGAAGGAGCACCATTTGACTTTTTCCAACCAAAATTGGCTGGAATTGAGTTTGGATGCCATGTTGCATTTGGAGAGCCCCTGATGTGCCTAAACAGTGGAAACCCCCACAAATGACCCTATTTGGGAAACTAGATCCCCTAAGGAACTTATCTAGATTTTTGATGAGCAATTTGAACCCCCAAGTGCTTCACACAAGTTTATAACGTAGAGCCGTAAAATTTAAAAATCATATTTTTTCCACAAAAATGATCTTTTCACCCCAATTTTTATTTTTCCAAGGGTAACAAGACTCCAAAAGTTATTGTGCAATTTGTCCTGAGTGCGCTGATACCCCATATGTGGGGGTAAACCACTGTTTGGGTGCATGGCAGAGTTTGGAAGGGAAGGAGCGCCGTCTGACTTTTTCAACGCAGAATTGGCTGGACGCCATGTCGTGTTTGGAGAGCTCCTGATCTGCCTAAACAGTGGAAACCCCCATAAATGACACCATTTTGGAAACTAGACCACTCAAGGAACTTATCTAGATGTGTGGTGAGAACTTTGAACCTCCAGGTGTTTCACTAAAGTTTATAACGTACAGCCGTATAATAAAAAATCTTTTTTTTTTTTTTTACAAAAATGATTTTTTTCGCCCCCAATATTTTATTTTCACAAGGGTAACAGAAGAAATTGGAACCCAAAAGTTGTTGTCCAATTTGTCCTGAGTACACTGATACCCAATATGTGGGCGAAAACTACTTGTCATGTGTGCATTGCCACGAAGATCGTCGCGGTTGCACATTTTGACTTCTCACAGCTGATCTGCTGTTTCTTTGTGTTTGGCAGCTAGGGAGTTAATTCTGTCTGTGCTCGGTGCTGGAACTGGGTGCAGTTTCTCCCGGCTGCAATTGATTATTTGTTGATTGGTTTCCTTTAAATTCCTGGTTGTCTGCTTGGGGAGTTGCCAGTGAAACCTTCATGCAGACCACAGATAGGAATGAATCTGTATAGACTTTAGTTGTGAGCTCCTTAGTTGTTCTAAGCTCAACTTGGTTAGAGTTTATTTCCCAGACCATTTATGTTCCTTTGGTGTTTGAGTGTGTATGCAAGCGAGTGTTATCCTGTCTGTCTTATATGTCTAATCTGTGTATTTAGCTGAGATCAGCCCATATCCCTTTGGTGGTAGTCAGGATCCTTCTTAGGACTGATTACAGGGTTCAGGGTCTGATAGGAGACAGGGTAAAGGGTATGCCACACTAAACAATATCGCTAACGGGATCGCTAAAAAACGTCACTATTTAGCGATCCCGTTAGCGATGTTGTTCAGTGCGGCAGCTTCCAGCGACGAGCTTCCTGCTGTGATCTCGCTCGTCGCTGGAATCGTTCCGGACCCTATTTCATCGCTGGCGCTCCCGCTGGGTAAGTATCTTATCGCTGTGTGGCACCTTTTCTTAGCGATTTAGCGGTACTTTTGTACCGCTAAAGTCGTTAAGAAGATCGCTAACGGCGATAGCGTCGTTAACTATATCGCTAAATGCGGCAGCATTTAGCGATATAGAAACAATCCCGCTAGCGATCTCATTAGTATGCAACGCTAACGAGATCGCTAGCGGGATAGCTTAGTGTGGCAGTACCTTTAGGTTGGAGACTTGGACTTCTGAACCATTATCAGTACCTCCAAGGTGAGGGATTAGTTAGGACCCCAGTTTAGGGTCAGGTTAGATCCCGGTCCACCTCTTTCCTGTTTCAGCTCATCAAGTCCTCAAGATTAACCTGAGTTCAGCAGATATCGTGTCAGGTAAATCTATTCTATACTTACATGCTGATGTTGCTATACTAGTTGTTGTATAGAGTGTTGTTCCTGTATTAATAGTTTACTGACATTGTATACATATCATTAGACAGCGTGACACTACTGTATGGGCACACGTCGGGGCTCGGAAGGGAAGTAGTGACGTTTTGGATTGCAGACTTTGATGGAATGGTCTGGGGGCGTCATGTCACATTTGGAGAGCCCCTGATGCGCCTAAACAGTGGAAACCCCCACAAGTGACCCCATTTTGGAAAATAGACCCCACAAGGAACTTATCTAGATGTGTGGTGAGCACTTTGAACCCCGAAGTGCTTCACAGAAGTTTATAACGCACAGCCGTAAAAATAAAAAATTTTTTTTTTTTTTTGCAAAAATGATTTTTTCGCCCCAATATTTTATTTTTACAAGGGTAACAGGAGAAATTGGACCCCAAAAGTTGTTGCCCAATTTGTCCTGAGTACGCTGATACCCAATATGTGGGAGAAAACTACTGGATGGGTACACGTTGGGGCTCGGAAGGGAAGTAGTGACGTTTTGGATTGCAGACTTTGATGGAATGGTCTGGGGGCGTCATGTCGCATTTGGAGAGCCCCTGATGCGCCTAAACAGTGGAAATCTCCAACAAGTGACCCCATTTTGGAAAATAGACCCCACAAGGAACTTATCTAGGTGTGTGGTGAGCGCTATGAAGCCCCAAGTGCTTCACATATTTTTTTTTTTGTACAAAAATGATATTTTCGCCCCCAGTTTTTTATTTTCCCAAGGGTAACAGAAGAAATAGGACAAATTGCACAATAACTCTTGGGGTCCAGAGTACGCTGATACCCCATATGTGGGGATAAAGTACTGTTTGGACGCATGGCAGAGCTCAGAAGTGAAGGAGCACCGTTTGACTTTTTCAACGCAGAATTGGCTGGAATTGAGATCAGACGCCATGTCACATTTGGAGAGCCCCTGATGTGCCTAAACAGCGGAAACCCCCAATTCTAACTCCAACCCTAACCCCAACACACCCCTAACCCTAGTCCCAACCCTAACCACAAACCTAACCCTAACACACCCCTAATCCCAACCCCAACCCTAATCCTAACTTTAGCGCCAACCCTAACCCTAACTTTAGCCGCAACCCTAACCCTAACCCTAATGGGAAAATGGAAATAAATACATTTTTTTAATTTTATTATTTTTCCCTAACTAAGGGGGTGATAATGGGGGGTTTGATTTACTATTTATAGCGGGTTTTTATGATTGGCAGCTGTCACGCTAAAAGACGCTTTTTATTGCAAAAATAGTTTTTTGCATCGCCACATTTTGAGAGCTATAATTTTTGCATATTTTGGCCCACAGAGTCATGTGAGGTCTTATTTTTGTGGGACGAGTTGACGTTTTTATTTGTACCATTTTTGAGCAGGTGACATTTTTTGATCGCTTTTTATTTTGATTTTTGGGAGGTTAGAATGAACAAAAATCAGCAATTCATGAATTTGTTTTGGGGGAGGCGTTTTTATTGTTCCGCGTGTGGTAAAATTGATAAAGCAGTTTTATTCTTCGGGTCAGTACGATTATGGCGATACCTCATTTATATCATTTTTTTATGTTTTGGCGCTTTTATAGAATAAAAACAATTTTATATAAAAAATAATTATTTTGCATCGCTTTATTCTGCGAGCTATAACTTTTTTATTTTTTCGCTGATGATGCTGTTTGGCGGCTCGTTTTTTGCGGGACAACATGACGTTTTCAGCGTTACCATGTTTATTTATATCGGTCTTTTTGATCGCGCGTTATTCCACTTTTTGTTCAGCGGTATGATGATAAAGCATTGATTTTTTGCTTCGTTTTTTTTTTTTTTTTTTTAAGGGGTTCACTAATATGTGTACTTTTATTGTTTTGGTTTCTTTTATTTACAGGAAGAAATGAATTTATTGGGGAATTTTTTTTTTTAATTTATTTTGGATTTTTTTTTATAACATGTTTATTTTTATTTTTTTAACTTTTTTACTTTGTCCCAGGGTGGGACATCACTGTATTTTATCAAATCGCTGGTATGACAGTGTGCACAGCACACTGTCACACCAGCGATCGCTCAGGCAGTGCAGCAGGCTTCTCAGTGCCTGCTCTCAGCAGGCACTGAGGAAGCCACCTCCCTCCAGGACCCCGGCGCCATCTTGGATCCGGGTCCTGGGAGGGAGGAAGCCCTCAGAACAGCGCGATCACATCGCGCTGGTCTGAGGGTCTCAGGGGGGCGCGCAGGGAGCCCCCACCCTGCGCGATCCTCCCCTGTGCCCCCAGTACACCGCGATCATGTTTGATCGCGGTGTGCTAGGGGTTAATGTGCCGGGAGCGGTCCGTGACCGCTCCTGACACACAGTCACGTGTGTCAGCTGTGATAATCAGCTGACACCCGGCGGCGATTAGCTGCGCTCCCCTCAGGAGCGCAGCTGATCGCCTATGACGTACTATCCCGTCCATGGGCAGAATGGCATGGGTTTTATGGACGGGATAGTACGTCTAATGTCAGAGAGGGGTTAAATTCAAAGCTGTAAATTCTGGCCCAGACCCTGTCTCATGCATGGCCAATGCCTGACTGCTGTGTCATTATAAAATTTCTACTGTGTGTCAATTGATGCCACTTTTCCTGGTGTCTGCCCCTAATTTTTGGAAATGTTTTGATTCCAAGTTGGGTCTCCTTCATGTGTGTTGCCTGAATTTGGCAGGGAGCTCAGAGCACATACCTGTCACTCATCCACCTGTTTCTGATCAATGTTTAAGCTAGAAATGCTGGTCCAAGCCCTGTCCCATGCATCCTTGCTGCGCAATTATACTTTTTGTACTCTGGGTCAATTGATACCCGTTATCCTGCTGTCTACCCCTAATTTGAGCTGTTTTGGCTGTAGCGGGGAGTTGGCTGTCAATCAGGATAACATCGGCAGAGAAACCCTGTCGACAGAGCAGAGTGGAAGAGAATAAGCTGCTCTGTTGAATTGTGATTTCAGAAATAAGGAGCTTGTTCTTCTTACACGGCCATTTTTATATAGCATATATTATCAGTATATTATGTCATTTTTATTTTTTGCCTATAGTATTTTCTCCCATGAGGGCCCAGTGATAGTTTTATTAGTGATTTGAGTAGTATTATATGCAATTTTGTGATATTTGTGATATTTGTATTTCTGTATTGTATGTTAAAATTATTTTAGGTGGGTTTAGATGTGCCAGTTACTTTTTATTTATATTTGCTAATATCATTTTACTCTGTTGTATGTCAGAGTTTGACTAGTGCACTGTAATCCAATAGTTAATCATTATTATTTTTCTAGTGTGCCCCTGCTTTATACTATAATTTTTACAGGGTCTAAGACCTGCTTAGGCCTCTTTCACACTTCCGGCGGCCAAAATGCGGTTTTTTGCCGGATGGTTTCTGATGCTTGGAGAGATAAGAAACCATCCGGCAAAAACAAAAAACGTTACATGCAGCGTTTTTTCTGGACGCCACAATGTACATTTGCGCCGCATCCGGACAAAACCGCATGCAACGCATTGACATGCGGCGCCATCCGGCGCTAATGCATGTCAATGCGAAAAAAGCCGCATGCGGCGCATCAGATTTTCAGATGCGGCGCTGCGGCAAAATGGTACAATTTTTATTTTTGCAATCACTTTTGATTTGATTTCCACTCCATTCTGCAGAGGCTATTCGATGGATAGGGAATAACTTACCACCTTAGGACAACCTTAGGACAACCCTTTTAAATGCTTGATATAGGGACTGAATGAGTATTTTTGCTTTTAATACTATTATACTATGCCACAGTTTTGGGGAAAATGAATTTCTAAAGTGATGTGCACACAGATTTTTTTTGAGGTGGTCAAAGAAGATGAGTTTTCCAGTGGAAACCGCTTAAGAAAACGCTTCTTCTTTAAGAAGCTTTTTTTGGAGTATTTTTGCTTCTTGAGTTTCTTGAATCACTCCCTGAAGTGGATTTAAAGTGCTTTTGAAGCTTTTTGGAACAGTTTTTTCATTGAGCATTTTGCAGTTATATCGTGCCTGTTTTGGAGCTTTTTCCATTATAAGCAGCTTCAGAGAACTGGAAAGCTCTTTTTTTTACCCACCAGGCATTTTTCAAAATCTAAATAAAAAAATCAAAAAGAAAATGTTAAAAGAATTGAACATATGATGAGCAAAATGGTTTTACAATAAAAATGAGTAGAAAGAGCTTTTTTAAGCATTTTTTTTGGTGCAGACCTGCTTCAAAAAGCTCTGTGTAAGCATATCATAAGGCTATGTGCACACTGTGTCTTTTAGATGCCACCAAAACCGCTAATTTTTCCCATACAAAGCCGCTTTGGGAAAATGACGGTGGTCAATTTTTTGAGGTAGTCTCGCCGGCATTCCTGTGGCGGCTCTTCACCATATACTCTTACGCATAAAGAGTTGTTTCTAGCGGAAACCACCCAAAGAATGAGCAGTCTCTTCTTTTAACTGCTTCACAGTTTACGAACCTTGGGCGCGCTTAAAAGAAGTGACATAAGACTGAACATGTGCACAACAATGTCGTTTTGCCATCACTGTGCACTAAATTCATTTTAGTAGGCTCTTTTGCACCTCTTTTTCAAGTGGATTCTGGGTGGCATCCGCCTATAAAAGACGACTTGTGCACGTACCCAAATACGAAGCTTTTCTGAAGCTTTAAGTAATTGCTATTTTACAATCGCTGTTTAATCATTTTAATGTGTGCAAATGTTCATCATTTGTGAGTGAAGCATTAACCTCTGATTTTTATAATTGATATAACATTTGTTAAAATCAGAATTGAGGCATTAAAATACAGAAGATGATAATACACTGGGATATTACGGAGAATAATGGATTAGACACATCTGGTCAACTTTTCTCTGACCTACTTAATGTACACACAAGGGTTTATATATTAAATAGCCTCCATTAACCTTTATGTTGCCTGAAGACCCACAGTACAAAATAAAATACAATGCAAGACATGAAGCTTGCCAAATGCTTAATTAGGGTTATGGTTAGCCAAAGGTTTAATTGGATTCACTGTTTAAGGGTTATGGTCAGGGGTAAAAGTCCCACAAGGGAAGCTGAGTGGATAATACAGTAAATATTGAATGTCACAACAATTCTGTCCTTTGGCAAATATAGAAATTGATTTTCCTATGGCACAGTAGAGGAATGAAAGTCAGCTGAAAAAAACAAAGACTGTGTTAGGAGCCAATCAAATTGGTCCTCATATTCCGTTCAACTGTTCTTTAATCAGGTCTAATGACTAGGGATGAGCGGACCCCTGGAAGTATGGGTTCTGGTACCCGACTCAATCTTTTTTCCAAAGTTTGCTTGGGTGCCACATACCAGAATTGTACCTAAACGTGAACCAGAACCCGAACACCATTGAAAACAATGGGGACCCAAACTTTTGAGCTGGAAAATTCTCCCTCTTTCTCCTTCCGGACTTTGCAACGGTCTTCCAGGAGAAGTCCGCGTTCAGCGTTTAACACTGGACATTAACTGTCCAGTATGAACCCCGAACGTTTAAGTTCTGGTTCGCTCATAATAATAATAATAATCTTTATTTATATAGCGCCAACATATTCCGCAGCGCTTTACAGTTTAACAGTTTCAAAACACAAGTCATAGGTAACAACGTTAACAATACAATAATTAAAGCAAAATAAGCCGACCCTGCTCGTGAGAGCTTACAATCTACAATGAGGTGGGGGAGATACAAAGTACAGGTGTGTATATACAATGGTGCATTTACAATGATGGTCCAGCCATCTTGAGGGAGTGAGGCATGGATGGAGATAGTGAATGGGCTACACATACACACTTAAACATAGAACGACTTTGGTTAGTGAATGTGATAGGCCACTCTGAACAAATGTGTTTTGAGGGAGCGCCTGAAACCATGCAAATTGTGGATAGTCCTAATTTCTTGGGGTAGAGCATTCCAGAGGATTGGCGCAGCGCGGGAGAAGTCTTGGAGTCGGGAGTGGGAGGTACGGATTAGTGCAGAGGTTAGTCGAAAGTCGTTTGCAGAGCGCAGCAGTCGGTTAGGCCGATAGATAGAAATGAGGGAGGAGATGTAGGGGGGTGCTGCACTGTGGAGAGCTTTGTGGGTGAGAACCAGTACTTTGAATTGGATCCTATAATGAATGGGCAGCCAGTGTAAGGACTGGCGAAGAGCGGACGCGTCCGAGTACCGATTAGCCAGATGGATGACCCTGGCTGCTGCATTAAGGATGGACTGGAGAGGGGATAGTCGAGTAATGGGGAGGCCAAGTAATAGAGCGTTGCAGTAGTCCAGGCGGGAGTGGATCAATGCTACAGTGAGGGTTTTTGTTGTTTCCATGGTGAGAAAAGGGCGGATTCTAGAGATGTTCTTTAGGTGTAGAGGGCAAGAGCGGGCAAGAGATTGTATATGGGAGGTGAAGGAGAGATTGGTGTCAAACATAACACCCAGACAGCGAGCCTGCTGCCGGGGTGTTATTATGGTGCCGCCCACAGAGAGGGAAATGTCAGATTTAGGGAGGTTAGTAGACGGCGGGAGCAGAAGGAGTTCAGTCTTGGAGAGGTTAAGTTTCAGATAGAGAGCGGACATGATGTTGGAGACTGCAGACAGACAGTCGGTGGTGTTCTGTAGAACAGCGGGGGTAAGGTCGGGGGATGACGTGTATAGTTGTGTGTCATCGGCATAAAGATGGTACTGAAAGCCAAATCTGCTGATGGTCTGTCCAATTGAGGCCGTGTAGAGAGAGAATAGAAGGGGGCCAAGGACTGAGCCCTGGGGTACACCGACAGTGAGAGGAAGAGGAGATGACGTGGAGCCAGAGAACGAAACACTGAAGGAGCGGTCAGAAAGATAGGAGGAGAACCAGGAGAGAACAGTGTCCTTAATACCTAGTGACTGGAGCCTAGACAGTAGGAGACAGTGGTCAACAGTGTCGAAAGCTGCAGAAAGGTCGAGTAGAATGAGCAGAGAGTGGTCGCCGTTACGTTTTGCTGTAAGAAGGTCATTGGTCACTTTGATGAGTGCAGTTTCAGTCGAATGTAGGGGGCGGAAGCTGGACTGTGAAGGGTCTAGGAGGGAGTAAGTGGAGAGGTAATGGGTGAGGCGGGAGTAGACTAGGCGCTCCAAAAGTTTAGAGATGAAGGGGAGATTGGAGACCGGTCTGTAGTTGTTTGTGCAGGAAGGGTCAAGAGCGGGTTTCTTTAGTATGGAGTAATGATGGAGTGTTTGAAGGAGGATGGGAAAATGCCAGAGGAGAGTGAGAGATTAAAGATTGTAGTTAGGTGAGTTGTGACAACTGGAGAGAGAGACTGGAGGAGATGTGAGGGGATGGGGTCGGTAGTGCATGTAGTCGGACGAGAGGAAGAGAGGAGTCTGGAGACTTCTGTGATGGGATCAAATGTGGAAAGTGAGCCAGGGGAAATGCAGAGTGGGATGGGAGTCACAGCACTTGGTGGTTGAGAGCAGATTTCCTGACGGATAGTATCTATTTTTTCTATAAAGTGGGAGGCCAGGTCGTCAGCACAAATGTCTGTGATAGGGGCTTGTGCTTTTGGCCTGAGGAGGGAGTGAAAAGTGTCAAAAAGTTTCTTGGGGTTGTTGACTAGTGAGGAGATCAGTGTGGTGAAGTAGGTCTGTTTGGCGAGGTGAAGGGCAGCATTGTAAGTTCTTAACATGAATTTAAAGTGGATGAAGTCTTCTGGTGTGCGGGTTTTTCTCCAGAGGCGTTCAGCACTCCTAGAGCATCGCTGAAGAAGTCGAGTTTGCAATGTGAGCCAGGGCTGTTTTACTGTGTGTTTGGAGGTTCTGAGGGTGAGCGGTGCTACTTGGTCAAGGGTGCTTTTAAGAATGTCATTGTAGTGATGAACAGCCAGATCAGGACAGGAAAAAGAGGAGATTGGGGACAGCGATGAGTGTAGGGAGTCTGAAAGTGTCTGAGGGTTAATGGCTTGTAGATTTCTGAATGTGTGGTAGGTAGGAGTGCGCTGGGGTGGTGGAGGATTTGTGAGCGTGAAGGAGAGAATGTTGTGGTCAGAGAGTGGAAGCGGTGAGTTATTTAGGTGGGAGATTGAACAGAGGCGGACAAAGACCAGGTCAAGGGTGTTGCCATCCTTGTGTGTCTCAGAGGTTGAAAGCTGTGAGAGGCCTAGAGAAGTGGTTAGTGATAGAAGCTGAGATGCAGATGTGGAAGTAGGGCTGTTAATGGGGATGTTGAAGTCTCCAAGGATAAGGGTTGGTAGTTCTGAGGACATGAAGTGCGGCAGCCAGGCTGAGAAGTGGTCAAGGAACTGGGTGGGTGAGCCTGGGGGCCGATATATGACCGCTACTCTGAGGGAGAGGGGATGGAAGAGCCTGATGGTGTGGACCTCAAAAGAAGGGAATGAGAGTGATGGAATTGGGGGGATGACCTGGAAAGTGCATTGTGGGGACAGGAGTATGCCAACTCCACCACCATGTCTGTTTGTGGGTCTCGGGGAATGGGAGAACTGTAAACCACCATAGGAAATGGCAGCAGGGGAGACAGTGTCAGAATCCTGAATTCAGGTTTCAGTGAGGGCCAACAGATTAAGAGAGTGGTTCAGAAAGTAGTTGTGCAGGAAGAATAGCTTGTTGCATGCAGACCGTGGATTCCAGAGGGCACAATTGAAAGAAGGAGATGAGGGAGTGCAAGTAATATTAATAAGATTATTATGGTTTCGGTATGAGGTAGGGTAGGGATTGAGGTTGGGGGATGGTGGACCAGGGTTGGGGGAGATGTCCCCTGAAATCAGTAGGAGTAGGAAGATAAAGAGCAGGTAGTTGTTGGAATTGTAAGTAGGTTTTTTCTGTGATATGTTTGGGCAAGATGGGCTGAGGTTTTTCAGGAAGGTGAGGAGTGCATGGGAGCTGTACATGGGAGAGGGAAGGATAGAGGGGCTGATGTGTATGAGTCGTGATGGAGGGGGGATGGGGCGGTGAATGTGGATGGCAAGGGAACACAGGAGGAAATAGATAAAGTACATAATGAAAAATAAGGCAAAGTGTGGGGTACCTGATTCCAGCCCTGATTAACTGCCATGAATAACTGCCGTTTTCAAGATGCTTGTCTTCTGTGATGATTAACTTCTGGGATGCATGCGCCCCCACAATGCATGCGCCCCTTAGACTACTCCTAAATATATAGTCCACACTACAGGGTCAGGAAAGTGGGATTGTGGGAGCTGCTTTGGGATAATTTGCCAGCTGGGGCCAGCACACCAGGGGGTGGTTAGATCATCAAAGGCACTAGACCTGACAACATCTATATGTTATAGCACTTTCCACCTGATAGCATCTATAGAGGCCCCAGTCACAGGAATACACAGCAGTAAGTATTAAGCACAGTGCAAAAAATGAATTATACTAAAGTTTTACCAGGCACATTAAACTATGTTGCAAGATGGTACAGCAGTGGTTGGCAGCAATCAGAAGTATGGAGTGCATACTATTGCTATATATTTCCACATGCAAGACAGAAGGGGCTTGTGTCATTCAGCTGCTTGCTGACAATGAATGGAGTGCATACATGCAGAGAGGATCAATTCAGAGGATGAATGATTTGGTTACCATTGCTATATATTTCCACATGCAAGACAGAAGGGGCTTGTGTCATTCAGCTGCTTGCTGACAATGAATGGAGTGCATACATGCAGAGAGGATCAATTCAGAGGATGAATGATCTCTACTCCTGACCACACTGCTTGCCTCATCTGATTCAGGCACCATGTAAGTTCTGCCCCCAGGGACAAGACGCCACTGTGAATTGTGTAGCATTCTTATTTCAGTTTGTGTGGCGCAATACTGTGTGCGCATTGTATGAGGGAATTTACATTACATGACACAGGTATATGATATATATAACATTTTTCATTGTATTGTGATGGCAGCACAGTATAGCATTCTTAGGCTGGTGTCACACTTGCAACTGCCATGCGAGAAACTCGCGCGAGTCTCTCGCATCAATACCGCCTCCGGCACTCGGACCAGAGCGTTCAGCGCATAGAAATACATGCAGCCGCACACTCTGGTACCGAGTGCCGGCGGCAGTGCCGGTATTGAGGCGAAAGACTCAAGCGAGTTTCTCGCATGACTCTCGCATGTGTGACCCCGGCCTTAGTAAGCATATGGACCTGTTATCTGGCCACCATAATGTATGGCTCCCAGACATTTAGGAGGAATCTGCATGGGGTTATTAGCATCAAATGAGTTAATAGCTGTAAAGTCATTAGCCTTCTGGTGATCTCTGGGATGTTTTCTTTCTGTTTTCCCACCTAAAGTGAGGGCATAATGATAGCTGGGTGGCAACTGGCATTGATTAGGTCATTATCTTCATCTATGCCAATGCAGTTGCTGGTGGGGGGGTAAGCGAGAATTCTACCCAGTGATAACACTTCATAAGACAGTAAGTTCTCATGTGACCTTTGGAAATTATATAAATTATGGGGAAGAAGGCTGTGGGTTGTAGCTTCAAGAAAGCCCTACTGTTGGCGTCTTGCTTACCACCTGCTCACCCTCTTTCTTTTATGTTGTACTTGTAACACTATCTTTATTAGATGGAAGGGGTAAATTGCTCATGGTAAGTGGACAGTTGAAATTGTGGCCGTCGCTCATAGCAAGTGAGCATTTCTGATACACACAGGTGATCTGATCATCGCCTGTTTATAGCAGAGGCGATCAAAGTACTGCAGCTTGTAGTCTCCCATGGAGACTATTGAAGCATGCAAAAAGCAAAAAAAATGTTTTTAAAATTTAAAGCAAAATAAAAAAAATATATATTTGCTATCACCGCATTCAGAATCGCCCGATCTATCAATGTAAAAAAAGAATGAACCCAATCGCTAAAGGGCGTAACGAGAAAAAATTAAAAAACCCAGAATTACATTTTTTGGCCGCTGTGACATTGCACTAAAATGCAATAATGGGTGATCAAAAGATCATATCTGCACCAAAATTGTAGCCATAAAAAACATCTGCTCAGCACACAAAAAATACGCCCTCACCCAGCCCCAGATCACGCTATGGGTCTCAGAAAATGGTGTCTTTTTTAACAAATTTTGGCTTTTCTTTTTCACCATTTAAATAAAAAAGAACTTAGACATGATTGCTGTCTGTGAACTCGGAATGACCTGGAGAATCATAATGGCAGGTCAGTTTTAGCATTTAGTGAGCATTCGTAGAAAAAAAAAACAACTGTGGGATTGCACTTTATTTGCAATTTCACCACACTTGGATTTTTTTTCCCGTATTCCAGTACACGATATGTTAAAATCAACGGCGTGTTTTGAAAGTACAACTTGTCCCACAAAAAACAAGCCCTCACATGGCCATATTGACTGAAAAATAAAAAAGTAACGGCTCTGGAAAGCAGGGGAGCAAAAAACGAAAACGCAAAAATGGAAAATGGCCCAGGGGTTAAGGGGTTAAAATGTGAGTCCCAATACTTTTGTCCACATAGCTTATTTATGTTTTGCACATTTCTGTCTCACTATATGCATCTTTGCTCGTCCTCTTTCTACCATGTGTAAATTTGGCGGTGACCTGGTGCATTTACATTATGATAGAGCTGCTAATATCTTTATATAGAACAGCAGGGGATACATTATTTCATATACATTGAAGCTATTATAATACTAGCTAGCTACTTTAAAATTCATTATTCTTAATTAGTTCTAAGTTTGATTATTTCCATTATATGGCATTAGTTTAATTATCCTTTAACTTCATTATCTTTTTTAAGATTAATTAAGTAACTAGTGGCAGATTAACAAGTTTTATTTTTTATTTATTTTTTCACTTTTACGGCCTCTAAACAATATATTCAATAATAATACAAAAGGTTGAGAAAAATAAGAAAAATTACCAGATATGACACAACTAGGTCAAGTGTTTTATCAAACAACTCAGATGGATCCTCAACCTCCCAATTACCTTTTGTTTTACCTTAGACCCCTAATCCCTTAAGATTGGAGATCTGTGCCATACTGGATTTTCAGCACCTGTAATATTCCCTATGTGGCTAGAAGGTTGAGAAGACCAGAGAATCGGTGTCAATATTTATGGCCTGTGAAAAATGAGTAAGCGGAAAGAGTAGAGGAAAAAAATGCTGATTTTTTTTTTTTTATTTTAGAATTGACCTTGTTCCTTGGCTGAATTCTTACTGCTAATTTTGAAAATAAAAAGAAATGTTATCCTTCACCCCTTTTTTCAATAATACTTATTAAATTAAAACTTAAGAAATCCAGATGATAGCTAATAAACAGAATCTGTGACAAGGTTTTTGCTATGCTATCTAAGAGCAGCATGATAAAAGGGCAGAGACCCTGATTCCAGTGATATCTCACTTATTGGCCTGATTGCCGTAGTTTTGATAAAATAACTGTTTTATGTGCTGCATATCTATTAGTTCTCTGAATGTTGAGCTCTGTTTAATCCCACCCACATCACAAATTGGCAGCTTTCTGTGCATACTGTGCATAGTCATAAAGCTGCCAATCAGTTTGTGGAGGTGGGGTTCTCTGAATCCTGAGCTCTGTATAACCTCGCCCACATCACTTATTCGCAGCTTTCCGTGTACACTGTGCGTAGGCAGAAAGCTTTCAATCAGGAATGGATGTAGGGTTATACAGAGCTCATGAATATGGAGGCAGCAGGATTACTAGTCCTCTACAGATCATCTCCTGCTGAGAAAGCAATTATTTTATCAAAACTACAGCAAGCATCCAAATTAAGTGATACATCACTGGAATCAAGATTTATGTCTCTACATCATGCTAATCTAAGATTGGGTGGCAAAAAAATGGTAACAAATTCCATTTAAATTATATTTAAAATTTAAAAAATGTATACTTGCCAATTTTTGTCTTATGATAGACTTTTTTTTCATAACCAAGCTTCTTCTAAGAAGCTATAACCCTTTTATGCCTTGTTTTTGACCCCCAGAATGCATTTGAGCTTTAGGTCTCATTCTAATGATATAGAAAGATGTACTACTCATAAATCAATTATAAAATACAAAATTTTATTAAAGTAGAGCAATAAGTTAAAAACACAAGGATGGCAGTGGTAAGCCGACAGGCAGATAAACGGATATCACTAGGTAAATAGCAATGGGATAACACATATGTCATATAAACAAAGCGCTTGGAGAAAGTGCATAATGCATAGTGCAAGCAATTACAGTTTACAAATAAAGTCAATAAAGGACACAATGTCCGTATATATTAATACAGCAGCTGGAGTCACACTAGAATAAGTCATAACAACCAAGCAGCACCATGGAATAAGTAAACAGCCTAGGACATTACCTAGTGGAACCGTGCTTCTGCCCACCCCAACGCGCGTTTCGGCGCAGTGCCTTCTTCTGGGGGTCTATTTTAATAAAATTTTGTATTTTATAATTAATTTATCAGTACTGCATCTTTCTATTTGATTTCCAGTTATTTTGCACATTATACTCTGCCCTATATCCGTGTACCCTTATATGTCTTGGTAATTGTGGGTATTGGTCTGGTTTATAGGTTTCTCATTCTAATGATGAAGCATCCATTGCCATGTGCAAAAAGCCTTCATGAAGTGCTGCTTACTTTGTTGTTCTGGGAGTCTTCTGTGGTCACAGTGAGATTTGCCAACTCTTCCAGGAGTCAGAGAAGTCTGTTCTTTCTCCAATAGCGTTTTATGAGAGTTACCTGAACCTGCCTCTTGGTAGAAGAGCATTTAATGTGTATTGGGTCCTCTTCTTCCAACAATGAAAGAGGTTGAGGAAAAGAAGGATTGGACCTGTTTGGGCATGCTGTTAGCGAGAGCCGACAGATATATAAAGTGTATAGTCCCCATTACCCACCACACCTCTAATCGACCTCTAATAATGTAAATGGTTTTGTTGAGTCCAATGAACCCTAATGTTCTTCACTCCTAACACCGGGATGGAGTTATGAACTTTTCTGGTCACATTGTCCAGGTTGCGATCCTTGGAATCTTCTCCAATAGGCAGCAGGTGAAGTGGCAAGGATGTTGTCACCGTATTCTTAATTCACAGTACTATTAGTGTTAATAATTTGGCTCGGGATTCCATTATTGTTTAGTCGAAAATGACAACACGACCACAATGAAGGAAAGCCCTTGTGTTAATTGCCTTAGGGGTGTCGAATGAGCTGACATTTATCATATATCAAGTGAGGTTAGAACGGCAATAATAGAAAAATGGCCTAATTAGCTGTGAGAAGATTTTTAATGTCACGCCAGATATATCAGTGTTTGCTTCATTCCAGGAGTAATTTGCGTTGGCCGAGTCAGAATGTTATTTTAGTGGGAAGATCTTGTATGATGTTATGTTTTGCACCTTTTCTTGTTGAATATGACATACAATGTGAAGAGACGTGGAGGTTATTCATTGAGCTTGCTGAACATATTAGAGCTGTGACTCATACACACTTTTACCGATCACTGATTACAGGACCTTCTTAAAAATCGTAAGTCAAAATTAGCTGCCACGGACCAAACACTTGTTCTGCAGCGTCCGCCACTGAGTAACTGTAACACTGTATGGCATATAATCAAATTAATAGCCAACCATGTAATGTGTTGATGGGTAGAGTCCATCAGACCAAGATCTGCTCTACACTCTTCTAATAGAAGTATAACATTTTTATTACAAAGAATATACTTCCAAATACATTTTTTTAAAAATGTGAAGCCCCAAACTAGATTCTACTGTATATTTAAGATGTTGGCTTATGAGTGATTTATAGAAGGAAACCTGAGGAAGACTGTTCGCAGCTGAAACGCGTTGTGGTTTCAATATATTTTTGTTAATTTTTCATCATCATTGGAACTCAGACATTGAAGTTAAATTTCAACATATAGCAAGCATTATATTCATCATCACAACAGAGGGAATTTAATTAAAGAGAATCTGCCAGCAGGTATTTAGACACCAAGCTAACATCATCTCTGTAAGGTCCCTGTAATGTTCATTATGTCCATATCTTTGCTTTATAAGTCAGTATGTATATTTTAAAGAAGTCCATTACTGATTTTTTTCTGCAAATGATTCACAAGTCAGGGAGCTTGGCCCTCTTTTACCTTTTTTTACAGCTTTTCAGCCTCTCCCTCTTTTCACATTCGCCACTAGCCTCCTGTCAGCGACTGACAGTTCACTCTTCTCTGTCACCTGCTCCGCTGCCCAAAATCTCGCACAAACTCCGTCACTTCTTGGGGCAAAGTTCAATAGTCCCGGTCTCGCAGCATCATCAGGACTACACGGCACATGTGCCTCTTGTACGAGATCTCAGGCAGAAAAAAGCTACCTGTTAGTGACTGAAAGCAAGGAGAAGAAACAGATAGAGATGTCAGAGACCATTAAGTGCAGGGCTACGGCCCTGTGAATTTGCTCCTAATTTGAATAAACATTTACCTACTGTTGATCATGATCATTACAGGGACATTATATATATGACCTTAGTTGGGGTCAAAAAACAGCGGTCTAAAAACAGAATATGTCAGCGCTACATAAAGATATTAGAAATCTTAAATACTTTCAGATCACTACAATAGGAATTCCTATTGTAGAAGGGGTTAAGGTGTATTTTCATGCGATGTGCTAAGAAGGAGTATTGAGCTTGGGAAATAGCTGAGAGCTAAAACCTGGTGTCTTTATTGATGTTGTGGGCACATAAGTAACACTTGGCTTATTTCTGTATTGACCACTTTATTTAAGCTGAAGGCAGGGTAAAGGGACAATACTATATTTATTAGATTTTATCTCCTATGTTTAATAACTCCGTAGCACTGTCACTGCCGCAGGTTACCGTTCTGTCTTTTAGGATTTACTTTGCTCTTTGATAAAGCTGAAATTGTTTAACGTCTCTTGCACTGAAGATGGGGAAATTGAGAGGAACATAACCCTAAATAATTACATTTGCATTTACTGCTACCATTTAAAATTACAGAGACTTTAGGGGTATTTGCACAAGACATCTTTTTCAGGCAGATTCCACTTGGAGCTCACCTGAAAAACAGCCGCAAATCCACAGCAAAAAATGAACAGAGCACAACAATGTAAAAACGACAATGCTGTGCACGTGTTCAGTCTTTTGTTTCTTCTTTTAAAGGGAATCTGTCACCCTAAATTGGCGGGATATTTAAATGATGGCAGTCAGGTCAGATGGGCGGTGTTTTGGGTACTTGCCTTAACATGTTGTTCGCCGCTGTCTCCATTATTTCTGGGAATTGTAGTCGTTGCCCTCCATATAACGCGCCTGCACATTGCAATCTTGAATTGCGCACGCGCAGTATGCTTTGCCCGCAGATTGCAATGCGCAGGCGCGCTATATGGAGGGCAACGACTACAATTCCCAGAAATAATGGAGACAGCGGCGAACAACATGTTAAGGCAAGTACCCAAAACACCGCCCATCTGACCTGACTGCCATCATTTAAATATCCCGCCAATTTAGGGTGACAGATTCCCTTTAACCTCTTCAGTGTTTTGTGAAGTGGTTAAAAGAAGTGACCTGTCCAGTTTTCAGGAGGCTTCTGGTCAGATAACGCTCAGAACTTTACAATACAAGTCAATTGGAAAGCCCAAAGGACATCCAGAAGACAACTGGACCTTTTTTTGAGCGTTTTGCCATAGTTTTTGCTTACAAACCACCAGCAGTTTATTCATTATTCAATGGAGTAAAAAAAAAAACAACTGGAAAACCACAGTAAACCGATGTCACAAAAGCTATGGGAAAACACTGCAAAAAAATGCCAGTCAGAAAATGCTCAGGAAATGCCTCAAAGAATGAGTTACCTGATAATCCATCTCTTTTTCTGAGCTCCTTTCAGCTAATTTATAACCAATGTAAATAACAAAGTTGAATGTGCAGGGAAAACCCAAACAATGCAACATTTTTAATGAAACTCATTTGCAAAAATTATTTTTAGCCCAATATAACGTAAAACAAAAATGTGAACAATCCCATTAATCAAACAGTCTCTAAAAATTCAATGCAGCTGACATGAGCACAATAGATAGGCTAAATTCTGAGCTTTTGATAAGCTGGTAGCAAAAATAAAACTACAGATCCACCTCCTATTTATTTGAATATGGGGTGGATCTACAACACCCAACCACAGCCCCTACGGAGATGATGGAGGTGATGTCTTTCGATAGCATGTGAGAACTTCCAGCCGCTGCCCGCAACAGCTTGTTGGGGAGGTTTCTACACCGATCAGATATAGATGACCTGTCCTAAAGATAGGCCAGCAATAAAAAAGTAGTGGCCAGCGCCTTTAAATTCAGGAGATCCGATTTTTGCTAAGTGGACAACACCTAATGTCCTCACTAGGGCCGGCGTCAGCAAATGCCAGGGCCCTGGTGAGATGAGGAACCCACTCTGCACCTGAGCAAGGTTTTTTTTTATAAGTCTGGGGTCGGTCCCCCGCCTTCTGCAAGACATCATACTCACCCCCTCAAGCTGTGTCTGCAGCTCCAATATTCTCTGGCGCCGGTATCTTTTTCCTGTGTGAGCGCGCGGTCACGTGGTACCGCTCATTAAGGTCATGAATATGGACGCCACTCCACTCCCATAGGCGTGGCGCCCTTATTCATGACCTTAATGAGCGGTACCACGTGACGTGACTGCGAGCTCTCACAGGAAAAAGATACAGGCGCCTGGCTGGACATACATGCAGGGACCGCGCCATGTAAGCGGCGTGCCCAGCCGGTATGCAGCCATGCATACAAGGGGGCGTGACGATGATGAGAATGACTCGCCCTGGGGAGAATGAGCCGGGGGGTGGGGGAGAATGAGCCAGGTTGAGAATGAGCGGAGGGGGGAATGAGCTGAGAGGAGAATGAGGGGAGTATAAGTGAGGCCCCCGGGGGAGAAGAGAATGAGCCCAGCAGGGGATATGAGAATGTGCGCGGGGGGATGGAATGAAGAGGTTGAACAAGAAACTACACAATTCTTTTATTTTTTTTGTAAATAATAGATCTTTATTTAGCCTACAGAAATGCATACAAAACCGCATGAAAAAAAGCTTGAAAATCTGCATAAAAAACGCACAGATTTTTACCTGCATTTTCGGGTATGTGCACACGTTGCGGTTTCTGCTGCGGATCCACAGTGGATTTGGCCCTGCGGATCCGCAGCAGATTCTCCTGCATTGTACTGTACCATTATAGTCTGTGTAAAATAAAAAACACAGTGCACATGCTGCGGAAACATCTTTCTCTGCTGTATCTGTGCATCATGAATTGTGCTATGTGTTAAAGGGGGGGGCTCACTGAGATTCTTTAGCCCGGGGCCCTCAAAACCTGGAGCCAGCCCTGGTCCTCACATCCCTCCAGCCCTATTAAGGCAAAGCATCAGCTAATACATTAGTGAATTAATATCCAACAATGTAATCAGAGACGTTTCTTCAAACTAATTCAACTTCAGATAAGTCTAAAATATGACTTTATTCCAGATGTCCAAAATGTGTCGTAACATTGTTTTCCCCTGGCATACAGTAGGTAAAGCTGGAAAGGGTGATGTAGTGATTACTACGATCAGTCTAAAGAAAAGAATGGTTCACCATGTGAAGAGGAACTATAAGAAGCAGCTGGGCCTCACACATCCAAGTGAGTCTCTACTGACGCGTTTCCTTCATCTCACATTTCAGCTTTATTAGAGCCTTTGTTTCTTTGATGCTGTGAATATCATCCCATTTGGCTGTAAAACCTATATTAGAAGATTAATTAAAAGCAGGCATAGTGCAACGGAGACATTGCGGGAAAAAAACCCTGATGCTTGAAGGTAGAATGTAATTAATTTTGTACAAGGGAAACATAAAAGCAATTGAATGATACCAAAGAAAAATGCGCCATCTCCTCCCAACATGGTAATGAGAAATACAATTCAAGATTAAGAAAAATATGAAAGAAAATAAATGGAATAATTATTCATCACTTCAAGGGGAAGAAGAAAACAAAGGGGATTTCTAAGTGATCATAAAAGATTCATAGACGTCTAATGTTCGACTTGTTTTCCTAAAGGATATTTGGGCCATTTTTCAGGCTTAATTCGAATGAAAAAGACAATTTTATAGTGCAGATCACAGTCTTCTATTTTTCATACTTCAAGTGGCCTTTCAGCACATGGTGAAATATTCAAACTTAAATGCCGAGGGCAACCACTAGAGGGAGACAGAAGCATGCAAGGAGATTCCTGTGATGGTGGCCCTGGTTGTGTTCAAGGAGATGGATGAATATCATGGTAGTAGACCTACATCTGGTAATGGTAATTAGAGCTAATGAAGTTTGTGGTGAACGTTTATTTTAAGCAAAATCAATGTTCCGTATTATGCTCTGTGGTCATTCTGAACCCGCAAGCATAATAAAAACAAGGAGCCGAAAAAAATGTAACATGTTGCTGCTCAGTTGTCCTGCATTTGCTAGAGCCCAAGTGCCCAGTCTTCTGCTCCATCTAGCCACTTCTTCCTCTGGCAAGTGATGTCCTCTTTTAGTATTCTTCACTCTGCACTGAGGCTTTGCTTCTGGCCAAGCACAAGAATTCAACCACAGGTATTCTAATTAATATAAAACTGGTGTCCAAGAGACAGTTGACTGTAAATGAGCGTTACTTCACAAAGAAAACCCCTTCCCCTTTTATGCTGTCAGCAATGGAACCATATGGAAAATAAATGTCACATGACCTGAGAAAGAAAATAATTTATTTACACAAAAAAGGTAATTTGAAAGGTAATTTGAGTAAAACTGAAGATTTTATAATGAATGTTATATTATTAAACCTCACTTTCATGTTATACATGTAATGGGTAAAAAAAAGTTAATTTATTTCAGTTCTTCAACACAAAAAGTGAAACTCATATATTATATAGAGTCATCACAGAGTGATCTATTTCAAGTGTTTATTTCTGTTAATGTTGATGATTATGGCTTACAGCCAATGAAAACCCAAAAGTCATTATCTCAGTAAATTAGAATACTGTATAGCACCAGCTTGAAAAATGATTCTAAAATCCAAAATGTTGGCCTACTGAAATGTATGTTCAGTAAATGCACTCAATACTTGGTCGGGGCTCCTTTTACATCAATTACTGCATCAATCCGGCGTCGCATACAGACGATCAGTCTGTGGCACTGCTGAGGTGTTATGGAAGCCCAGGTTGCGTTGATAGCAGCCTTCAGCTCGTCTGCATTGTTGGGTCTTGTGTCTCTCATCTTCCTCTTGACACTGCCCCATAAATTCTCTATGGGATTAAGGTCAGGCGAGTTTGCTGGCCCATCAAGCACAGTGATACTGTTGTTTTTAAACCAGGCATTAGTACTTTTTGCAGTGTGAACAGGTGCCAAGTCCTGCTGGAGAATGAAATTTCCTTCTCCAAAAAGCTTGTCGGCAGAGGGAAGCATGAAGTGCTCTAAAATTTCCTGGTAGACGGCTGCACTGACTTTGGTCTTGATAAAACACAGTGGACCTACACCAGCAGATGACATGGCTCCACAAACCATCACTGATTGTGGAAACTTCCCACTTTGCCAAAAGTACCAATACCTGGTTTAAAAACAACAATGCAGACGAGCTGAAGGCTGCTATCAAAGCTACCTGGGCTTCCACAACACCTCAGCAGTGCCAAAGGCTGATCGCCTACATGCCACGCCACATTGATGCAGTAATTGATGCAAAAGGAGCCTCGACCAAGTATTGAGTGCATTTACTGAACATACATTTCAGTACGCCAACATTTCAGATTTTAAAATCATTTTTCAAGCTCGTGTTATAAAGTATTCTAATTTACTGAGATAATGACTTTTGGGTTTTCATTGGCTGTAAGCCATAATCGTCAACATTAATAGTTTAACAATCATCAATTAATAACAATCTTTATAAAAAGGGCAAAAAAAATACAAAATAATATATAGCTTCCATGATTTTGTCCATAGTGCAGCAGCAATAAACCTCATACTGTATAGCATTAGAAAGTGCTATAAAATGCCAAGTGAATAAATACAGTGCAGTCTGATGCACATTAATCAATCTTAATCATGTAATTAGTACAGCTGTGCAAAATATTATTAAATTACCTCACCCAGTATGGATTACTAAATTCCACATGGAGGGCACTGAAAACTGCCACGTTCAGCGTTTCTAGAAACTTACTGTGCATGTGTCTGTACCTCATATACCTGTCACAAAAAGCCAGACAATCCTAACATCTGTGTGGCATGTTTCTAGTTTGCGCATGGGCACTTAAACAAGTCGGACGTGTCAGCGCCATGTTCAATGTGGCAAACTGACAATATAGCACTGAAACTCTGCAAAATTCATTCTCAAACTCCGCAATCTATCTAACCTAGCGCCACCAATGCATTTTGTCATATTATATGTACAGTCATGGCCAAAAGTTTTGAGAATGACACAAATATTAATTTTTACAAAGTCAACTGCTTCTTTTTCTAATGGCAATTTGCATATACTCCAGAATGTTATAAAGAGTGATCAGCTTAACAGCAATTACTTGCAAAGTCAATATTTGGCTAGAAAATGAACTTTATCCCCCAAAACACATTTCAACATCATTGCAGCCCTGCCTTAAAAGGACCAGCTAACCTCTTTTCAGTGATTGCTCCATAACACAGGTGTGGTGTTGATGAGGACATGGCTGGAGATCAATCTGTCATGATTAAGTGAGAATGACACCACTGGACACTTTAAAAGGAGGCTGGTGCTTGGCATCATTGTTTCTCTTCTGTTAACCATGGTTATCTCTAAAGAAACACGTGCAGTCATCATTGCAATGCACAAAAATGGCCTAACAGGGAAGAGTATCGCAGCTAGAAAGATTGCACCTCAGTCAACAATCTATCGCATCATCAAGAACTTCAAGGAGAGGGGTTCCATTGTTGCCAAAAAGGCTTCAGGGCGCCCAAGAAAGACCAGCAAGCGCCAGGACCGTCTCTTAAAAGTGTTTCAGCTGCGGGATCGGGCTACCAGCAGTACAGAGCTTGCTCAGGAATGGCAGCAGGCAGGTGTGAGTGCATCTGCACGCACTGTGAGGCGGAGACTCTTGGAGCAAGGCCTGGTCTCAAGGAGGGCAGCAAAGAAGCCACTTCTCTCCAGAAAAAACATCATGGACAGGCTGATATTCTGCAAAAGGTACAGGCAGTGGACTGCTGAGGACTGGGCTAAAGTTATTTTCTCTGATGAATCCCCTTTTCGATTGTTTGGGACATCAGGAAAACGCCTCATTCGGAGAAGACAAGGTGAGCGCTACCACCAGTCTTGTCTCATGCCAACTGTTAAGCATCCTGAAACCATTCATGTGTGGGGTTGCTTCTCAGCCAAGGGAATCGGCTCTCTCACAGTCTTGCCTAAAAACACAGCCATGAATAAAGAATGGTACCAGAATGTCCTCCAAGAGCAACTTCTCCCAACCCTCCAAGAGCAGTTTGGCGATCAACAATGCCTTTTCCAGCATGATGGAGCCCTTGCCATAAAGCAAAGGTGATAACTAAATGGCTCAGGGAACAAAACATAGAGATTTTGGGTCCATGGCCTGGAAACTCCCCAGACCTTAATCCCATTGAGAACTTGTGGTCAATCATCAAGAGACGGGTGGACAAACAAAAACCTAAAAATTCTGACAAAATGAAAGCATTGATTGTGCAAGAATGGACTGCTATCAGTCAGGATTTGGTCCAGAAGTTGATTGAGAGCATGCCAGGGAGAATTGCAGAGGTCCTGAAGAAGAAGGGTCAACACTGCAAATATTGACTTGCTGCATTAACTCATTCTAACTGTCAATATAAGCTTTTGTTACTCATATGATTGCAATTATTATATTTCTGTCTGTGATAAAAAAAACATCTGTCAAACACACATAAAAACCAGAGGGCAGCAGATCATGTGAAAATATAATATTTGTGTCATTCTCAAATCTTTTGGCCATGACTGTAGGTACATATGCTCTTAACCTAGTAACATATTTCTAAAGCCCATCATTCTTTTCATACTCGTGGCTAGTTAACACAGATGAGGTATCGAGAAAAAAAGAATATTGGTATTAACCCTTACCCTGGCGTTCTGGACAGTCCCCTGCCAGGGTCACTTCCAGACACCAGTGGCACTAATGGGAGGCATGTAGCCCTCTCGGACCAATGTGTCCATAAAGGTAATTTGGGTGTATATATACCTATCCCAACACAATATATCCCCAAAATACATATACAGGGGTAAGGAATGACATAATTCTCCATTATCCTTTCATTTTGGCTGACAAGTCTATGACAAGACAATGAACAATACAAAATTATTTTTAATAAAAAAAAAAGGAAAAAACAAATAAACATTAATTTTCCATCCTCCATATGGCAATGGATTCTCTTAGGTGAGTATATAATGTGATGGTGATTCTTATGCAGTAGTGATGTATGTGAAAAGATAAACATACACACCAGAATTAAAAATGTCAAAATATTTAAAAATATTCCAAGAGATACTAAAATCCCCATATACAGTACACTATTGAGAACATGGTACATCATAGAAGGGGGAGAAATGCAAACTATAAATTAAGTAACGGAGTGTACTTTAAAATCCACATTTAAACCCATTGGTTTAAGGGTGTTAAAAACTCCATAAAATTCATAAATCTATTTTAGTTCCCTACATTTGAGAAGACACACCCTATCACTTCCACTTTTCTGCAGTGGATGGAATTGTATATATATATATATATATATATTATATATGTGTGTGTGTATATATATATATATATATATATATTTTATTTATTGTATGAGGTTCTTTCTTTTGCAGAAATGTATTTGCTAAACTGAGGATTGCTTTGGTACAGTTTTTGGGCTGATCTTCTGTTCTAAGAGTGTGCAAGGCCATCCTGATAAAAAGATGTCATACTGACCAGAGACAGTGGTGGTTTTCTAGACAACATAATCCTTGTAAATTAATGATGTGTTATTTGTGTGAAAGGCTTATAATATGTTATGTGAATGCGAAATCCTTCACGGCATTTAGCCAGATATATTTTTTAAGCCAATTATTCTTGTTTTGCAATCAGATGCCTGTCTGCTGTCATTTTTGGAAATGCTATGTGGTTGCATGTCATTTACAGTAATTTTTCTTTAATTCTTCACTACATTTTTACTGTAACCTCAACTTTTAAAAACTTTTACTACATGGAAAAATAGATTTTTTTCATTATTATCATATCAGTTTGGTGGAGAATGCAGGCATGTCCAGTTGCCTTAACCCCTTCACAACATTTGATGCACCGCCACCTATACATCAACACCATGGTCAGGTAGGGGTTTCTGACCAATGACGTATAGATACATAATAGAGATGCGTGGCAGAGGGGCTGTGCCTGCGCCATCGTCGCTGGTAGCTCTGCTTACATAGTAGCCGAGCTCCTGCTGTCACAACTAATAGAGGTGCCCACAACGCCTCCAGGTCTTTAACCCCCTAAATGCCATAGTCAATATTGATCGCAACATATAAGATGCTAGAAGAGGGAGGGGGCCCTCTCTCCCATCCGATAGACGCACCTGCGATGTCATTGTGAAGGCACAATGGTCGTCATGGCAACTCTAGCTCATCATGACGACCTCTGGGCCTACCAGCTGTGGTGTCCTGTTTAGACCATGCCAGGGGCATGGTGTAAAGGATGTTCTGTCAGTGTAATACTGACAGGTATAATGCATTGCAATTTTGGTGCTTTGCAATGCATTATACCAGTGATCATAGTGATAAAAGTTAAAGTCTCATGGAGGGATTAAACAAAAAAGGGGAAAAAAAGTAAAAAAAAATAAAAAAAAGATAAATCACAAAATAATTAAAAAAAATGAAAAATATATTACACGCATAAATACAAATCTTTATATAAAAACAAAAATAAACAAAACTATACATATTTGGCATCGCCATATCCAAAACAATCTGATCTATAAAACTATTATACTACTTAACTCCTTTAATGAACACTGTAAAAAAAAAGAAAAAACATGCTTTTTCATCACACTGTCCAAAAAAGTGAAATAAAACATGTTCTTTTTCTATAAAATACTTTTTATAGTGTAAAAGCGGCAAAGCATAAAAAATTATATAATTGTGCTATAGTTGTAAAAGTACTGACCTGAAGAATAAAGCTGACTTATCAATTTTACCACACTATGAACTGCAATAAAAAATAAAAAATAAAAATAATTACTGAATTGCTGTTTTTTTCATTCTGCTTCCCAAAAATCACATTCAAAAACGATCAAAAAATTATATGCCTAAAAATGTCAAATAAAAACATCAACTTGTCCTGCAAAAGAAACAAGCACTCACATGACTATATCGGCAGAAATATAGAAACATTATAGCTCTCAAAATATGGTGATGCAAAAACTGTAAAAAAAAAAAAGTGTCTTTCAGTAAGTGATAAAAATATAAATGGTATCGCTGTAATTGCACCGACTCGAAAAATAAAGTTATGTAATCACTTATACCGCACCAAGAACTTAAAAAAATAAATAAAATCAGTTCTTCTGCTGCTGATTTGCTTATTCTGCCTCCCAAAGAGTAATTAACTCTCGGCTCACATTTATCCTGCGCTGCTACATTTATCCTGCGTTGCCGATAGTCAGAGCACTGTTGTTTTCACCCTGTCGTATAGATAGCAGTAAAAAGATGAATGTATTCATCAACCGGCACCTGTGCAATAAATGCATTGTTTTAAAAATGGCGTAGGTTTCCCTCTATTTCTGATAACCAGCGCAGGTTAAGCTGACAGCCTCGGGCAACCCCCAGCTGTTAGCTTATATTGGCTGGTTATCAAAATTAGAGGGGTCCCCACGCCGTATCTTTTTAAATATTTAAATAAATAATTTAAAAAAAGGAGTGAAGTCATTTTTGACAACCAGCCAAGCTAAAGCAGACAACTGAGGGCTGATATTCCCAGACTGGGAAGGGTCCATGGATTTTGACCCTCCTCAGTGTCAAACCAAGGCAGGCAGAATGAGGTTAGTTAACCCACTGGACCACAGAGTACTCTGTGGAAGCTGAACCCTAGGAACCAGCCGGACAAGGACGTAAGATAAATTGCAAGGCTTTATTTGGGGTATCAAGCAGGAGAACCCACAGGGAAAAACCCCTGGACTGAAACACCAAATTCCTCCAGGCGAGTACTGGCAAGCGAACCCCTTAACAGGGATTGTCCCAACACAGCCTAGGAAGCTCGAGTGAAACAGTTCCAAGACCAAAGGTACAGACCTGAGAGGAATAGTGACACACAGGGAAGGGAGCAAGAGGTCCAGGGAACCAGAAGAGGAGAAAAAGATGGTCCAGAGGGTACGCCAGAGTCCACGGGCAGATGGTAGGTGGACAGGACACGGCACTAGGAGAAAACATTGAGTGTTAATACAAGGCAAGACAAGAGCAGCACAAGCTGGTGCTGGTCTGAGATCTGAGGATGGCAACTGAGAACAAAACACAAATTGCCCAGGCACCTCCCAAAGGAAGTGAGGACCTTAAATATACACAGACCTCTCATCAATTGGCTGAGAGGAGATTTAGGAAAAAGGGTGTGCTGGCCCTTTAAATAACTTGACAGTGGCGCAGGCACCCTATGCTTGCAGAGCGAAACCCGACCATAGCATGAAGTCGGTCATGCGTTTGGCAAAACGAGCGCCAAAGTTGGTTTTCCCATAATGCTTGCAGGCGCCTTTTTTCAGCCAATGAACAATGACATACACTGTGGGCAACGAGATGACATGGGCAGCGCCCACCACCATCTTAGAGAAGGGCATTGCAGTGATTGGCTTGCTTTGTGTGGCGTCATAGTGTCTATAAAAGCCCTGACCACCGACCTCCATTTTACTTCTGCCGATCTTAACAGTATGGAGAGGTTGCTTGCTGTTTATCAGTAGGGAGAGAGTTAGGGCTGGAAAGAGAAGTTCTTATGTGCTTGTGCTGATAGCAATTGTGCTGTACAGTTAGTGTGCAGTGACAGGGGAGGATTTTTATATGTGCAGCAGCGCTGGTTATTAGGCTGCCTGATAGCTGTATTGCTGTGTGTACACTGCTATGCAGACTGCTTTTTACACAGCACTAATACTTTTATTCTTTTTTTCTGCACAGTTACCGAGCGTTTATTTTTTTCCCACACCGTATAGTGGTGTACGCTCCTCACACAGTACCGTTTACTGGCTGGTATCACAGACAAATACATGCTGACTATCTGTGTCTGACTCCGGATATATATACGGAGATTTACAATGTCCCCTAGACTGTATACAGCTGTAAGCTTCTGATACAGTATCGTTTTTCTGCTTTTTACATTCTGGTCTAATCCATACTGAGCCTGTGAGCGTCTGTGTGTGACTCCGGAAATATATATGGAGATTTAAAATTACCCCTACACTATAAACAGCTGTACGCTTCGGATACAGTACCGTTTTTCTGCCTTTTGTATTACGGTCAAATCCATACAGAGAGAGCGTCTGTGTGTGACTTCGGAAATATATACGGTGATTTAAAATTTCCCCTACACTGTATACAGCTGTACGCTTCTGATACAGTACCGTTTTTCTGCTTTTTATATTGTGGTCTAATCCATACTGAGTGAGCGTCTGTGTGTAACTGCGGAAATATATACGGAGATTTACAATTTCCCCTACACTGTATACATCTGTACACTTATGATACAGTACCGTTTTTCTGCCTTTTGTATTACGGTCAAATCCATACTGAGATTGCGTCTGTGTGTGACTCCGGAAATATATACGGAGATTTACAATTTCCCCTACACTGTATACAGCTGTACGCTTCTGATACAGTACCGTTTTTCTGCTTTTTATATTCTGGTCTAAACCATACTGAGTGAGCATCTGTGTGTATCTCCGGAAATATATACGGAGATTTACAATTTCCCCTACACTGTATACAGCTGTACACTTCTGATACAGTACCGTTTTTCTGCCTTTTGTATTACGGTCAAATCCATACAGAGAGAGTCTGTGTGTGACTTCGGAAATATATACGGAGATTTAAAATTTCCCCTACACTGTATACAGTTGTACTCTTCTGATACAGTACCGTTTTTCTGCCTTTTGTATTACGGTCAAATCCATACAGAGAGAGCGTCTGTGTGTGACTTCGGAAATATATACGGTGATTTAAAATTTCCCCTACACTGTATACAGCTGTACGCTTCTGATACAGTACCGTTTTTCTGCTTTTTATATTGTGGTCTAATCCATACTGAGTGAGCGTCTGTGTGTAACTGCGGAAATATATACGGAGATTTACAATTTCCCCTACACTGTAGACATCTGTACACTTATGATACAGTACCGTTTTTCTGCCTTTTGTATTACGGTCAAATCCATACTGAGATTGCGTCTGTGTGTGACTCTGGAAATATATACGGAGATTTAAAATTTCCCCTACACTGTATACAGCTGTACGCTTCTGATACAGTACCGTTTTTCTACTTTTTATATTCTGGTCTAAACCATACTGAGTGAGCATCTGTGTGTATCTCCGGAAATATATACGGAGATTTACAATTTCCCCTACACTGTATACAGCTGTACACTTCTGATACAGTACTGTTTTTCTGCCTTTTGTATTACGGTCAAATCCATACAGAGAGAGCGTCTGTGTGTGACTTCGGAAATATATACGGAGATTTAAAATTTCCCCTACACTGTATACAGTTGTACTCTTCTGATACAGTACAGTTTTTCTGCCTTTTGTATTACGGTCAAATCCATACTGAGAGCGCGTCTGTGTGTGACTCCGGAAATATATACGGACATTTAAATTTTCCCCTACACTGTATACAGCTGTGTTATGACTTGGTAACTGAGGAGGACAGGAGCAAAACAGCAAGGCAGCCGAACACCTGAGAGGTTGGAAACTAATGGGTTGCAGATCCCTAAACTAACCGCACAACTAGAAGCAGCCATGGAGCGTACCTACGGTGGTCCTAGACGCCTAGCCACAGCCGGAGAGCTAGCTACACCTAAAGATAGAAACAGGAAAGCTAACTGCCACGGAGTAGAGCCCCAAAGGAAAAGGCAGCCCCAATCATATAATGACTAGAGTTGAGCGATACTTTCCGATATCCTAAAGTATCGGAATCGGAATGGTATCGCCGATATCACTAAAATATCGGCGATACCCGATACCGATACCGGAAGTCCCATGTAAGTCTATGGGAACAAAATATCGAAATTAAAAAAAAAAACATTCTTGCCTTGTTGGTTAATTGTACATGAAGGAAAACAAGAAAGAGTAATGTAGAATGTATTGGGGAAGGTTGAGGAGACATTAAAGGCATAGATGTTTAACCCAATCAAATGGAATAGCATAAATATTTTTTTTTTTAAAGATGTTCGGATTGACGAAGAAATTGACAATGTTAACGTTTTTTATATTTTGGCAAATATGTATATTACACAACTTCCATGCTCTTCATCTTCACCTTTTTAACTTTTCACACACTTTCTCCTTCATAATCTTCTGCAGCATCATCTTTTTCATCAAATTATTCTTCATCTTCACCTTCTTTATCTTCTTCTTAAACTTCTTGCTATTCATCTTTGTTAACATTACTCATATTCTTCTTATTAAACTATTATTCTTATTCATATTCTGCTTCATCTTCTTCATCATATTCTTATTTGTGACAGAGAATCCTGTACTTGTAATCTGTCAAAGTATGAATTTTTCATCCTTCCATTCTTGCTGTCACAAAAGATTTAAATTACAACAGTATTTGTCCGTGTTCAGTTTAGCCTGCAGCAGCAGGCATTTTCCAGGGGCACCACGAGGAGGAACGGACTCACCCCCATACACTGCTTAGTCTTCTTCTGCTTAGAATTTAGAGCATATATTTTGCTCTTCATTTTGGTCTTATACTTCATGTTCTTCTGCTTTTAGATCTTCTGCTTATTGTTCTTGTGTCTCTTGTTCCGTATCTTGTATTTGTAGCACAATCTTGTACCAGCTGATGTTACTGGGACACGGTTACTAAGCAGGAGGTACCTGTGCTCCAAAGCACTACCAAGGACCAGCAGACGTTGCTGGAACTCGGATACCGAGATGGAGGCACCTAGGCCAAAGGCACTGTGGAGAACCAGCTGACGGTACTGGAACCCGGAGGGGCAGCAGAAGGAAAAGAGCCAATGGCACAACCGAGGACCAGCTGACGTTACTGGGACACGGTTACTAAGCAGGAGGTACCTGTGCTCCAAAGCACTACCAAGGACCAGCAGACGTTGCTGGAACTCGGATACCGACATGGAGGCACCTAGGCCAAAGGCACTGCGGAGAACCAGCTGACGGTACTGGAACCCGGAGGGGCAGCAGAAGGAAAAGAGCCAATGGCACAACCGAGGACCAGCTGACGTTACTGAACCCCAGTAACACAGGAGCAAGTGTTGACTGTGCTAACAGCACTTCCGAGCAACAACTGGCGGTGTTGGAGCCCAGGGTCAAGGAGGATGTTTAAATACTAGATCAAGTAATTTCCTTGTTACCTGTCAATTTTAAATGTCTATACTTCAAACAAGAGAAAGATAACCTTTACTACCATAAGATGATGATTTCATTTAAACTAATATCTAGATAAATAAAGAATTGACAAACATAAACACATACATTAACATGTTGAACAGCAATGCAAACCACAAAATAAATTAGTTAAGGAATCTGCTATAAAGGTTGTTACATAAAAGCATACAAGTACATATCTGAATCCATTAATGATGGATAAGTAACAGTATGTACACCATTTTTATTGTATAGACAATGAATGTCTGACTTCAAAACATCATCAGCATTACAAGTTATCTGTGATATTACTAAAATGTTCCATTTGCTGAATAATGTCCCTAAATATTTTATACAAAATTATACAATTTCCATCATGTAATACTCATAATATGTGGCAATAATCATTTTTATTAACAAACATAACCTTTAAAAAGTGCATAGTGCATAGTGAAAATTGCTATTTATGGCTGACTGTCGACTTGGAAGCATGACAACAGATAGATAAGGTATATATAGATGACACTGCATAGCCACAGATGGTGAATGGCAATGTAATACTGTACCTCAATAAAGTGTGCGTCACTACTACATATTTTTTTTTTATATAGCTGTATAAACAGGGTACATGGATGTATGCTTGTGCCTTTGTTTTGACGCACAGACTGCCTTCCTGCTGAGACGCATTGGGTAGTGAACAGTTGTGTGCAGTGTTCACTGCAGTCTCTGCGGAATAACCACACTTAGACCTTATAACTTTTCAGACTTTCTTTATCAATCTACCAAGATGAAGAAGGCAGGGAGTAAGGCACGTGGTCGTGGAGTTTCTTCAGGGAGAGGACGTGGGGATTCTGTGGCTGCTGCGGCCCCCAGTGACACAGCATCCACCAGTTTTCCCCGGGCCGTGAACGTTCCTTTATGCGCACTTTTGTAGGAGCTCGGAGTACCCCCCTGCTGCGGGAAGAACAAATTGAAGCCGTTGTTGTTTGGATGTCAGCCAATGCATCGACTTCAATTGCTTCCACCTCCTCTCAGGACCATAGCACTGTTGGGCAACCATCTGTCTCTTCACCGCCTGGCAAATTGCCCAGGCAGTCAGAGAGTTCTGTACAGGAGCCAGCTGAGTGTCTGCTTCTGTTCTCAGAATCTATTGGCTTGCAAACAGGGGCCCAGCCAAGCAGCATTCTGTAATGTGAAGAGGGAGTATGCAGTGATGCGCAACAGCTGTGTCTCTCTGAATCTGAAGAGGCGGGTGAGACAGTGCCGATGGTCAGCACACCGCAGAACGCATCTGATGATGATGATGAGACCCAGGTGCCAGTTTCTGTTGAGCATGGTGCTGGCCAGACCACCCAACAGCAGGTGTTGGAAGAGGGTAGTGGAGATGATGAGGTCCAAGACCCAACATGGCATGAAGAACAGGAAGGTGGTGGGAGCAGCTCAGAGGAATAATAATAATATTTATTTATATAGCGCCATCATATTCCGCAGCGCTTTACAGTTTAGCAGTTTCAGAACACAAGTCATAAGTAACAACGTTAACAATACAATAATTTAAGCTAAATAAGTCGCCCCTGCTCGTGACAGCTTACAATGTACAATGAGATGGGGGAGATACAAAGTATAGGTGTTTATATACAATGGTGCATTTACAATGATGTTCCAGCCATCTTAAGGGACTGAGGGATGGAGATAGTGAATGGGCTAGAGACACACACACACTTACACAGAATACATAGAATGACTTTGATTAGTGAATGTGATAGGCCGCTCTGAACAAATGTGTTTTGAGGGAGCGCCTGAAACCATGCAAATTGTGGATAGTCCTAATTTCTTGGGGTACAGCATTCCAGAGGATTGGCGTAGAGCAGGAGAAGTCTTGGAGTCGGGAGTGGGAGGTACGTATTAGTGCAGAGGTTAGTCGAAAGTCGTTTGCAGAGCGCAGCAGTCGGTTAGGCCGATAGATAGAAATGAGGGAGGAGATGTAGGAGGGGTGCTGCACTGTGGAGAGCTTTGTGGGTGAGAACCAGTACTTTGGTTGAAAGCTGGGAGAGGCCTAGAGAAATGGTTAGTGATAGAAGGAAGATAGAGGAAGACATTGCCCCAACGGTACAAACAGGAGGGAGAGTTAGGCTGCAGACTCGGTTGCCTGTAGCCTCCAGTTTGGCACCTGTTCGGAGCAGTTGTCTTCCAAAAGTCAAAACGTGCGCTCCCAGGACTTGCACTGCGTGGTCCTTTTTTCACACACTTGCACATGATATTTGCTATGTGAAATGCAAGCTGTGTAATTAAAAATTAAAAATAGCTAAAAGTGTCAGTCACCTCAATACCACAAATATGTGGAAACATGTGCGGACAAAGCACGTAGTTGAGTTACAAAGACACACTAGAGATGTAGGCCAACCTACAGCAGCACCTACATCTTCAGGTTGTGTTGAAGCCTCTTCATCGAGCTCACACACAGCTGGTTATGCTTCCTCACAGGATCGCCATGGAAGAACCTCGGCCACTGTTGTCCAGAGACAAACTGTTATTCCACACACAGCAGCAAGTTCCCTGTCATCCTCACACTCCCAGGCCACAAAACAGCCAGCGGTAGCACAGGCATGGGATAAAAGACGGCCATACTCCGCAAACCATGCACGAGCACAGGCTCTGAATGCTGGCATTGCAAAACTCCTGTCCCTTGAAATGCTGTGATTCAGGCTGGTGGAGACAGACAGTTTCCGTAACTGAATATCATTGTCAATCCCACAATACAATGTGCCAAGCCGATTTCATTTCAGCAGGCAAGCCGTCCCTGGTCTGCAAAAGCATGTTGAGGGAAAAATTAAACATGCGCTACTAAAAGCCCTCAGTAGCAAGGTCCACCTGACCACCGATGCGTGACCAGTACCCATTGTTATGATCTGCTACAACCAGTAAGGAAAGAAGGGAATTCTGTCCCTACAATACAACTAAGCTGAATCCCTACGATGTAACGGGGAACCTGATCCTGCGACCAGACCCGCTAAAGTCCTCATCTAGTGTGAACGAAGACCTATAGTTGCGAGGGAGTAATCCCTACAAGATCTAGGGACTGTGAGAAAAGGTGGACACCTCCTAACATAAATTGTAGCATGGATAATTAAACAGAAAAATAAATACTTTGTGATCCTAACATCAAGCAAAACTGACAGATTAAGGCACCTAAGCACCCGGCTAGCTTAACAGTAGATAATACAATGAAGTCAAGCAAAGCCAGAAGGGCGGAGCCAGACTAAATAGGGAAAAAAGGTCATGTGACCAGCAAACTGAAACAAAACCTAACAAGAGGGTTCTAACACCCATGGCCAGGGACAATACCTTTCCCTCACTGCCCATTGGGTCAATGTTGTGCAGCCGGGTACTGATCTTGCGAGTGGCGCTGTACGTGTTCTGCCAACTCCAAGGATTGCAGGAATCAAGTCTGTACACATTGATTCCTCCTCCTATTCCAGTTCCTCAGAATCATCGCTGCAGGAGCCGTCACGGTCTACCTCCACATGGACCCGTGAACGTTTACCTGTTGCGACCGATATGAGCACAGCCGTGTCCAAATGTCAACAGGCCATCCTGAAATTAATTTCCATGGAGAATCTTAGCCACACAGCGCAGGAGCTCTGTAATGCCATAAAGCAGGAGAGCGACGTGTGGTTTTTGGAAGAGAATCTACAGGCAGGCTTGGTAGTGTGTGACAATGGCCGAAATCTGGTGTCAGCTCTGGGCCTTGGCAACCTCACTCACATACCATGTCTGTCATATGTGCTCAACTTGGTCGTGCAGAGTTTTTTGAGGGACTATCCGGATCTTGATGCACTGCTGCACAAGGTCCGCCTAGAGTGCGCTCACTTGCGACGTTCCAGCATGGCCAGATCGCTGATTGCAGCTCTGCAACGCAGATTTCACCTTCATGAACATCGCATCATATGTGACGTACCCACCAGGTGGAATTCCTCGTTACATATGTTGGAGCGGTTGTGTGAGCAGCAGCCAACAGTAATGGAGTATCAGCTGCATCAGGCGCAGTCAACTCGCAATTTGCGCCGTTCACACTTCACCACTACTGAGTGGGCCTCTATAATAAGAATAATAATATTATTTATTTATATAGCGCCATAATATTCCGCAGTGCTTTACAGTTTAACAGTTTCAAAACACGAGTCATAAGTAACAACGTTAACAATACAATAATTAAAGCAAAATCAGCCGCCCCTGCTGGTGAAAGCTTACAATCTACAATGAGGTGTGGGAGATACAAAGTACAGGTGTTTATATACAATGGTGTTTTTACAATGATGGTCCAGCCATTTTAAGGAAGTGAGGGATGCATGGAGATAGTGAATGGGCTACACACACAGAATTACACATAGAATGACTTTGATTAGTGAATGTGATAGGCCACTGTGAACAAATGTGTTTTGAGGGAGCGCCTGAAACCATCCAAATTGCGGATAGTCCTAATTTCTTGGGGTAGAGCATTCCAGAGGATTGGCGCAGCGCGGGTGAAGTCTTGGAGTTGGGAGTGGGAGGTACGGATTAGTGCAGAGGTTAGTCGAAGGTCGTTTGCAGAGTGCAGCAGTCGGTTAGGCCGATAAATATAAATAAGGGAGGAGATGTAGGGGGGTGCTGCGCTGTGGAGAGCTTTGTTGGTGAGAACCAGTAATTAGAATTGGATCCTATAATGAATGGGCAGCCACTGCCAGTGTAATGAGTGGCGAATAACTCTATGAAGGATATCTGCCACGTTTTGCGTGCGTTTGATGAGTCAACGCGGATGGCGAGTGCAGATGATGCACTAGTCAGCCTGACTGTCCCCCTTATCTGCCTGCTTCAAAAAACACTGCAAGCACTAAGGCATGAGGTTTTGGAAGAGGTGGAGGATGAGGAGTCACAAATTCCATCACCTTCTGGACAGTCAGCGCAACGTGGTTCCTCACAAAGGGCTGGAGGACTTTCAAAGTACCATGCTGTATCAACAATTGAACCTCCAGAGTCGCTGTCTATATTTTCATAACCATTACAAACTTTTAATGTATTTACAAAGCACATAATGTACAGTTTTTGTCTATCCTTTTGTAATGCTGTTGTGTTTCCATAAACTGATGTTACAGAATTATGATACAAAGTTTTTAAATTTTGAGTTTTAAATTTTGTAAATTTATATGTATTTGAAGGACTTTGTGAGGAGGATGAGGAGGAGTCAATGGAGGAGGAAGACATCGCTCCAGAGGGAGGTAGACAATGCTCTAGTCAGTATGTAGACCAAGGGTGGGGTGATGCACAGCAGGCGGAGATGACGCCTCTTGCAGGGGACAACGTTTCTTGGCCAGTTGGGAGTCTGCAGCACATGGTTGATTTCATGCTGCAGTGGCTGAGAAACGACCGCCGCATCGAACACATTCACACCACGTCTGATTATTGGGTGTACACCCTCCTAGACCCTCGCTACCGGGACAACTTACAAAGCCTCATCACACCGTTGAACCGGGAGCGTAAAATGCGGAAGTACCAAGACACACTGGTGCAATCCATAATGTTCTCCATTCCAGCCGAGAGCACTGCTGCTGCTACTGATTTACAAAGCAGCTCTGTGCGTCGAGGCAGTGGAGACAGCTCTGCAACAAGAGGGAGCACAAGCAGCGCCTCTGCACAGGGCAAGAACAGTATGTTCCAAATGTGTCGAAGTTTTGTGGCAGCGCCACCAATGTCTACACCATCCGAGACGGCTCCAGTCAGCAGGAGGCAACATTTCCGTAAGATGGTTACAGACTACATGTCTTGCCCTCTCAGTGTACTCTCAGATGGCTCTTCCCCATTCAAGTTTTGTGTCTCTAAGCTGGATACATGGCCAGAGCTTAGCCAGTATGCATTGGAGGTGCTGGCTTGATCTGCTGCCAGTGTATTATCGGAGCGCGTCTTTACTGCTGCAGGTGGTGTACTAACAGACCGTTGCATGCGACTATCCTACGATAATGTAGAACGGCTTACTTTTCTGAAAATGAACTAGGCATGGATCTCGCCTGAATTTGCCTGTCCGGTTTCAGATTAACTAACTGGTTGGCAACGTTTTCCATGTCTCCTGTTATGTTCATCTTTCTACCACCTGAGCTATACTCCCTGGGCTACAACACTGCCAGTTGCTGCTCAGAAGTGTCGTGTCCACAGACCAATACACAAGCTATAGTAATAGTGGGGTTCAGTAACGCCTGCTGTTCCCCTGCTGTGTGTCCGGCAAAAATTACTGCTACCTAGCTACACATGTTTAAAAAAACATGACATGTTAAAGTGGCTAGTGCTACACATAGATATCAGGCTACACCCTTATTTCTAAGCTGTAAACAAGTGAAACGTCAAATTTAAAACCATTCAATGATTAGTGTTGGTAACAAATCTGTAACTAAATAATTGTGACATATTATGGCAGATATCCACATGTCTAACACAAATGCTAACACAAAAGCATACTTATGCTATAGGGTACTGATGGTGAACCTTCTCACTCCATAACTTTGACCAATCCAACTCACATCATGCCTCAAATGCTGCAATGTTGGAAGTGCATAATGTGGGTTGAACTTTGACAACAGCTGCAGTGCGAAGGTTATCCTTCTGTGTTCTTGGCTTTTAAATAAAAGCATACAAGTAAATATAATAATACATTGTTGATTAAGGGACATGATGTACACCTGTAATATTGTGCAAACAATGGATGTAGGACTATTCCTCTTCAACATTACTTATATTTGTGTCATTTGAAAAAATACATATTTTAGTTAAAAATTAAAAACCCATGTTCAGTAGCTGTGAAAGGCCCGTTTGTGTACTTCTATATTGTTTGCAACCAATGTATTGTATACGGATGGAAGCGCGTCACACTAATAGATTAGATTTATTTTAAATGGAATGTAGCAGAACCAATTGGAGATAAATGAAAAGGATGAGCCACTGAGACACGCTCAGCAGAGTACAAGCAGCAGTGCTTGAACAAGTAACTGAGCATGATCTGCACTCAAAAAAGTAAAAAACACAGACTGAAGTGAACACTGAAACACAACTGTCCACAATCTGTGAAAAGCTCCTTTCTGTACTTCTATAGTGTTTGCAACCAATGTATTGTATACGGATGGAAGCGCGTCACACTAATAGATTAGATTTATTTTAAATGGAATGTAGCAGAACCAATTGGAGATAAATGAAAAGGATGAGCCACTGAGACACGCTCAGCAGAGTACAAGCAGCAGTGCTTGAACAAGTAACTGGAGCGTGATCTGCACTCAAAAAAGTAAAAAACACAGACTGAAGTGAACACTGAAACACAACTGTCCACAATCTGTGAAAAGCTCCTTTCTGTACTTCTATAGTGTTTGCAACCAATGTATTGTATACGGATGGAAGCGCGTCACACTAATAGATTAGATTTATTTTAAATGGAATGTAGCAGAACCAATTGGAGATAAATGAAAAGGATGAGCCACTGAGACACGCTCAGCAGAGTACAAGCAGCAGTGCTTGAACAAGTAACTGGAGCGTGATCTGCACTCAAAAAAGTAAAAAACACAGACTGAAGTGAACACTGAAACACAACTGTCCACAATCTGTGAAAAGCTCCTTTCTGTACTTCTATAGTGTTTGCAACCAATGTATTGTATACGGATGGAAGCGCGTCACACTAATAGATTAGATTTATTTTAAATGGAATGTAGCAGAACCAATTGGAGATAAATGAAAAGGATGAGCCACTGAGACACGCTCAGCAGAGTACAAGCAGCAGTGCTTGAACAAGTAACTGGAGCGTGATCTGCACTCAAAAAAGTAAAAAACACAGACTGAAGTGAACACTGAAACACAACTGTCCACAATCTGTGAAAAGCTCCTTTCTGTACTTCTATAGTGTTTGCAACCAATGTATTGTATACGGATGGAAGCGCGTCACACTAATAGATTAGATTTATTTTAATGGAATGTAGCAGAACCAATTGGAGATAAATGAAAAGGATGAGCCACTGAGACACGCTCAGCAGAGTACAAGCAGCAGTGCTTGAACAAGTAACTGGAGCGTGATCTGCACTCAAAAAAGTAAAAAACACAGACTGAAGTGAACACTGAAACACAACTGTCCACAATCTGTGAAAAGCTCCTTTCTGTACTTCTATAGTGTTTGCAACCAAGTATTGTATACGGATGGAAGCGCGTCACACTAATAGATTAGATTTATTTTAAATGGAATGTAGCAGAACCAATTGGAGATAAATGAAAAGGATGAGCCACTGAGACACGCTCAGCAGAGTACAAGCAGCAGTGCTTGAACAAGTAACTGGAGCGTGATCTGCACTCAAAAAAGTAAAAAACACAGACTGAAGTGAACACTGAAACACAACTGTCCACAATCTGTGAAAAGCTCCTTTCTGTACTTCTATAGTGTTTGCAACCAATGTATTGTATACGGATGGAAGCGCGTCACACTAATAGATTAGATTTATTTTAAATGGAATGTAGCAGAACCAATTGGAGATAAATGAAAAGGATGAGCCACTGAGACACGCTCAGCAGAGTACAAGCAGCAGTGCTTGAACAAGTAACTGGAGCGTGATCTGCACTCAAAAAAGTAAAAAACACAGACTGAAGTGAACACTGAAACACAACTGTCCACAATCTGTGAAAAGCTCCTTTCTGTACTTCTATAGTGTTTGCAACCAATGTATTGTATACGGATGGAAGCGCGTCACACTAATAGATTAGATTTATTTTAAATGGAATGTAGCAGAACCAATTGGAGATAAATGAAAAGGATGAGCCACTGAGACACGCTCAGCAGAGTACAAGCAGCAGTGCTTGAACAAGTAACTGGAGCGTGATCTGCACTCAAAAAAGTAAAAACACAGACTGAAGTGAACACTGAAACACAACTGTCCACAATCTGTGAAAAGCTCCTTTCTGTACTTCTATAGTGTTTGCAACCAATGTATTGTATACGGATGGAAGCGCGTCACACTAATAGATTAGATTTATTTTAAATGGAATGTAGCAGAACCAATTGGAGATAAATGAAAAGGATGAGCCACTGAGACACGCTCAGCAGAGTACAAGCAGCAGTGCTTGAACAAGTAACTGGAGCGTGATCTGCACTCAAAAAAGTAAAAAACACAGACTGAAGTGAACACTGAAACACAACTGTCCACAATCTGTGAAAAGCTCCTTTCTGTACTTCTATAGTGTTTGCAACCAATGTATTGTATACGGATGGAAGCGCGTCACACTAATAGATTAGATTTATTTTAAATGGAATGTAGCAGAACCAATTGGAGATAAATGAAAAGGATGAGCCACTGAGACACGCTCAGCAGAGTACAAGCAGCAGTGCTTGAACAAGTAACTGGAGCGTGATCTGCACTCAAAAAAGTAAAAAACACAGACTGAAGTGAACACTGAAACACAACTGTCCACAATCTGTGAAAAGCTCCTTTCTGTACTTCTATAGTGTTTGCAACCAATGTATTGTATACGGATGGAAGCGCGTCACACTAATAGATTAGATTTATTTTAAATGGAATGTAGCAGAACCAATTGGAGATAAATGAAAAGGATGAGCCACTGAGACACGCTCAGCAGAGTACAAGCAGCAGTGCTTGAACAAGTAACTGGAGCGTGATCTGCACTCAAAAAAGTAAAAAACACAGACTGAAGTGAACACTGAAACACAACTGTCCACAATCTGTGAAAAGCTCCTTTCTGTACTTCTATAGTGTTTGCAACCAATGTATTGTATACGGATGGAAGCGCGTCACACTAATAGATTAGATTTATTTTAAATGGAATGTAGCAGAACCAATTGGAGATAAATGAAAAGGATGAGCCACTGAGACACGCTCAGCAGAGTACAAGCAGCAGTGCTTGAACAAGTAACTGGAGCGTGATCTGCACTCAAAAAAGTAAAAAACACAGACTGAAGTGAACACTGAAACACAACTGTCCACAATCTGTGAAAAGCTCCTTTCTGTACTTCTATAGTGTTTGCAACCAATGTATTGTATACGGATGGAAGCACGTCACACTAATAGATTTGATTTTTTTCTAATATAATGGAGCTGCACCAATTCCACTAAATAAAATAAAAAAAAAAAAAAAAAAGTGACACGTGCAGATGCCTACAAACAGCGGTGGATGCAGAGCAAACTGCAGCGTCACCTGCACTGTCACACACACACCTTGCACAGAGCTGTTTAAAACAACACTGGCAAAATGAAGCTTTACACAGCGGTTGGTAAACTAGCCTGCCTCAAGCACAGTAGTACACAAAATCGCTATATCTAACTGTCCCTCAGAGTGAGCAGAGTAGCGTTCTGTCCCTTACTGAGTTCACAGCACAGTGACGCTAAAATGGCGGCGGCGCCTTTTATAGTGCATTCTGACATCATTTCAGCAGCCAATCACAGCCATGCCATTAGTTAAGATGACCGCAGCATTACAGGATGTGCCCACACTTCGTAGGATTCCTCATTGGCTGACTAAAATCACATTGCCTCTCAAAGAATTATGGGAACTTCCGATTCCGGTATACGATATGGAAAAAGTATCGGAATTAAGTATCGGAATTCCGATAACGCGAATATCGGCCGATACCCGATACTTGCGGTATCGAATGCTCAACACTAATAATGACGGTTAGACAAGATGAAACACAAACGCAGGCAGAAAATAGAATGAGCAAACGCTGGGGCCAAACACTGCCTAAATAGGACAGGACAGGACAGAATACTATCTGCAACCCAGCAAAACCCTGGCAAAACTTCCAACACTTCTGATTTCAAAAATGCTGAGATCACACGATCTCGCCACCCACTAAATCAGATCTTAGTGTGAACAAGGCTAACCCGCAGCCACTCAAAAGCAGGGAAAGAGCAATTGAACAAATAACAGTGGCTACTGAAAAACAGAGAGTAGCACAAGCCCCAGGAGGGGACCTGGCTAACCTCCACAAAGGTGCAGACAAAAATGGAAATAGCAAACACAATAGAAACAAGCACAAAATACCTTATCTGAAGGTATCAGACGAAGGAGAGACACCAGCAGACTTCCAAATGAACCAGGAAACAACAATTGATCACCGGCAAGGATCATGGGAAGGCAGCTCCCTTATATCAGCCCAGTCAGTGACTCCTGATTGCCAGACGTCGATGGCAGGTGAGGAGGCCCTGTCATTAGATACAGCCTCAGTACCGTCAGCAACCATCAGAGGGAGCCTCAGCTCAGAAATTGTCTCCAACACGTTCACAACAAAGCTGTACGCTTCTGATACAGTATCGTTTTTCTGCTTTTTATATTCTGGTCTAATCCATACTGAGTGAGCGTCTGTGTGTGACTTCGGATATATATACGGAGATTTAAAATTTCCTCTACACTGTATACAGCTGTACGCTTCTGATACAGTACCGCTTTTCAGCTTTTTATATTCTGGTCTACTCCATACTGAGCCTGTGAGCGTCTGTGTGTGACCCCGGAAATATATACGGAGATTTAAAATTACCACTACACTGTATACAGCTGTACTCTTCTGATACAGTACCGTTTTAATGCTTTATATATTCTGGTCTAATCCATACTGAGCCTGTGAGCATCTGTGTGTGACTCTGGAAATATATACGGAGATTTAAAATTACCCCTACACTGTATACAGCTGTACGCTTCTGATACAGTACCGTTATTCTACTTTTTATATTCTGGTGTAATCCATACCAAGTGAGCGTCTGTGTCTGACTCCGGAAATATATACGGAGATTTACAATTTCCCCTACACTGTATACAGCTGTACGCTTCTGATACAGTACTGTTTTTCTGCTTTTCTTTATTCTGGTCTAATCCATACTGAGCCTGTGAGTGTCTGTGTGTGACTCCGGAAATATATACGGAGATTTAAAATTACCTCTACACTGTATACAGCTGTACGTTTCTGATACAGTACCGTTTTCCTGCTTTTTTTTATTCTGGTCAAATCCATACTGAGTGAGTGTCTGTGTGTTACTCCGGAAATATATACGGAGATTTAAAATTTACCCTACACTGTATACAGCTGTACGCTTCTGATACAGTACCGCTTTTCTGCTTTTTATATTCTAGTCTAATCCATACTGAGCCTGTGAGCGTCTGTGTGTGACCTCGAAATATATACGGAGATTTAAAATTACCACTACACTGTATACAGCTGTACTCTTCTGAAACAGTACCGTTTTAATGCTTTATATATTCTGGTCTAATCCATACTGAGCCTGTGAGCGTCTGTGTGTGACTCTGGAAATATATATGGAGATTTAAAATTACCCCTACACTGTATACAACTGTACGCTTCTGATACAGTACTGTTATTCTACTTTTTATATTCTGGTGTAATCCATACCGAGTGAGCGTCTGTGTGTGACTCCGGAAATATATACGGAGATTTGCAATTTCCCCTACACTGTATACAGCTGTACGCTTCTGATACAGTACCGTTTTTCTGCTTTTCTTTATTCTGGTCTAATCCATACTGAGCCTGTGAGCGTCTGTGTGTGACTCCAGAAATATATACGGAGATTTAAAATTACCCCTACACTGTATACAGCTGTACGCTTCTGATTCAGTACCGTTTTCCTGCTTTCTATATTCTGGTCTAATCCATACTGAGCCTGTGAGCATCTGTGTGTGACTCCAGAAATATATAAGGAGATTTAAAATTAACCCTACACTGTATACAGCTGTACGCTTCTGATACAGTACCGTTTTTTCTGCTTTTTATATTCTGATCTAATCCATACTGAATGAGCGTCTGTGTGTAACTCTGGAAATATATATGGAGATTTACAATTTCCCCTGCACTGTATACAGCTATACGCTTCTGATACAGTACCGTTTTTTTGCCTTTTGTATTACGGCCAAATCAATACTGACAGAGTGTCTGTGTGTGACTCCGGAAATATATACAGACATTTAAATTTTCCCCTACACTGTATACAGCTGTACAGTCATGGACAAAAGTTTTGAGAATGACACAAATATTAATTTTTACAAAGTCTACTGCTTCACTTTTTCTAATGGCAATTTGCATATACTCCAGAATGTTATAAAGAGTGATCAGCTTAATAGCAATTACTTGCAAAGTCAATATTTGGCTAGAAAATGAACTTTATCCCCCAAAACACATTTCAACATCATTGCAGCCCTGCCTTAAAAGGACCAGCTAACCTCTTTTCAGTGATTGCTCCATTAACACAGGTGTGGGTGTTGATGAGGACATGGCTGGAGATCAATCTGTCATGATTAAGTAAGAATGACACCACTGGACACTTTAAAAGGAGGCTGGTGCTTGGCATCATTGTTTCTCTTCTGTTAACCATGGTTATCTCTAAAGAAACACGTGCAGTCATCATTGCAATGCACAAAAATGGCCTAACAGGGAAGAGTATCGCAGCTAGAAAGATTGCACCTCAGTCAACAATCTATCACATCATCAAGAACTTCAAGGAGAGAGGTTCCATTGTTGCCAAAAAGGCTCCAGGGCGCCCAAGAAAGACCAGCAAGCGCCAGGACCGTCTCTTAAAAGTGTTTCAGCTGCGGGATCGGGCTACCAGCAGTGCAGAGCTTGCTCAGGAATGGCAGCAGGCAGGTGTGAGTGCATCTGCACGCACTGTGAGGCGGAGACTCTTGGAGCAAGGCCTGGTCTCAAGGAGGGCAAAAAAGAAGTCACTTCTCTCCAGAAAAAACATCATGGACAGACTGATATTCTGCAAAAGGTACAGGCAGTGGACTGCTGAGGACTGGGGTAAAGTTATTTTCTCTGATGAATCCCCTTTTCGATTGTTTGGGACATCAGGAAAACGCCTCATTCGGAGAAGACAAGATGACCGCTACCACCAGTCTTTTCTCATGCCAACTGTTAAGCATCCTGAATCCATTCATGTGTGGGGTTGCTTCTCAGCCAAGGGAATCGGCTCTCTCACAGTCTTGCCTAAAAACACAGCCATGAATAAAGAATGGTACCAGAATGTCCTCCAAGAGCAACTTCTCCCAACCCTCCAAGAGCAGTTTGGCGATCAACAATGCCTTTTCCAGAATGATGGAGCACCTTGCCATAAAGCAAAGGTGATAACTAAATGGCTCAGGGAACAAAACATTAAGATTTTGGGTCCATGGCCTGGAAACTCCCCAGATCTTAATCCCATTGAGAACTTGTGGTTAATCATCAAGAGACGGGTGGACAAACAAAAACCTAAAAATTCTGACAACATGAAAGCATTGATTGTGCAAGAATGGACTGCTATCAGTCAGGATTTGGTCCAGAAGTTGATTGAGAGCATGCCAGGGAGAATTGCAGAGGTCCTGAAGAAGAAGGGTCAACACTGCAAATATTGACTTGCTGCATTAACTCATTCTAACTGTCAATATAAGCTTTTGTTACTCATATGTTTGCAATTATATTTCTGTCCGTGATAAAAAATTATCTGTCAAACACACATAAAAACCAGAGGGCAGCAGATCATGTGAAAATATAATATTTGTGTCATTCTCAAAACTTTTGGCCATGACTGTATGCTTCTGATACAGTACAGTTTTTCTGCTTCTTATATTCTGGTCTAATCCATACTAAGTGAGCATCTGTGTGTGACACTGGAAATATATACGGAGATTTAAAATTTCCCCTACACTGTATAGAGCTGTACGCTTCTGATACAGTGCCGCTTTTCAGCATTTTGTATTCTGGTCAAATCCATACTGAGTGAGCGTCTGTGTGTGACTCCGGAAATATATACGGAGATTTACAATTTCCCCTACACTGTATACAGCTGTATGCTTCTGATACAGTACAGTTTTTCTGCTTTTTATATTCTGGTCTAATCTATACTAAGTGAGCATCTGTGTGTGACACTGGAAATATATACGGAGATTTAAAATTTCCCCTACACTGTATAGAGCTGTACGCTTCTGATACAGTGCCGTTTTTCTGCTGTTTATATTCTGGTCTAATCCATACTGAGTGAGCGTCTGTGTGTGACTTCGGATATATATAGGGATATTTAAAATTACCCCTACACTGTATACAGCTGTACGCTTCTGATACAGTACTGTTTTTCTGCTTTTTGTATTCTGGTCTAATCCATACTGAGCATGTGAGCATCTGTGTGTGACTCCGGAATTATATACGGAGATTTACAATTTCCCCTACACTGTAACAGCTGTACGCTTCTGATAGAGTACCGTTTTTCTGCTTTTTGTATTCTGGTCAAACCCACACTGAGTGAGCGTCTGTGTTTGACTCCGGAAATATATACGGAGATTTAAAATTACCACTACACTGTATACAGCTGTACTCTTCTGATACAGTACCGTTTTAATGCTTTATATATTCTGGTCTAATCCATACTGAGCCTGTGAGCGTCTGTGTGTGACTCTGGAAATATATACGGAGATTTAAAATTACCCCTACACTGTATACAACTGTACGCTTCTGATACAGTACTGTTATTCTACTTTTTATATTCTGGTGTAATCCATACCGAGTGAGCGTCTGTGTGTGACTCCGGAAATATATACGGAGATTTGCAATTTCCCCTACACTGTATACAGCTGTCGCTTCTGATACAGTACCGCTTTTCAGCTTTTTGTATTCTGGTCAAATCCATACTGAGTGAGCGTCTGTGTGTGACTCCGGAAATATATACGGAGATTTACAATTTCCCCTACACTGTATACAGCTGTATGCTTCTGATACAGTACAGTTTTTCTGCTTTTTATATTCTGGTCTAATCCATACTAAGTGAGCATCTGTGTGTGACACTGGAAATATATACGGAGATTTAAAATTTCCCCTACACTGTATAGAGCTGTACGCTTCTGATACAGTGCCGTTTTTCTGCTGTTTATATTCTGGTCTAATCCATACTGAGTGAGCGTCTGTGTGTGACTTCGGATATATATAGGGATATTTAAAATTACCCCTACACTGTATACAGCTGTACGCTTCTGATACAGTACCGTTTTTCTGCTTTTTGTATTCTGGTCTAATCCATACTGAGCATGTGAGCATCTGTGTGTGACTCCGGAAATATATACGGAGATTTACAATTTCCCCTACACTGTATACAGCTGTACGCTTCTGATACAGTACCGTTTTTCTGCTTTTTGTATTCTGGTCAAACCCACACTGAGTGAGCGTCTGTGTTTGACTCCGGAAATATATACGGAGATTTAAAATTACCCCTACACTGTATACAGCTGTACTCTTCTGATACAGTACCGTTTTAATGCTTTATATATTCTGGTCTAATCCATACTGAGCCTGTGAGCGTCTGTGTGTGACTCTGGAAATATATACGGAGATTTAAAATTACCCCTACACTGTATACAACTGTACGCTTCTGATACAGTACTGTTATTCTACTTTTTATATTCTGGTGAAATCCATACCGAGTGAGCGTCTGTGTGTGACTCCGGAAATATATACGGAGATTTGCAATTTCCCCTACACTGTATACAGCTGTACGCTTCTGATACAGTACCGTTTTTCTGCTTTTCTTTATTCTGGTCTAATCTATACTGAGCCTGTGAGCGTCTGTGTGTGACTCCGGAAATATATACGGAGATTTAAAATTACCCCTACACTGTATACAGCTGTACGCTTCTGATACAGTACCGTTTTCCTGCTTTTTATATTCTGGTCTAATCCATACTGAGCCTGTGAGCATCTGTGTGTGACTCCGGAAATATATAAGGAGATTTAAAATTACCCCTACACTGTATACAGCTGTACGCTTCTGATACAGTACCGTTTTTCTGCTTTTTATATTCTGATCTAATTCATACTGAATGAGCATCTGTGTGTAACTCCGGAAATATATATGGAGATTTACAATTTCCCCTGCACTGTATACAGCTATACGCTTCTGATACAGTACCGTTTTTTTACCTTTTGTATTACGGTTAAATCCATACTGAGTGAGCGTCTGTGTGTGACTCCGGAAATATATATGGAGATTTAAATTTTCCCCTACACTGTATACAGCTGTATGCTTCTGATACAGTACCGCTTTTCTTCTTTTTATTCTGGTCTAATCCATACTAAGTGAGCATCTGTGTGTGACACTGGAAATATATACGGAGATTTAAAATTTCCCCTACACTGTATAGAGCTGTACGCTTCTGATACAGTGCCGTTTTTCTGCTGTTTATATTCTGGTCTAATCCATACTGAGTGAGCGTCTGTGTGTGACTTCGGATATATATAGGGATATTTAAAATTTCCCCTACACTGTATACAGCTGAACGCTTCTGATACAGTACCGTTTTTCTGCTTTTTGTGTTCTGGTCTAATCCATACTGAGCATGTGAGCATCTGTGTGTGACTCCGGAAATATATACGGAGATTTACAATTTCCCCTACACTGTATACAGCTGTACGCTTCTGATACAGTACCGTTTTTCTGCTTTTTGTATTCTGGTCAAATCCACACTGAGTGAGCGTCTGTGTTTGACTCCGGAAATATATACGGAGATTTACAATTTCCCCTACACTGTATACAGCTGTACGCTTCTGATACAGTACCGTTTTTCTGCTTTTTGTGTTCTGGTCTAATCCATACTGAGCCTGTGAGCATCTGTGTGTGACTCCGGAAATATATACGGAGATTTACAATTTCCCCTACACTGTATACAGGGGTGGGCTGGTGGTCCGGTTCTATTTCACCTCTACAGGTACATTTCATCTATGTCTGGTTATATGTTGATTATTTGGCTATTCAGCATACAATGTGTTTTGGCTATTTTATTATGACTATGCCAGCGTATATACAATATGTTGTATTGGTGGATGTATGGACCCCTGCTCCCTTATTAGCGTTTTTGTGCTGACACCATTGTGGTTATCAGCTCTCTCATGCACCATATACCTGTCTTTGTTTGCTCTTTTATATATTTCACTTAATAAAAGCTATTTATAGAAATTCTACTGCTTTTTTCTCTTTTTTCTTGCTTAGCAATTGCAGTGTTTCAGATATTGTCCGTATATTCACATATATATATAGATACCACTGGTATTATTACATTTTTGGGATTCAGTATATATATATATATATAATATATATATATGTGATGATTGGTGTTATTGCAATTTCTTACTAATCCATACTGAGCATGTGAGCATCTGTGTGTGACTCCGGAAATATATACGGAGATTTAAAATTACCCCTACACTGTATACAGCTCTACGCTTCTGATACAGTACCGTTTTTCTGCTTTTTATATTCTGGTCTAATCCATACTGAGCCTGTGAGCATCTGTGTGTGACTCCGGAAATATATACGGAGATTTACAATTTCCCCTACACTGTATACAGCTGTACGCTTCTGATACAGTACCATATATCTGCTGGTATTTTTGGTACATTTTCCCAAACATGAGGAAGTATGGTGGAAGAGGCCTACGTGTGCGGGGGAGCCAGCTGGTACTGATGGTGGTGGTGGTGCATCTGCTGGTAGTGCCAAAAGCAGAATAGCACCTAAGGCAGGAGGTGTTGAGACTGCGTCATCGTCTGGCTCCAGAAGGCCTGAAAGGCTCCCTTTTCTGGGAGTAGGTAAACTGCTTTTAAAGCCAGAGAATCAGGAGCAGGTTTTGGCTTACATTGCCGAAACAGCCTCCAGCTCTAACGCATCTTCTTCTGAAGTTTCAAAAAATGCAAGCACTGAGTCATCAGTGCAGGCTCCTGGTCAGGAACAACACCTTTCCTTGTGTCTTTCACCCCCACCAAAAGTGAAGGATGCGGTAGGCCACACTTCAGATTACTCCCTGGAGCTCTTTTCACATACCATGCCTGGGTTATCAAGTCAAATCCTGAATTCCCCAGTCCAAGATGAATATGACATGGAGTGCACTGATGCACAGCCACTGCTAAATGATTCTGCTGGTACACTCACCCAGAGCACTACATTGCCCTCACAGTCTACTGAGCCAGAATCTGACCCTGATAAAACTCAGGTGCCCCTTCCCGCATACTATACCACCTTACACGGTGACAGAGAGGAAGGTGCAGATGAAATTGAAGAGGAGGTGATGGATGACTCAGTTGTTGACCCGGATTGGCATCCATTGGGGGAAGAGGGTGCCGCTGGCAATAGCTCAGAAGAGGCGGAGGATCCACAGCAGGCATCGACATCGCAGCGGCGGTTATCTGGCAGGCCCGTAGCAGCCCAAAAATGTGTTAAAAAAGCAAAAAGAGTTGCAGGACAGCTTGACCAGATGGTCAAATTAGCACAGCGTGCAAGCCCTGAAAATTTATCTCATAGTAGGAAGAGTGCAGTGTGGCACTTTTTTGACCAAAATCCTATTGATGAGGCAAATTTTATCTGTAAGAAGTGCGGAAGGACCTTTAGCCAAAGGAAAAATCTCCGAAATTTGAATGCCAGTTGCATGCTTAGACATTTAATCAGCATGCACTTGTGGACGGACTACAAAACCTCAGGTAGCACATGTGCACCTGCTCCGACTGAAGGTAGCCAGCAACGCTACATTGCTTCCCTCATTGTAAGCCCACCGGTTAGGACACCAGCAAGAAATGTTGAGGTGTCCTTGCAAGGCCAAAGCAGTCAGGGAGTCACAATGTTTTTCCAACAAAAGACTGAATCTAGGCCATCACCACCACCATCACTATCACCAACCCCCTCTCAGTCCGTCATGTCCATCGCTCGTTCACCCATATGCAGCTCTCAAGTCCAGCTCACTCTAGCAGACACTCAGAGTAGGACAAGAAAGTACTCATCCTCTCATCCGCGTACACTGGCTTTGAGGGCATTGTCCATGCACTCAAACAATCAGTGAGTGGAAAGGTGCACCTCACAACAGATTCATGGGCCAGTAAGCATGGCCAGGGCCATTACGTGTTCATCACTACGCACTGGGTTAATGTGGATGCATGGTCCACAGGGGACAGCGGCGGTGGGACAGTGCTGCCTAGCTCACGATATAGGCAACAGTTGGCTGTAGGTGTTCGACCCTCCTCCTCCTCCAGAAGCGAAAGCTCATCGACAGAGCGCAGTCGCACGAGCACTCCATCCGCAGCTGCCAGTGTTGCACACGAGGTGTCCCACTATCGAACAGCTAGTGGTAAGTGTCAGCAGGCTGTTTTAAAGATGATGTCTTTTGGCGACAACAGACACACCGCGGAGGTACTGGCCGACTACTTGCAGCGAGAAACTGAGTCATGGCTGGGCAGTCTACATCTTGAGCCAGGCAAGGTAGTCAGTGATAACGGCCGTAATTTTGTGGCGGCCATAGCCCTGGCAAAACTCAGATACATACCTTGCCTTGCTCACACCTTGAACCTGGTGGTGCAGTACTTCATAAATAATTATCCGGAGTTAACAGCCCTGCTCCATAAGGTGCGAAGACTGTGCTCGCATGTCTGTCACTCGCCCGTAGACTCCAGTCATATGCAGAGGCTGCAGCGATCGCTCCACCTCCCCAAGCACCACCTAATCATAGACGTTGCAACAAGGTGGAACTCCACCATGCACATGGTTGAGAGGCTGTGCGAACAAAGGCAGGCTGTAATGCATTTGTGGGAGGATACCCGGGCAGGCAGTTTGAGGGCAGACATCGAGTTGTCGAGTGTTCAGTGGTCAAAGCTGAAAGACCTCTGTAAAGTCCTTCAGTGTTTTGAGGAATGCACACGGCTGGTAAGCACAGACGAAGCCATCCTAAGCATGAGCATCCCACTTATGCGTCTGCTCATGCAAACTTTGACACAAATTAAGGATCGGACGTCTGCAGCGGAGGAGGAAGAGGAGGAGGAGAGGGAAGCCTTGATGACAGTCAGCCATTGTCTGCTCAGGGAACTGTCCTGGACGAGGTGGAGGAAGAAGAGGAAGAGGAGGATGAGGGGGATGATTATTTTGGGGAGGAGGATGCTTCTCAGGGAGCAAGAGAAAATGTTGGCTTGCCTAGGTCAGGTACAGGGTTTGTGCGTGACTGTAGGGATGTGGATTTGGCAGAAAGTGCTCCTCCACCCACCACTGGCAGTGCATCATTGACACCTGGAACATTGGCCCACATGTGTGATTATGTCTTGCAGATCCTAAAAAGGGACCCCCGCATTGCCAAAATTATGAAGGATGACGACTACTGGTTGGCCAGCATCCTCGATCCACGCTATAAAGGTAAATTACAGAACATCAGGCCACAGGAGTACCTAGAGCTAATATTGGTGAACAAACAAGCAACTCTGGTAGACCGTTTGTTAGAGGCATTCCCAGCACACAGCAGAGGTTCAGGTTCTACCACGAGCTGTACTGGGCAACATGGAAGAGGTGTTCGTGGTGCACACAGCCGAAGTGGCATTGGAGAGAGGGGTTTCATGACCATGTTGTGGACTGATTTCTCGAGTAACGCTCACACGACTGTTAATACTGAATCGATTGCAACAGACAGGAGACAGCAGTTGTCAACTATGGTTCAAAATTACCTCTCCTCCCCTATTGATGTTCTCCCTCACAGTTCATTCCCCTTTGACTACTGGGCCTGTAAACTGGACACCTGGCCTGAATTGGCACAATATGCCTTACAGGAGCTCGCTTGTCCTGCTGGTAGTGTGCTATCAGAAAGAGTCTTCAGTGCTGCTGGATCAATCCTGACAGAAAGAAGGACCCGGCTGTTGACCAAAAATGTTGGTGATTTCACCTTCATTAAAATGAACCATGCTTGGGTTTCAAAGGATTTTGTACCACCTTCCCCTGATGACACATAGGTTGCCAGCAAAATGGCTCGCTTTGTCCTCCTCTTCCTCCGACTTCTCCAATTCCTCCATTTGCAGCTGCAGAACGTCCAGCCTACACCTCAACATATGCCAGTTTTTCCACCTCCCTAACTGGGCTGTACGCCCCCCCAGGGCCGGCGTCAGCACCTGGCACACACGGGCAAGTTCCGGGGCCCTGAGCAGGTGGGGGGCCCACTCGCCGTCAGAGACACCAGCGTACTATGAGGGGCCCTGTGCCAGTGCCGGCGCCCACGAGTGGGCCCCCCCTGCTTGCTCAGTGCTCCAGCACTTGCAATACTTACCTCTCCCTGCTCCACCGCTGTGACGTCACCCTTGTTTCCTGACAGTGATATTCAGGTCAGAGAGCGCGATGACGTCACGTCTATATGCCCTCTGCCTGAACAGTCACAGTGCAGAGAGCTGGAAGATGACGCTGAGGAGTCCAGAGTTTAATGTTTGGAGCAATATATGGGGAGCATTATACACTGGAGAATTATATATGGGGCCCATCATACACTTGAGCATCATAGATAGGGCATATTATACACTGGAGCATTATATATGGGGCCCGTCATATACTAGAGCATCATATGGGGGTCATTATTTATGGGGCATCACATGGAACCCATTATACAGTATATGGAGCATTGTATATGGGGACCATTATATTTGGAGCATTATATGGGGCTCATCATATACTAGAGCATCATATGGGGTTCATTATTTATGGGGCAACATATGGAGCACATATGGGGCCTATTCTGTATGGAGCATTATATAGAGCCCATTCTGTATGGCGCACTATGTGGTGCCCATAATACTGTATGGAGGACTATACTGTCCGGTTTTTGAGCTATTGTAGAATTTACAATAGATATCACTCATGTAATGTAAGAAGTGAAGTTTTTGGCATTGTACTATACCTATATTTTTCTGCCATATCGGTGCATCATGAATTGTGGTATGTGTTAAAGGGGCCCACTGAGACTCTTTCGCTCGGGGCCCATGAAAACCTGGAGCCAGCCCTGCCCCCCCCAACTTTAGCCAAAAAAAACCCAGTTTTCAATGCGTTACTATTATTATAAAGTAATTAAGGTTGACAAGCTTAAGTAATAAGAATTGATGTCATTGGCATTGAAATGGGCACTGTAGGTGTGTTTGCTGTCCTCCACTCCCTGCCGACTTTTCTTCCCCATTGACTTGCATTGGGGTCGGTTCGAATTTCAGTCGGACCTTCGACTTTTTCCGATAGTCGGCCGATTTCGTTCGACTCGACTTTTGGGAAAGTCGGGTGGTCCGAAACCTGACTCGACCCTCCCGGAGGCAAAGTCGCTCATCTCTACTCTCCACGCCAGATAGAACATAGTGAGACAGCTGATGTAAGAAAGATCACCAGAGTTCATAGCTGATGAACCCTGGTCACCTGACTTATGGCATTGCTTGCATTGTGAAAATTCTCAGGCAGCGAGCAATGCCATAAATGAAGTGACAGGTGTTCATCAGCTATGATCTCCGGTGACCTTTCTCACATCAGCGCTACACACTGCAAGAGCGTAATCACACTTCTGTCTCAGTGTGTTCCAGCTGGTGTGGAGACACAATTCGGACACGCGATGGATATGGTTGTTATATTCTTTTTCATCTTTTGCTGGGGACTGGGTATCAGTGGATTAGGCATAAAGGTGAGTATAACTGTGCTTTTTAATTTTTAGTTCAAATAAATAAGTCTGTGTCATTTCAATTAAAGGATTTTATTCTGGCTGTGTTTTTTTTTTAAACTGTGGGGTTAGTAATGGGTGCATCTTATAGATGCCTCCATTAATAACCCCTGGGCTTGATGTTAGTGGTCAGAAAACAGCTGAGATCAACCCCACAAATATTGCCAAACTTACCAATGCACCAGGGCAAGTGTGAAGAGCCGGGCAAAGTGCCAGAATTGGCACATCTAATTATTTATTTATATAATTAAAAAACAGCATGAAACACATCTATTATTGATAACCAACCATATAAAACCAACAGCTGAAGATTGCAGCCCACAGCTGTTGGTTTTGCGTGCACTGGTTATCAAAAATAGAAGAGACCCCATATTAGGGTTGGTGGATTGCACTAAATAAAGTTGTATAATTAAGTGCAATCGCAACCCGAGGTCCACCGTGCAGAGATGAAAAACTGCTGCTAAAGAGTAATGACGGAACCTGGACAGCGAGCGATTGCTAGATCACACTGTGTTAAATGCTACACCGTGTGAACAATAGACAGAGTACCCTGCTCCATTACTTCACAGAGCAGTACTGAACAAAAGAGCATATAGTGCAATACCCTGTTAAAGGTCACAGGGATAAAGCAAAATATGACGCTGTCCCCAGGAAAGTCTAGGCTGGTGGTTGTGCTTGCTCTGAAATTCAGCTGTGCTAACTGTACACACGACCGGAAACGGGATGCTAAGCCAAGTTAAGCAGTCACCGTTATAAGAGCAGTCCATGTGCACACAGAGTGGTAGCGTATCCACTCACATACACCATCACAAATGATACTAGCAAGCCGGCGTGCGCCACTGAGAACCTTTTATATGTACCGCTCATGTCCAGTCGGACAGGACCTTGTCTGTGGACCAATCCGGAGCTGCCACATCACCAGAGCAGCTGACAAGAGACCACCAATGAGACGTTGCCACATCATCAGCATGCTCAGTAGGGTAATTTCTGGACTTAGCCCCCAGAGCGTCTGTTTGCTGCTGCCTATCACTGGTTACCATAGACTCGGCTGGAACAGAAGCAGTAACCAAGCGAACAGCCCGAGCCTGAGCAAGATGCTGGGACCGACGTCTGTGCTCTGCAGCACCCGCTGAAGCTGAATGGGAGACCGCAGAGGCAGATAAGGCTTGGGATCTACCCTGTGCAGCGTGAGAATCCCGACGCCTAACACCCCACATAATTTTTGTAAAAAATGTATTTATTTATAGCACAGATGCCCACTCTCGCTTTTATCAGTAACAGCAGGTGTATGCTGATGAGAGTAGTACTCTTTCATCAGCTGATGCCTGTGACTGGCAGTAACCTTTTTACCACCATTACAGCAGCTGGCTCTTGTTGTCATCTGACAGTATGGGAACCTCAGCTCTCTGACCAGCGATAACTAACCTACCATCAGTGAAGGATGAGGAAATTTAATGGCACCTTACTATCCTCCTGTAAGGTTCTTTGTCTCTTTTGACATGTTCCTTGAAACTCAGTTTTCCGTCGGCCATTTTGCTTTCTGTCTTTCTGCAGCTCTTGCCCTCAGTTAATATGGAGTTTCCAGTTTTCATGTTCCCGCCCTGATTCTCTCCCTCTTGCTTCTTAAGCAGCCTCAGCTGAACAATCAGTGCTCCTGAATCAAGCCTCAGTCAGCCTGTGACCTGACTCCTGGAAACCTAGGATTTTGGACTCCAGCTATTTCCTACTGAGGAACTTTGGAACACTTTTGGACTTTGGAAACCTGCTGTCTGGTGAATCCATGTTTGCAGAGGAATTACGGTACAGAGAAGAGATCCTGAACCTGCTTGGAGAGTTATTGTAGAGCTTGAAGTTACTCTGGCCTGTGTGTTCTCCTGCCTCTGTTCCTGCAAACTGTGTGACCTTTTCTGCATGCTTGTATGAAGTAATACAAGTCATTTCATATCAACCTATGTCTCATGTGTTTTCCTCGCACCCAAGCACAAGACGCTATAGGAACTGTACACTATACATGACACCTCCTGAATCATGTATAGCTGTAACAGGACAACTGGCTTAGCAGGCGGGCCCAGCTTTCTCTGCTTCAGAGAAGAAATTCTCATCCCAACTAGCTAACAACCTCCAAGCTCATACAGGAAGACCCCCTGTGGAGACCATACAGTCTAACTGCTTTGTTGAGTCAGCTATGATTTCATAAAGAGAATAATGATTTAGCATACATCCTAGCCTCACACTGGTTACATTTTTGAGATCTCTGGAATGGACAAAACGCCTTTCAGAGTCTCGATCTGTTCTAGCACCCCAGGGGTGGAGTAACATAGAATGGCTTGAAGAAGCCAGGTAGCAATGCTTGTGCTCCAAGCATAACGGGGGCCCGGCCATATCCAATGGCACCAGAGCCGTTACCCTATGACCTTCTGTTGGGAAGTTATGATCTTTCATAGGTTTTTGAGAGCTGTATCTACAAATCTCCAGGGAAGAGGAATAAGGACGCTTCCTGTATGACAGAGTGGGAACAACAGTGCTCTGACCAGCGGTAACAATCTTAACTCCAACCAGAGCCCATGATGACAGTGTGGCAAACAACGGATGTTCTGGCCCCCCATTCATCTGAATAGGGTCCGGGTTTGGATTCCAGTTCGGGTACCATTATGGTAACCGAACCAAACTTTTTTTGGTGTTTGCCTATCACTAGTGAGGTATTAATTTTTTATTTTGTTTTACATCGTACATTTATTATGCTCTGCAGTCTGAAGGGAATTAGAGAAGGTGCGCACTCAGCAAGGTAGGTTGGTGCTGGCTGAACAGGACTAAGTCCAACTAAATAGTAGGAGGAACAGCTGCACTCATAGGTGAATGCAAAATGTGCAAAATTTTATTTATAGCGGTCTCACCACACTGAAATGTAGCAAAAATAGATGATTCTGAAGATAGCATAACGCAAGCTGAGTCTTTTTCAAATGGTGCTATTGTGGTAGGCAACCAGGGGTAAATTTTGGGGAATTTCTTCAATGCTTATGGATCATGCGGCTCATTGCCAGGGGGTTGGTTAGAAGTTCCCCATAGTGTGGTGGGGAGTCTGAAGATACCACAGAACATAATAAGGAACATTTAATTAGCATCAAATAACTTCCCTGCAAAATGCCCTCACTTGGGCAAATTTTATCATCTCTAGACAGCACTGAAAACTAAAGCTTTGAAACCACATAAAAATTATACTGGAAGTGCATTGGAGGTGTCTCAGTGTACTTCAAGTGCATTAACACATTCCCAATACAATTCTAACCAAATTAGCATATGTCTTCAAAACTCGATGCTCAGCAGTGGCGTAAGAACTACAGACACAGAGGTCGCGACTGGGCCCATGAGGGGCCTGCCAATGCCTGCACAAACTTTAACTAGATGTGCGTCATCGGACGCACATTCAGTGAAGTGTTTTTTGGTACAGAGACCTGTAGGGTCCATGCGCGGCAATATACGTTGCCAGACAATCAAAGACCAGCAGCTGATGTTGTCATGGACATGACTGAGGGCGCATGGCAATGACATAATGCGCTCCCATCGCTTGCACACTGAAGTCTGCTGCTGGTTTCAGAAGAGGACACAAATTTTGCACAATTTTTCCCATTAGGAATATGACTGGCAAGCATTATCCTTCAAAGACATCTGATTTGATAATATATTGTATTTGTAGGGCTATGTATGTGCCTTTATATGTGCATGTATATTTTAATAAATGTATTACATACACATATACTGTATACACATGCATTTATATGTTTATGTTCTGTATGTACAATATGCTGAATATATTTATACATATGTGTTCCTATAACTGTATTATTTGTCTGTATATGTACAGTACAGACCAAAAGTTTTGACACACCTTCTCATTTAAAGATTTTTCTGTATTTTCATCACTTTGAAAATTGTAAATTCACACTGAAGGCATCAAAACTATGAATTAACACATGTGGAATTATATACTTAACAAAAAAGTGTGTAACAACTGAAATTATGTCTTATATTCTAGATTCTTTAAAGTATCCACTTTTTGCTTTGATGACTGCTTTGCACACTCTTGGCATTCTCTTGATGAGCTTCAAGAGGTAGTCACCGGAAATGGTTTTCACTTCACAGGTGTGCCCTGTCAGGTTTAATAAGTGGGATTTCAGGCCTTATAAATGGGGTTGGGACCATCAGTTGTGTTGTGCAGAAGTCTGGTGGATACACAGCTGATAGTCCTCCTGAATAGACTGTTAGAATTTATATTATAACAAGAAAAAGCAGCTAAGTAAAGAAAAACTAGTGGCCATCATTACTTTAAGAAATGAAGGTCAGTCAGTCCGAAAAATTGGGAAAACTTTGAAAGTGTCCCCAAGTGCAGTTGCAAAAACCATCAAGCGCTACAAAGAAACTGACTCACATGAAGACCGCCCCAGGAAAGGAAGACCAAGAGTCACCTCTGCTTCTGAGGATAAGATTATCCGAGTCACCAGCCTCAGAAATCGCAGGTTTTCAGCAGCTCAGATTGGAGACCAGGTAAATGTCAGACAGAGTTCTAGCAGCAGACACATCTCTACAACAACTGTTAAGAGGAGACTTTGTGCAGCAGGCCTTCATGGTAAAATAGCTGCTAGGAAACCACTGCTAAGGACAGGTAACAAGCAGAAGACACTTGTTTGGGCTAAAGAACACAAGAAATGGACATTAGACCAGTGAAAATCTGTGCTTTGGTCTGATGAGTCCAAATTTGAGATATATGGTTCCAACTACCGTGTCTTTGTGCGACGCAGAAAAGGTGAACGGATGGACTCTACATGCCTGGTTCCCACCATGAAGCATGGAGGAGGAGGTGTGATGGTGTGGGGGTGCTTTGCTGGTGACACTGTTGGGGATTTATTCAAAATTGAAGGCATACTGAACCAGCATGGCTACCACAGCATCTTGCAGCGGCATGCTATTCCATCCGGTTTGTGTTTAGTTGGACCATCATTTATTTTTCAACAGGACAATGACCACAAACACACCTCCAGGCTGTGTAAGGGCTATTTGACCAAGAAGGAGAGTGATGGGGTGCTACGCCAGATGACCTGGCCTCCACAGCCACCAGACCTGAACCCAATCGAGATGCTTTGGGGTGAGCTGGACCGCAGAGTGAAGGCAAAAGGGCCAACAAGTGCTAAGCATCTCTGGGAACTCCTTCAAGACTGTTGGAAGATCATTTCCGGTGACTACCTCTTGAAGCTGATCAAGAGAATGCCAAAAGTGTGCAAAGCAGTCAACAAAGCAAAATGTGGCTGCTTTGAAGAACCTAGAATCTAAGACATATTTTCAGTTGTTTCACACTTTTTTGTTAAGTATATAATTCCACATGTGTTAATTCATAGTTTTGATGCCTTCAGCGTGAATTTACAATTTTCATAGTCATGAAAATACAGAAAAGTCTTTAAATGAGAAGGTGTGTCCAAACTTTTGGTCTGTACTGTATATAATATATCTCTTATGTTCAGGTAGAAGGCAGGGAGACATCCAGGAACCACAATGGAAAGGACTATAAAAACAATGTTGATTAGTAACTATTAGAATATCAAAAGAGAAAAAATAAAAATAAACACACTTGGCCTATGCGTTTATAGCACTAAGGTTTTTATGATTAGGAGCCTTAGTTCTCGAAATGCGTAGACCTAATGTGTTTATTTAATTTTTTCCTTTTTGATATTTTAATAGTCGCTAATAAATAATGCTTTTCTAGTCCTTTCCATTGCGATTCCTGGATGTCTTCCTGCCCTGCACTTGAGCATTTTCACCAGGGAGCCGGCCCACGGTCTCTGTCTGGGCACCGCACCCTTATTAGAGTTCTTTCACATTGCGTTTAGTTATATGCTCAGTGGCCCCATCAGGGTATATATGTCCGAATCCCCCCACAAAATGTGATGCGGATGTTTGTGCCGTCGGGGCAATAGACTATAATGGTGCCAGCAGACCGAACGTGCACTCTGCTGTGCCTTATTTTCGGGTGTTCACGCCTACAGGATGCGGACACCCAAGCGAAGTCTACTATGTCTGACTGTCCACCTCAAGTAGGCATAAACGCTTGAAAATGTTGCATGGCAGAGTGAATGTTCGCTCTGCTGGCACCATTATGGTCCGGGGCCACTAAGCGTGTAGCCATACGTTATGGGAAAGCACCCTTGGATTGAATGATACCTGGACATCGTGAGCTTGTGTGATATATTTACTCTTACTCTGTATAACCTATACATATACGGTTGTATGTAGATTTCTCAAGAAAATTGTATTTTCCTCATTCCAACACCAAAATGATCAATAGAACATTCCAAGAATTCTTCATTTTGCTATCATCACCTTTAATGATGGTGATGACCAAAGAGCAACAGGGGGTGTCTGGGGACTAGAAAAGGCAGAGCAGACACGGCTTTCATACAGACTGGTTAAAAATAAAAGTTCTTGACTGCTTGAAAACAAATCAAAGTGTGTGATACTCAGCCATTTGCAGTGTTTAAGCTACATAAAACAGCATAAGATATAAGAAGAGATTGCTGCAGTCTCAAAGTCCCATCAACAACATGACAACCGGGGCTTTACATACGTCAAGTACACACAAGTGAAATGTTGGCGTTGACATCGTCTACAAAGGAACAGTCTCAAATCATTCAAAATGGAAAGGATTGAGGAGGACCAGGTGAAAGCTTTTCTTCTTAAAGATCTAAAGTGTTGATTCATATACTGATCCTACAGTACTTTGAACCTGACTTGTGGGGACACAGCAGGATGAAATAGAGAAAACCGGAAGATCTATCCCCCAGCAGAATTCATTATTTCCTGACTAGCTGTAGGGGCAGGAATGTATTATTCTACACTGCAGACATAAGCAACATTACAAGAAGATGGAAGATGGGGTCACTGATGTCACTGCTTAAGATGAAAACCACAAAAACATAAAAATGTCATTAACTTAATAAGCTGATTGGGAACAAACAAAGAAGTCTATAAGAAGCTTCAAGCTATGCATTAAAGGGGTTGTCCATTTCACAAATTTGTTTTTGTTGGTAGGGTGTCATGGTTTGCTGAGTTTGTGGGAATAGGTAGGTTAAGGGTTAATTTGGATGGCCTCACTCTGGGATTCTGGGGGGCTTCTTATAGCCTCATTGTGGAGCCATTCTCTGTCGCTTATACTTTGACCCTTGGCCGAGTGTGTGTGACCCTGTGCTTTGTGCTTGTGATTCTCTATGCTTGCTTGGTTTTGACTTGGTTACTGTCATGACCCAGGACGGGGTTTGGTCTTAGTCCCGTCCTGGCCAGACTGGGGTTAATGGTTTCAGCCTCTCTCTGGCAGAGGGCGGCTATTTAGTTGCCAATTGACCTAGGTCTGGTGTCAGTTATACTCCTGCCCTCGGCTGAGTTAGTTGACCTCCTGTGTGCCTGTGCCTTGTGCCTGATCTTGTTGCTTGTTTGGTTTTGACCCGGTCCGTCTCTTCGTTGTGAGTTTGTCTACTGTCTTGGTACTGTGTATTTGCCCGTTCTGGTTTTCTGATCCCTTGGCTACGTTTCTGGTTATTCTCTGCCTGCTCCTCTTGTACTGCGTTGCTCCCTCTGTGTATGACCTAGCTATCCTGACTATCTGTTTTGTCTATGCACTTTGGTAACTCTGTCCCGTAGTTACCCTTCTAGGAGTTTTCCTTCTGCTCATAGCTCTCTGGAGCTTAGGCCACGCCCATCAGCAGTCACGTGCTTAAGGTCCTCTGGCCTGAAGCATTCTCTGTCTGTTACTTCTTTCTCTGAGAGACCTGTGGCCGGCGCCGCCCCTTGGCAGTCACGTGCTTGGGTCCTGTTAGTCTGAAGCACGCATCTTCACTGCTGCTGCCCCGCTCCACAGGTATCATTGAGTGCAGTCTGTCTTATTCAAGACACGCGCACTGGCTCAGTGAGCAAGTGCAGTGCGGTGTTCGTGATATTATAACTGACCGCTACCTTTTTTTTTTTTTCTTCCTGTGTGTGTTATGAATCCTATGTATGCCCTTTCTGAGCAGGTAAAGCACCTGACTCAGACGTCTCAGAAACTGAATGAGGAATAACAAGCTCTGTCTCAGTCTCAGCAGCTGATGGCTGACACTGTGCAGGGGGCTTTATCATCTGGTGCTCACGGGACAGGGGTTCAAGATGTTACATTAGTTTCCCCAGAGCCCCCGGTTAAATTACCAGATACCTTTTCCGGAGATAGAAAGGAATTTAAAGTTTTCAAAGAGGGCTGTAAGCTTTTTTTTTCTTTAAGACCGCACTCTTCTGGGGATGAAAGTCAGAGGGTGGGGGTCATTATGTCTCTGTTAAGGGAGCCCCCCAGGCTTGGGCTTTTCCCTTCCTACCACTGCCCCTGAAAGAATGACTGTGGATGCATTTTTTGAGGCCCTGGGGCATATTTATGATGAGCCTGATCGAGTGCTGATGGCTGAGGACATGGTGATGAGTGTATGTCAGGGGAAGCACTCAGCCGAGTGGTTTTGCTCAGAGTTCAGACGCTGGGCTGCTGATGTCTGTTGGGATGATGCCGCCCTTCGGGGCTTGTTCCGTAGAGGCCTGTCTGAACGTCTGAAAGATGCCTTGGCACTTCACCCTCCGCCTGATTCTCTGGAGGACGCCATGACGCAGGCCGTCCGAATGGATCGCAGGCTGCGGGCGAGAGGTGTGATGCAGGCTGAGACACCATTTTTCTTCAGTGGAAGGGGAGCCAGTCCTGTATTGGAGTCCATGGAGATGGGAGCCATCGACCTCAAAGAGAAAGAAAGGAGACGGAGGCGCTTAGAAAAGCTGTGTTTTTACTGCGGTGATCCTGGACATTGGAAAAGTAACTGTCCCTCCTGCCCACCGACTAACAAGCGACTGAGTCTGGGTGATCATCGTGGAGGTCACTCAGACTCTCAGGTACCCTTTACTTCATTTTCTAAGATACTGTTAAAGGTGGAACTTGGTGTGAAGAACTGCTTTTTCCTTACTTCAGCTTTTGTGGACTGTGGGTCATCCTTGAACCTGATTGACTCTAAGCTGGTGGCCAGCTGTAGATTAGGGACAGTTAGGTTGGAGACTCCTATAAAAATAATGGCCATTGACTCTACACCTCTCACCAAGGACGGTGTCCATTTTGTCTCTGAAGAATTCACCCTCAGGGTGGGGGCCCTTCACCAGGAGCGTATGTCATGTTTTGTTTGGATAACCTCTCTGCTGGCCTGGTGTTAGGGTTTCCCTGGTTGCAACGGCATAACCCGATTATTGACTGGGATTCCCGTGATATTGTTAAATGGGGATCTAATTGTTCTGAAAGATGTCTTGCTACTGTGTCTGTGTCGTTCGTTGGTCTGGAAGGTATTCCGGAGTACCTGAAGGACTATGCGGACGTTTTCTCTGAAAAAGAGGCTGAAGTTTTACCACCACACCGCCCATTTGATTGTGCCATTAACCTGGTTCCAGGTACTAAATTGCCCAAGGCCCGCTTGTATAACCTCTCGGGTCCCGAGTGGGCTGCTATGAAAGAATACATTTCCGAGAGCCTTCGTAAGGGACACATTCGTCCTTCTGTTTCCCCCATGGCGGCGGGGTTCTTTTTCGTTAAGAAAAAAGACGGTGGTTTACGCCCATGCCTCGATTTTCGAGAGTTAAAAAAGATAACTGTGAGAAATACTTACCCCCTCCCACTTATTCCTGATTTGTACAACCAGTTGTCTGGGGCTAAGTGGTTTTCGAAATTGGATCTGCGGGGGGCATATAACCTTATCCGGGTCCAGGAGGGGGATGAGTAGAAGACTGCTTTTCTCACTACTGAAGGGTTGTTTGAAAACTTGGTCATGCCTTTCGGTCTGACCAACGCACCAATGTCAGGCACACCGCACTGCACTTGCTCACTGAGCCAGTGCGTGTCCTAAGTGAACAAACTGTGCACAACGATACCTGTATAGTAGAACCGCAGCAGAGAAGATGTGTGCTTCTGAGGACACAGGACCTTCCGCACCATGTGACTGCCAAGGGGCGGAGCCAGCACACGTCTCTCAGAGGCAGCAGTATCAGGTAGAGAATGTTTCAGGCCGAAGGACCTGCAGGCACGTGACTGCCTAGGGGCGTGGCCTAAGCTCCAGAGATCTAGGAGGTAAAGGAAAACTCCTAGAAGGGTAACTACGAAATAAAGTTATCAAGGGGCATAGACAGAATGGATAGTCAGGATAGCCAGGTCATACACATAGAGGGCGACGAAGTACAAAAGGAGCAGGCAGAGAATAACCAGAACACAGCCAAGGGGTCATACACAGACAGAGCAACGCAGTACAAAAGGGACAGGCAAAACTCGTAACAGGGACACAGCCAAATCAGAACCAAGCAAGCATAAAATGTAGCACAGGCACAAAGCACTGGCACAAGCACAGGGTCAGACACACTCAGCCAAAGGTCAGAGTATAAACGACAAAGGCTGGCTTCACAGTGAGGCTATAAAAAGCCTCCCAGGACCCAGAAAGAGGCCAACCAAGTTAACCCCGCGACTACCTGATCCAAAACCCAGTAAACCATGACAACCAGCAGTCTTCCAAAATTTTATTAATCATGTTTTCTCTGACTTTATTGGGCGTTTTATGGTGGTGTATTTGGATGACATTTTACTACTCGCCTGATAAACAAACTCACAATGATCATCTTCGGGCAGTTCTCCAAAGGCTCCGGGAGAACTGTCTCTTTGCTAAGCTAGAGAAATGTTCATTCTTCGTTCAGGAACTGTCTTTTCTGGGTTCATTGTGTCTGCTGAGGGGTATCGCATGGATCCTAATAAGGTGCAGGCCATTGTTGATTGGGTACAACCTCGTGATTTGAAGGCTCTGCAGCGTTTCTTAGGATTCGCAAATTACTATCGCAAGTTTATAAGGGGGTTCTCGCAGGTAGTTAAACCTCTCACAGATCTGACTAAAAAGGGGGCTGATGTCAAGAATTGGTCAGCCGCAGCGGTGGCGGCGTTTCAGTTTTTAAAAAAATGTTTCATGTCTGCTCCGGTTCTTATTCAACCGGACCCGTCTGAACCATTTATTGTTGAGGTGGACGCCTCGGAGGTGGGGGTGGGGCGGTGTTGTCCCAGGGACCCGCCACTTTGACTAATTTGAGACCCTGTGCCTTTTTCTCTAAGAAATTCTCTCCTGCGGAGAGAAACTATGATGTTGGGAATCGAGAACTTCTGGCCGTGAAGTTGGCCTTTGAAGAATGGAGGCATTTTTTGGAGGGTGCTGTCCATCCTATTACCGTGGTTACGGACCACAAGAACCTAGCTTACATTGAGTCTGCTAAAAGGTTGACTCCTAGACAGGCAAGATGGTAGCTTTTTTTTTCCCGATTCCAGTTCTCCATCACTTTTCGGCCAGGATCCAAAAATGTCAAGGCTGATGCCTTGTCACGCAGTCTGGATCCGGTGTCTCCCCCCGAACCTCCATCCTCCATTCTTCAGCCTGGGGTGGTGGTGGCAGTTGTTTCTGCTGGGTTGGAGCAGGCGATTCGGGAAGCTCAGTCTCTTGCCCCTCCGGCTAAGCCAGTGGATAAACTTTTTGTACCGGTTCAATTTCGTCTCAGGATCCTTCGGGAATTCCACGACTCAGTTCTGGGTGGACATCCTGGGATCTCGGCTACCCGGAGGGCCATCGCTAGGATATTCTGGTGGTCTTCTTTAGCCTCTGATGTTGGGGAATTTGTGTCTGCTTGTGGGGTATGTGCCCGTGCGAAACCCCCCCATAACCGGCCGGCCGGGGAATTGGTGCCACTGCCAATTCCTGATAGACCATGGACCCATTTGTCCATGGATTTTATCACCAACCTTCCTCCTTCCAAGGGTAACACCGTCATTTGGGTAGTGGTGGACAGGTTTAGTAAACAGGCACATTTTGTACCCTTGGCGGCTTTACCTAATGCGGAAACGTTGTCCAGATTGTTTGTTGAGCATGTGGTGCGGTTGCATGGGGTACCCTTGAATGTGGTGTCTGATAGGGGGTACAATTTGTTTCCAGATTTTGGAGGGCATTTTGTAAGAGGTTGGGTTTTGGTCTGTCTTTTTCATCCGCTTATCATCCAGAGACTAATGGGCAGACTGAGCGGACCAATCAGTCTCTAGAGCAAATCCTGCGTTGCCTGACCTCAGCCCGACAGGATGATTGGTGTACTGCGTTACCTTTGGCTGAGTTTGCGTTTAACAACCGCATTAACCAGTCTACAGGCACATCTCCCTTTTTCTGCAATTATGGGTTTCATCCACATTTTGGGGAGTTCTCTCGTTTGGACTCTGGGTGTCCTGGGGCGGATGGGACAATACAGCGGTTGGGGGAGTTATGGCAGGAGGTCCAAAGGAACATTACGAAGGCTCAGTCTAAATATAAGTTTTTTGCTGACAAAAAAAGGTCTGTGGGGCCGGTGTTCCAGGTTGGGGATAAGGTATGGTTATCTACTAGGAATATAAGGCTCAAGGTCCCCTCTGCGAAACTTGGACCTAAATTTATTGGTCCTTATGAAATTACGGAAGCAGTTAACCCGGTGGCATTTCGGTTGCGTCTCCCTCCGTCTCTACGGATTCCCAACGTTTTCCATAGGGCCCTTTTGAAACCTGTGGGGTCCTGTAGGGAAGGACTGTTGTCTTCCCCACCACCGGTTTTGGTAGATGGGCAGTCTGAGTACGAGGTGGAACGAATTCTTGACTCTAGGTTTGTCCGTCGTACTCTTCAGTATCTGATACATTGGAAAGGCTACGGTCCAGAGGACCGGTCGTGGGTTCCTGCCCGATCTGTTCATGCGGATCAGTTGGTCCGGGCCTTTCATGCCAGGTGTCCTGAGAAACCCGGGGGTCCGGTGAGAGGGGGGTACTGTCATGACCCAGGACGGGGTTTGGTCTTTGTCCAGTCCTGGCCAGACTGGGGTTAATGGTTTCAGCCTCTCTCTGGCAGAGGGCGGCTATTTAGTTGCCAATTGACCTAGGTCTGGTGTCAGTTATACTCCTGCCCTCGGCTGAGTTAGTTGACCTCCTGTGTGCCTGTGCCTTGTGCCTGATCTTGTTGCTTGTTTGGTTTTGACCCGGTCCGTCTCTTCGTTGTGAGTTTGTCTACTGTCTTGGTACTGTGTATTTGCCCGTTCTGGTTTTCTGATCCCTTGGCTACGTTTCTGGTTATTCTCTGCCTGCTCCTCTTGTACTGCGTTGCTCCCTCTGTGTATGACCTAGCTATCCTGACTATCCGTTTTGTCTATGCCCCTTGGTAACTCTGTCCCGTAGTTACCCTTTTAGGAGTTTTCCTTCTGCTCATAGCTCTCTGGAGCTTAGGCCACGCCCATCAGCAGTCACGTGCTTAAGGTCCTCTGGCCTGAAGCATTCTCTGTCTGTTACTTCTTTCTCTGAGAGACCTGTGGCCGGCGCCGCCCCTTGGCAGTCACGTGCTTGGGTCCTGTTAGTCTGAAGCACGCATCTTCACCGCTGCTGCCCCGCTCCACAGGTATCATTGAGTGCAGTCTGTCTTATTCAGGACACGCGCACTGGCTCAGTGAGCAAGTGCAGTGCGGTGTTCGTGATAGTTCTGTTCCTGTTACGAGTTCTGCCTGCCCCTCCTGTACTACGTTGCTATCTCGTGTATGACCCCTGGCCTTTGTTCTGACAATTCTCTGTTTACCCCTCCTGTGCTGCGTTGCTATATGACTCCTGGCTTATGTTCTGACTATTCTCTGCTCGCCCCTTCTGTACTTCGCCGTTCTCTCCGTGTATGGCCCCGTTTGTCTGACCTGAGTTTCCCTCTTTACTAATCCAGGATCCCTGGAGAGTCCTGCACTCTGCATCAGCAGCAGGACACTAAGCCCCGCCCCCTGTGGTCACATGATCGCAGGTCCTTTTGCTTACTGCTACCTTCAGTGTCTCCTCTCACCACGCTGTTCAGATCCCGTCTGCCTGAGCCTTCCCTACGGCATCTGACCTCGGGCTCTTATATTTGATTATAATGCTTTCTACCTTTATTGTGTACCATTCAGCTGTTCTTTAAATGTTATATTGCCTGCTGCTTCCTGACCGATGTTAACACATTGTACATCCCCTCCTTCCTATGATTAGAGCTACATGTTGCATAATTAGCGACACCGCTTCCATTTTTCATCAGCATATTTTACGCCCTCCTTCTCCCTGGCAACCTCTGACGCCAAGATGTTGACGATCGATACTACCGCGCATGCGCGGACTTCCAATATCTGGGATCCTTGCCGACGGCCATAACAGCCAGTCCCAATATTTTGCTATCTATAACAGGTACACAGCAGTTTGTCCTCCATCTAGGCTCTCTCTCTGGCAGTATTATTAATTTATTTCACACTAATTGCAGCACCTGTGGATATTCCGATGTGATCCATACTAATTTTGAGGCCATTTTTTGCTGATATTAACTAAGGTAATTTAAATAGTCTCTTGTACCTCTATATTCTTGCACCCCAAACATAAGGACTACAATACAATACAATTTTAGACTTCGTTTGAAACCATATTTACCTGCATACCCCTATTTCATAGACCTGGGCTATTTTATTATACTTCTTTATGCATCCGACTCTCAATGTATACTTATAGTCCATGAAAAGTGTATAAACTTGTATATATTGTATATATTTTTGTATATATGTGTTTGCTCCCTGTATTTTTTCTCACATTTATTTTATTTTTTGTAGTACCCCATGACTAAGATCCGGGAGGATCGAAACGTTGGGTGACTATTCTGTATTGGCTGTATTGTTGGCACTTCTTTTTTGGACTGGAAATCCATAGAATAAAATTCAATATTTGGCAAACAATCTGGTTGTTCAGTGTGTGGTGAATTTCCTTGGTTCTCTGTAGTTGGTTCCTTTATGGTCCGATTCACCAGCACCTCTTTATTTTGACGACTTGAGTGTACACCATCCTATAGATTCTCGATCAGATTGAAGCATGTCTCAACCAAAATCTGATCCCAGGTCTCTTCTATATGTTCCTTATGTCGGTGCATATTGGTCGACTCACTTGGGTATTTATAAAGCTTTTTCTTCTCTACCCACAAGTGTTTGATTGGGTTAAGGTCTGGGGACACCAAACCAGCACTTCTATATCATTGCCATTGAACCATTTCTTCGACAATCTCGACGTATGCTTCAGATCGTTGTCCTGCTGGAACACTATTTTGTCCTTTTCATACACATAGTACTCAAGTTTTTGAAGTAACTCATCTTATAGAATACTCACATATTGTTCAGCATTGAGACCTCCCTCAATTCTGGTCAAGTATCCAACACCTTTGGCTGTGAAACAACCCATATCATCAGGCTTCCTCCACCAAACTTGACCACTTCTTCAATTTCTCAATCCATTCCATTAGCCCTTTTTCACTTGTTTCTTCCAGACCCATTTCCACTCATGTTAGCCTAGTCCAGGATTCCCCAACTCCAGTCTTCAAGGCCCACCAACAGATCATGTTTTCAGGATTTCTTTAGTATTGCTCAGGTGCTAATTGTATCACCCTTGTGATAAGCCGACTTGTTGACTCCGATATTTTGCCTGGCCCTCCACCTCTTGGCTTTTGAATGGATGGACGGACTTCATTTCATATTTTTCCAACTCTCATGGCACTCACATGATGCAGTTTGGCAATTTTCTTGGCAAAGAGACCGCTATCGATGAGCTGGTAATGCTGTTTCTCTTTTCTTGGGAAATCTTCTTCATGCCTGCTCCTTGATTTTAACCAGTGACCTTTCATTTGGGAATCAACTTGATAACACACTGAACTACAAGCGAGAACAGGCTATCACTTGTAGTATACAGAAAGAAAAATATTTTTCCGCCACCAGGAGCAAAACAGTAACAATGCAGGAACATGACAAAAATCTGCATAACTAATCATGTGCTAAATAAAATGGTAACAAGTCAAAGGTATGTATGAGATAGCCAAGATGATTGTCTATAAAATGATAGTAGTCTCCCATTTGGAGTTGTAGTGGATGGTGAAATAAGAAGCCTGAAAGTCAAAAGTTCAAAACATTGTTACTCTTTTGCTCGTCAGTACAGGTCCTTCTCAAAAAATTAGCATATAGTGCTAAATTTCATTATTTTCCATAATGTAATGATTACAATTAAACTTTCATATATTTTAGATTCATTACACACCAACTGAAATTTGTCAGGTCTTTTATTGTTTTAATACTGATGATTTTGGCATACAACTCCTGATAACCCAAAAAACCTGTCTCAAAAAATTAGCATATCAAGAAAAGGTTCTCTAAACGACCTATTACCCTAATCTTCTGAATCAACTAATTAACTCTAAAACAATGCAAAAGATTCCTGAGGCTTTTAAAAACTCCCTGCCTGGTTCATTACTCAAAACCCCCATCATGGGTAAGACTAGCGACCTTACTGATGTCAAGAAGGCCATCATTGACACCCTCAAGCAAGAGGGTAAGACCCAGAAAGAAATTTCTCAACAAATAGGCTGTTCCCAGAGTGCTGTATCAAGGCACCTCAATGGGAAGTCTGTTGGAAGGAAACAATGTGGCAGGAAACGCTGTACAACGAGAAGAGGTGACCGGACCCTGAGGAAGATTGTGGAGAAGGACCGATTCCAGACCTTGGGGGACCTGAGGAAGCAGCGGACTGAGTCTGGTGTAGAAACATCCAGAGCCACCGTGCACAGGCGTGTGCAGGAAATGGGCTACAGGTGCCGAATTCCCCAGGTAAAGCCACTTTTGAACCATAAACAGCGGCAGAAGCGCCTGACCTGGGCTACAGAGAAGCAGCACTGGACTGTTGCTAAGTGGTCCCAAGTACTTTTTTCTGATGAAAGCAAATTTTGCATGTCATTCGGAAATCAAGGTGCCAGAGTCTGGAGGAAGACTGGGGAGAAGGAAATGCCAAAATGCCTGAAGTCCAGTGTCAAGTACCCACAGTCAGTGATGGTGTGGGGTGCCATGTCACCTGCTGGTGTTGGTCCACTGTGTTTCATCAAGGGCAGGGTCAATGCAGCTAGCTATCAGGAGATTTTGGAGCACTTCATGCTTCCATCGGCTGAAATGCTTTATGGAGATGAAGATTTCATTTTTCAGCACGACCTGGCACCTGCTCACAGTGCCAAAACCACTGGTAAATGGTTTACTGACCATGGTATTACTGTGCTCAATTGGCCTGCCAACTCTCCTGACTTGAACCCCATAGAGAATCTGTGGGATATTGTGAAGAGAAAGTTGAGAGACGCAAGACCCAACACTCTGGATGAGCTTAAGGCCGCTATCGAAGCATCCTGGGCCTCCATAACACCTCAGCAGTGTCACAGGCTGATTGCCTCCATGCCACGCCGCATTGAAGCAGTCATTTCTGCAAAAGGATTCCCGACCAAGTATTGAGTGCATAACTGAACTTTTTTATTTTATGTTTTTTTTTGTTTGTTTTTAAAAAACACTTTTATTTTATTGGACGGTTGAAATATGTTAATTTTTTGAGACAGGTTTTTTGGGTTATCAGGAGTTGTATGCCAAAATCATCAGTATTAAAACAATAAAAGACCTGACAAATTTCAGTTGGTGTGTAATGATTCTAAAATATATGAAAGTTTAATTGTAATCATTACATTATGGAAAATAATGAAATGTTGCACTATATGCTAATTTTTTAGAAGGACCTGTATATATCAGACACTGCTGTGATCAGTCTTACTTTTCTGCCCATACAGAATATTTTTCTCTGAAAAAGGGAGGGATGTAGCGGGAGGGGCAGCAGCCGTGGCTGAGGTGGGGATCCTTTGAACCATGCTGCACTACAGGGAAATGGGTGTCCTGGCTGGATATGTGTGCTGCTGTTACATTGACAACACGTCTCTGCCAACCACATGATGCCATTCGACATTGCAGGCCAGGACCAAATGAGGTACAGTAGATTAGCAAGACCTTTAGAGTCCCTAAATAAACTTTTCTGTGGAATCCAGAGGCATGAATTTTATGGTTACATGTGGCAGTACATTACTTCCATTACATATTACATAAGTACAGCAAACCATAATGGAAAGCTCGATCTTCCCATGTGAGGGCCACATTGGTTGAGGTATGTCGCTGCAGACCCTCACAGCTAGTTTCAATGCCAAGTTGATTTGTGAGGGCCTCACTGGCTGAAATATGTCGGTACGACTCATTACTACTACTTTCAGAGTCCTTGCTTTAGGCCATGGAATCCATCTGCCATTTAATCCTTATTTCTTTCAGAACACGTTATCCAATATGGAATTTCTCTCTTGGCACACAAACACAAGTTTAACTGAAGATCTCCATTTTATGAAAAAAAAATAATGCGGCACTCACCATGTAGATTCAATATTCCAAAAGTCCTTTTATTTCATCTGTGCAGTAAGGACTTGTTACAGGAAAAGCGGTTATCCTGTAACAAGTCCTTACTGCACAGATGAAATAAAAAGGACTTTTGGAATATCGAATCTATGTGGTGAGTGCCGTATTATTTTTTTTCTTCATAAAATGGGAATTAACATGTGCTTTATTAGCTGAGCAACCCACATTGAACAAATACCCTGTTTAAATTCAGTGCAAAAGGGATCGCTCTTCATGTGAACAGTGGTTTAAGCTGTGCTCTGGTGCAGTTCACTCTAGCTCTCGTGGATATTAAATGAAGATCAGCAACAAGATCATAGGTCTATTCACTTCTGAATACTTTCCCTATCTGTCCTATCAATAGGAAACTGTTTTCTCTTGTGCCTACGTAGCTCCTCCCAACCTGGGCTGATTCTAATAGTTAAAGGGAATCTGTCACCCCATTTTGGCTATATCAGATAAAGATATGACTGAATAGTGTGTCCCATAAGTAACCTATCGTTATCTATCATACATCCTGACACCGCCGCTTTAATGGCAAAATACCTTTGTAAAGTTCGGATTTCGGTATGCAAATCCGAGCGGTCCGGTCCGGAGGGCGGTGTTTTTTTCTTCCCCCCCCCGCTCCAAGACTTCTCTTGCGCAGGTCCGTCTGTGCATAGCACAGACGGTGTAGTGTTCCCGCGATTGCGTGTTTTAAAATCCCCTCGCACCTGCGCAGTGGGCAGAGCATAAAATCATTACAGCGCATGCACAACTATTTTCGGTCACTTTCCTTGCCCCGGAAGTCATCCAAGGCAAGCAGTCATTTCCGGGGCAAGGAAAGTGACCGAAAATACTTGCGCATGCGCTGTAATGATTTTCTGCTCTGCCCACTGTTAGGCAAAGCACACTGCGCAGGCGCGAGGGGATTTTAAAACGCGCAATCACGGGAACACTACGCCGTCTGTGCAAACCAATATGTAAACCATAGTAATGCATTATATAATCACAAGATTTTCAAGGGTGAGTATGAGCAGTTCTCCACTCCTTTACATGGCTCCTAAAAACAGGTATCATTTTTACTGTTGTTCCACTACCTATATAAACAGCCAGCCATACTACTAGTCTGAATAGTAAATCGCTCTCACAGGTTCCCTTTAACTCATTCTACAGTTTGCTATGTACTGTGATACATACAGGATGCAGGAGGCAAAACCTGTATCATTTGCTGGCAACCACTAGCCTATCACTTCCCCATAGATATCCTACAGCTGCTATGTACTCTCACTGGATTTAAATCTGTTCTAAAACTTTTCTGAACCTTCAATTTGATGGATCTTCTTATATGTATGCTAACCTTGCTGTATGTCCTATTCAATCTTCGGTGCAGAGACCACTTTCAAAGGGGCGAGGAGTTTGTATAACAGAAAATTAATTTTTCCCATGAGGAACATGACCGGTAAGCACTATCCGTCAATGACATCTGATTGCCCTTCGACAACTTGCAAAATTATTCAGGGACACTGGGGCCTAATATAGAATTAGTTAATGATGAATATATTACTAGAACAGTGAAACAAATATTATAGAGTGGGTTTCAAATTTCCCCAGTAATCCAGTTTAATATGCTTTCTCTAGTCGCTGACTTATTACATTTCTTCGTACATTCATCAGTGATGTGTATTGTTAGGGAGATATTAATGCCGGAAAAAAAATCATGGCTGTCAAAGATGATTATAAAGTCTGCTAACCACTGGAACAGTATGCCGGAGCTGACAGAACAAGGAGCCATTAGCATGTAATAAAGAAACCTTCACTGAGCTAATACATCCGGGCTGCACTATACGGCATTTTGAAGGGGTTCACCCTTAAACTTTTACTCATAAGTGATGGTAAATTTACGATTACCAAAGGTCCTACTGTGTAGTATCCCAGTGATCCTGAGACTAAGGTGCCCAAAGGTTCCCGTGTGCATGAAGCAGTAGTGGTCATGTGTTACCTCTAGCCCTATAGGCAATAAATTAAAAAGTGGTGCACAAGCAGTTCTACTTTTACACAGGAGAGTTTTAGGAACACTTTTCTTTTGTTTGCTTTGGATTCTAGGGGTCCGACTCCCAAAGATATTACGATTATTCCTCATTATGTGGATAGTAGTGTTGAGCGATACGATACTGCAAATATCGGTTATCGGCCGATATTAGCTCTATCGGCCTTTCGATAATTCGTTTCGATATTTTCGTCTTATCGAATACCGGAATCGGATTTGTCACTGTCACTGTGAGTGTCCGTCGGTCGGGTCTGTCAGGAGTCAGCGGCACTTACCTGGCAGAAGATCTCCGGCGGTCACGTCCTGGACTGCTTGATGGCCGCCATTATCTTCTCCCTGGCGGTCACATGCAGTCTTTCGCGATAACTGCAGTGACTGCAGGGTAATCCCGGCCGTAAACCAGTCCGATGACGTCACCGCCGGGGAAGCAGGTAATCAGCTGTGCTGCGCCGGAATGACAGGCTCTGCCTGTCATTCTGATGTAGCAGAGCTGGATCGTCGTGGGACACTCGTTACTATGGACTGCGTCGGTCAGGTGGTATACTTTTTTTTTTTTTTTTTCATTTTTTTACAGGAGATCGATGGCGTCGCAGGATGAGACTGTAATAAAAGTAATGAAAACTGTGTTTTTTTTTTTTTATTAAATTAAAAAACTTTTTTATGAACATTCACCCGTCCGGGTACATCAACAAGTTAACTATTTACATACAGGGACCCTGTCCGGGTTATTTATAATTCTTTGGCAGGGGTGTTCCAGGTACCACCTGGTACTCTTCTGATGCTTGCCAAACATCCGAGGCACCAAGGACCACCAGGACCTGATGACGTCGTGTGGCCTGTACAGTCAAGTCGTGACCCGCTATCTGGGTCTGTGTGGCCACCTCTTTCATCTCCCTCCGGGTCTGGAACCCTATGTCCCGGACTGAACGAACCCCAGGGGGCCTAACAGGCGCCGGGTACGGGCCAGCTATACTTATCATGTCCATAGCTGGGGCTGCTGAGGAGACCACTGAGGGAGGCTGGGGAGATTTACGGCGTGGGGTGGGCACTTTTGCAGAGGCCTGGATGTGGGAGGCTGAAGGCTCCGAGGGTCTCACAGGTTCCTGACACTCTGGGGAGTAGGGGTCGCACCTGGTAACATTTGGGCGTACCATCCATTGTAACCCCAGTGTCGGGTGTAAGTCACCAAGTCTCCTGGCAACAGGTCCCTCCCCGGGTGTCCTTCTGGGAGGTGAGCCTCCACGTCCCGCCGGTTCACAAAAACTTCTAAATAAAGTCCAGGCTCCTGGATGAAGCCCCAACCACCTTTCAATTTAAAGCTCCGTACTGCACCCTTACGCCGCGGCTCCCACAGGGTTCCTTTATCTTTTCTCATCCGGTCCTTCTCTGCCCGGTCCTTTTCCAGCTGACATTGGCGAAGCTTTTGGGATTCTCGCTGCTCCCTTTGTCGCTCTGCTTCCCGCTCCCAACGTCTCCACTCTTCCTCCTGACGCCGGTTGTAATTCTCCTCCACCAGTTGCTCCATGTCTCCACCATCAAATGCCAGCTTACAGTGTCCGGTTTGCGGCAGCTCTCCTGGCGCCCCCCAGTCCTGGCGGCGCTCACCTGCGGAGGAAGCAGCCGGCTCTGGAACAGATGACAGTCGGGGCTCCGGTACAGGCAGGTAGACCTCTGGTGCCTGCGCGGCCTCCTCCATGAGGACGGGTGTCGCTTCTTCTGTCTCAGCGACGGGGGCAGACAGCGGGATCTGGGGTGCTGCCGGTGCAGAGTTTTTTGCAGGAACGGGTGCCTCCACTGCGACAACGTCAACCGGATCACATTGCAAGGGCTCCTCTACTAGAACGGGTGCCTCACCTTCCGGTACAGACACTTCAGGTAAGAGGGATTGGCGCCTGCTCCAAGTTTATTTTTAGGGCACGCCAGCTGGCTTCCATCCTGGCGACCTCCTCCCGGTGCCGGGCCAGGCCTCTTAGGGTATCCTCCGCTTCTTGCAGCGTAGGAGGGTTTCCAGGCCTGGGTGCCCAACGGTGGTTCCGTGGCGATCGGGTCGCTTCCGTGGGGGGAGAGCTCTGAGTCTGACTGCTCCATCCCTTCACACTTCTGCTCGTGTCCATTAGCCATCTCTGCCAAGTCACATGTGTCATTAGCATCAGGAGAGGGCCCCTCTTTTGTAGGGAGGCGGGACCTTCGTCGTTAGTTTCCGCACACTGAGGAGGATGAGGAGGCGAACTGAAGAGCTGTGGGGCACGATCTTACATTGCAGTACCATTTAGAGCCATCGTTTTCGCGTCACTGAGTGAGTGTACACCCACGAAGAGCACGCCCTTCTTCTTCACCAGTGCCTCGTCTGACGCAGATATGGCTGAAAAATGGCAAATACATTCTCTGATGATTTTAGCAATTCTCAAGCACAAAACCAGTTCAATTCAGGCACACAGGACTCGCTTATAGCGAGCTACAGAATCCTGTTCATGACGCCCAAGTTGAGTCGCACAGAGCCAGAGGTTTTGGGGGTACTCGGCACCGAGCCCGTCGACTTCTATGGGGTATGTCACAGCTTTACCCTGGCAATTGAATCAGAGTCTATTTTACTATGTAGAAGTGTATAAACTATAAATATATGTATATATATATGTCACAATGACATGTAATATATATATATATATATGTATTCTATGTGTGTATATTTTGTGTTTAAAACGAAAGAAAGGGTTTTTTTTGTTGCGATATTTTGTTCCCAAAGACTTACATGGGACTTCCGGTATCGCAATCGGATATCGACGATATTTAGTGATATCGGCGATAACATTTCGATGCGATATTTTTAGATATCGAGCAGTATCGCTCAACACTAGTGGATAGGTGATTTCAGCAGTTTATGGGACAACCTATTTAACCCCTTCATGACCCAGTCTATTTTGACCTTAAAAACCTTGCCATTTTTTGCAATTCTGACCAGTGTCCCTTTATGATGGAACGCTTCAACGTATCCTAGCGATTCTGAGAATGGTTTTTCGTGACATATTGGGTTTCATGTTAGTGGCAAATTTAGGTCGATAATTTTTGCGTTTATTTGTGAAAAAAATGGAAATTTGGCGAAAATTTAGAAAATTTAGCAATTTTCAAATTTTGAATTTTTATTCTGTTAAACCAGAGAGTTATGTGACAAAATAGTTAATAAATAACATTTCCCACATGTCTACTTTACATCAGCACAATTTCGGAAACAAAATTTTTTTTGTTAGGAAGTTATAAGGGTTAAAAGTTGACCAGCGATTTCTCATTTTTACAACAAAATTTACAAAACCATTTTTTTTACGGACCACCTCACATTTGAAGTCACTTTGAGGGTCTATATGGCAGAAAATACCCAAAAGTGACACCATTATAAAAACTGAACCCTCAAGCTACTCAAAACTACATTTAAGAAAATTATTAACCCTTCAGGTGCTTCACAGGAACTAAAGCAACGTGGAAGGAAAAAAATGGACATTTTAATTTTTACAACAAAATTTTTTTTAGCATCAATTTTTTCATTTTTACATGGGCAACAGGATACAATGGATCCTAAAATTTGTTGGGCAATTTCTCCTGAGTACACAGATACCTCATATGTGGTCATAAACCACTGTTTGGGTGCACGGCAGGGCTCAGAATGGAAGGAGCGCCATTTGACTTTTTGAATGGAAAATATGCTGGAATATGTAGCGGTTGCCATGTCGCATTTGGAGAGTCCCTGTGTGCCTAAACATTGGAGCTCCCCCACAAGTGACCCCATTTTGGAAACTAGACCCCCCAAGGAACTTATCTAGATGCATAGTGAGCACTTTGAACCCCCAGGTGCTTCACAAATTGAGCCGCAAAAAAAAGAAAGTACTTTCTTTTCACAAAAATTTTCTTTTAGCCTCAGTTTTTTCATTTTCACATGTGCAACAGGATAAAATGGATCCTAAAATGTGTTGGGCAATTTATCCTGAGTACACAGATACCTCATATGTGGTAATAAACCACTGTTTGGGCGCACGGCAGGGCCCAGAAGGGAAGGAGCACCATTTGACTTTTTGAATGGAAAATTAGCTCCAATCGTTAGCGGACACTATGACGCGTTTGGAGAGCCCCTGTGTGCCTAAACAGTGAAAAAAAAACACATGTGACACTATTGTGGAAACTAGACCCCTTATGGAACTTATCTAGATGTGTTGTGAGCACTCTGAACCCCCAAGTGCTTCACAGAAGTTTATAACGCAGAGCAGTGAATATAAAAAAATCATTTTTTTCCTCAAAAATGATTTTTTTAGCCCGCTATTTTTTATTTCCACCAGGGTAACAGGAGAAATTGGACCACAAAAGTTGTTGTGAAATTTGTCCTGAGTACACCAATACCCCATATGTGGGGGAGAACCACTGTTTTGACGCATGGGAGAGCTCAGAACGGAAGGAGCACCATTTTGGAATGCAGACTTGATGGAATGTTCTGCAGGCATCATGTTGCGTTTGCAGAGCCCCTGATGTGCCTAAACAGTAGAAACTCCCACAAGTGACCCCATTTTGGAAACTAGACCCCCCCAAGGAGCTTATCTAGATGTGTAGTGAGCACTTTGAACCCCCAAGTGGTTCACAGAAGTTTATAAACGCAGAGCATTTTTTAGCCCGCTATTTTTTATTTTCCCAAGGGTAACAGGATAAATTGGACCCCAAAAGTTGTTGTCCAGTTTTTTCTGAGTACACTGGTGCCCCATATGTGGGGGAACCACTGTTTGGGCGCACGACAGGGCTCAGAAGGGAAGGAGCGCCATTTGACTTTTTTAATGGAAAATTAGCTCCAATCGTTAGCGGACACCATGTCGTGTTTGGAGAGCCCTTGTGTGCCTAAACTTAGGAGCTCCCCCACAAATGACCCCATTTTGGAAACTAGACCCCCTAAGGAACTTATCTAGATGCACAGTGAGCACTTTGAACCCCCAGGTGCTTCACAGAAGTTTATAACCCAGAGCCATGAAAATAAAAAATCTGTTTTTTTTCCTCAAAAAATGATTTTTTTAGCCCACAATTTTTTATTTTCACAAGGGTAACAGGAGAAATTGGACCCCAAAAGTTGTTGTCCTGTTTGTCCTGAGTATGCTGGGACCCCCTATGTGGGGGGAACTACTGTTTGGGCACACGTCGGGGCTCGGAAGGCAAGTAGTGACGTTTTGTAATGCCGACTTGATGGAATGGTCTGCGGGCATCATGTTATGTTTGCAGAGCCCATGATGTGCCTAAACAGTAGAAACCCCCCCAAGTGACCCCATTTTGGAAACTAGATCCCCCAAGGAACTCCTCTAGATGTGTGGTGAGCACTTTGAAACTCCAAGTTCTTCACAGAAGTTTATAACGCAGAGCCGTCAAAATAAAAAATCATTTTTTTTTCCACAAACATGATCTTTTAGTCCCAAATTTTTTTCTTTCCCCAAGGGTTACAGGAGAAATTAGATCCCCAAAGTTGTTGTGCAATTTTTCCTGAGTACACTGATATGTGTATGAAATAAAAATAAAACACACACACTTTAATTAAAAATCATTTTAATGAAATAATCACACAGTTTTTGACAATCTTTATTTTACAGGTAATCCGTGCGAAGCCCTTGTTCACCTGTAATAAAAATAAAATAATAAAGCAACATTATTCTTACCTATCCACGCACAGTCAGGTCCCACGCTGTAATACTTCACAAAGGGTTAACTGGCTTACAGCTAGCAGCACAGCTAATGCTGGCTGCTCAGCTGTAAGCCCCCGAATGAATGAGTTCCTTAATTGATTGCTTCCCAGACTAATCAGTTCACTTCAGGTCAGCCGGGACTCCCTCTGATGTCACTGATGCTGTGCGGTGTCCCCGGATGACCTGAACTGATTAGCCTGGGAAGCAATCAATTAAAGTGTAATGTATAATTCCACATGTGTTAATTCATAGTTTTGATGCCTTCAGTGTGATTCTACAATTTTCATAGTCGTGAAAATACAGAAAAATCGTTGATTGAGAAGGTGTATCCAAACTTTTGGTCTGTACTGTATATATGTCACAATGACATGCATATATATAAATATATGTATTCTATGTGTATATATCTAGTGTTTACAAGGAAAGAAAGGTTTTATTTTAATTTCGATATTTCTGTCCCATTGACTTGCATTGGTTTCCGGTATCGGAATCGGCGATATCCGATACTTTTTGGGTATCGGTCCGATCCAATCCGATCCGATATTTCTTGATATCGGAAAGTATCGCTCAACACTAGCCATAACGCAATATGAACCCAGCCTAACCCTAATGCTAACCCTAACCCTAGTCCTAACCCTAACCCTAACCTAACCCTAACCCTAACCTTACCCCAACTGTAATTCTAACCCTAATGGAAAAATAAAAATAAAAATATTTTCTTTATTTTATTATTGTTCCCTACCTTATGGGGGTGATGAAAGGGGGGGTTATTTACTATTTTTTTATTTTGATCACTGTGATAGGTTCTATCACAGTGATCAAAATGTACTTTCATTCATTTATTGAATCTGCCGGCTGGAAGATGGCGGCGCCCATGGACCGGCAGGAGAGACGCCGGGAGGGACACGAGGACTATGGAGGTACCTGGGGGGATCGGAAGCCGGGGGCAGGATCGGAATGCGGGGGGAAGCGGACCGGAGGGGAGCAGATAGTGACGATCGCCGCCGTCACTCGGTGTGGGGGGGTTGGATCTCGGTCTCCAGCCATGGCAGATGCTATTGCAGCATCAGCCATGGCTGGATTGTAATATTTCACCAGATTTCATTGGTGAAATATTACAAATCGCTCTGATTGGCTGTTTCACTTTTAACAGCCAATCACAGCGATTGTAGCCACGTGGGGGTTAAGTCAACCCCCCTGTGGTGAAGCACAAAGGGTCTTGTGCCTGCGGGTTTGTGACCTTTCAGTGACCCCGGTCACCCGACCCGCAGGAACGTGATTTATAGCATGATGCCTATGTCGGCGTCATGGGTCGGGATGGCACAGGTTTTCATGATGCCGACGTAGGCGTCATGGGTCGGGAAGGGGTTAAAACAAACATCCCTTTCTCTTACAATCTCCAGGATCCAGGCCCTCCAACCTCCCGAATGTTATAATTCACCACTTTCCTTGTTCATCAGGCATGTATGTCATCATTAATCCTTTCAACATCAAAGACCCAGACCTCACAGTGATTTTATCATTAAAGGGCCATTCCTATCTTTATAAATAGAGATGGGTGGACACATGGAAGTTCGGGTCCGGAGGGTTCGGCCAAACAGTTACAAAAGTTTGGGTTCTGGTACCAGAACAGTACCCCGAACCAAAACCGGACCCCATTCATTTGAATGGGGGGCCCAAACATACACTGTTTGCCACGTTGTCATGTGCATGACAGCGCGGCAAATACCGCTTCTGATCAGCGGTAAAATCCAGTCACCACCAGTCAGACATCTGCAGTTCCTACACTGCCAAAAGACAGCGTGAGTCAGCAGCTGTGATCGGGGTATAAAGTTTACCTCCGGTCACTGGTGTCAGCCGAATGCTTGTCTTATGATCGGTTCCAAACATATTCGGAAATTTCAACTCCCATTGACTATAGTGACGTTCGGCTGTGTTCGCCGAATATTGCAAAAAACAAAATTTGATTCCAATCGTATTCGGAACCGAATCCAAACAAATTCGCTCATCTGTAGTTATCAAGAATAGAGGGGTCACCACTACAATTTTTTTAATTATTTAAATAAATAATTTAAAAAATGGAATGTGCCCCCCCCCATTTTTAACTACCAGCCTTGCTAAAGCAGACAGCTGGGAGCTGGTATTCCCAAGCTGGTAGGGGACATGGATATTGCCCACCCCAGCCTAAAAGTAGCAGCCCACAGCTGCCCAGAAAAGGCACATCTATTAGGTGCACCAATTCTGGCTCTTTGCCCAGCTTTTCCCACTTGCTTTGTAGCGATGGCCAGTGGGGTTCATATTTGTGGGGTTGATGTCACCTTTGTATTGTCAGATGGCATCAAGCCTAAAACTTGTTAGTGGAGAGTCTTCATTGCAGTCTTTACAAGCTAGAGAGCAGAGGTAGTCGGTCTCCTAGGCAACGAGCTGTAAACAAAAAAAAGTGTTAATATCTCAAAAATGTCTGCAATTTTAATAAGCAGTACACTGGAAATGTGCTTTTTATGCATCTATTTAGATGGGAATGACCCTTTAACCAGATAGCATGGAATGTGACTGAAGTGAGCACATTGCATCAGAGATGTAACTTGAGGCTCCAGGGCTATCAGGGCCTCACATGCCATGTGCATTTTATGATACTGGTCTCAGAGCTGCTCTTGGGTGCCTAAAGCACCAGGGCCTGGTTTCAACTGCTGTAGTACTGAGCAGTGGCTAAACAGCAATACCGCAAACATCCTGCGGAGAGGTGAAGTGCTGTGTGTGTTTTTTTTAATTCTTTAATCAATGCTAGCAAACAACAAAGGTAATAGCAAAATACTGATACAATCAAGTAAAAGAACAAATCAATGAACAGAAAAGGTACAAATAACAGAATGTGATGAGTCACAAAGGTGAAACAGAATTTGCATATAATTGAGAGAGTAGATAAAAGTGAACAATATAAACTGTGATAGTACATCAGATAATCAAAATGTGGGTACTTATTAAGGTTCCTCTATGTAACTGGATTAGGATGAATAGCTTAACTAATATTTTAAGACAATACAGTAGCAAAGTGGTGTACATCAAGGGAAATTTTGTTTCAGGCCATGGGTTGATTCAATTGAGTATCGAAGCCACATTTTTAGGTCCAGGGGAACCAGATCTTTAGGAAGGATGGATATGAGTGTGTTTCCCAACTTGACAATTCCTGCAGTCTATGGATTAGTGGAATCTTATCTAACCACTGAGTGGGTTGGGGGGAGGGGGTGGAACTTTTGCAGTTAATTGGGATGAGGTTCTTCACTGCCCCAATCATTAAGGCCAATAAGTCATGTTTTCTTGTTTTGAAATTTTTAGAGGGACAGGGTAGCAGAACTTCTTGCTTTAAATTTCTTTTTATTATACCCAAATTGTGTAATATCTTATTTATTTTTGTCCAAAATGTTTGTATTATAGAGCAGGTCCAAAAAATATGTGACAAATTTCCTATCCTGGTACCGCAACTCCAACATTGGTTTGTGTCAGAGAGGCCCAAGTGATGTAGGAATTCCAGAGTCCGGTACCAGACAGATAAAATTTTATAGGCATTTTCTTGCAAGAGCAATCATCTAGAAAAGCCATGTGAATTCAAAAGAATGCTTTTAATTTAAGAGTCCATTAGGGTAATACCTAAGTCCTATGCTATTGTGGGGTAGGTGAGGTGGCTATATATTTTTGATAACATTTTAGGGAAAGGGAAGGAAAATTTAGCGAGTCGATCAAGCCATGACCAATTTCGAATTGATGAAAATTTTATTTTGAAATGTTTAATAAATAGGTGTGACGTGTAATTGTTGTAGGAAGTTTGCAGGTTCTTTTTTGGCTTCTTTCGGCCATGAGTTTGTCATCGGAATTTTATTGGTTAGTAGTGTTGAGCATTCCGATACTGCAAATATCGGGTATCGGCCGATATTCGCTGTATCGGAATTCCGATTCCGAGTACCGATATTTTCGTCATATCGGATACCGGAATCGTAATTGTCCTGTCAGTGTCCGTCGGTCGGGTCTGTCAGGAGTCAGCGGCACTTACCCGGCAGAAGATCTCCGGTGGTCTCGTCCTGGACTGCTTGATGGCCGCCATCATCTTCTCCCTGGCGGTCACATGCAGTTTCTCGCGATAACTGCAGTGACTGCTGGGTAATCGCGGCCGTAAAGCAGTCCGATGACGTCACCGCCGGGGAAGCAGGTAATCAGCTGTGCTGCGTCGGGATGTTAGGCTCTGCCTGGCATTCCGATGTAGCAGAGCTGGATCGTCGTGGGACCCTCGTTACTATGGACTGCGTCGGACAGGTGGTATACTGTTGGTTTGTTTTTTTCCTTTTTTTACAGGAGATCGATGGCGTCGCAGGAATGAGAGAGTAATAAAATTAATGAAAACTGTGTTGTCTCTTTTATTTCATTAAAATACTTTTTTCTTGCTGTGTCTTTTTTTAAAACATTTAAAAACTTTGGGATTAATAATGGATCGGTGTCTTATTGACGCCTATCCATTATTAACCGGGCTTATTGTCACCGTGCAATCAACGGTGACATTAACCCCTTATTACCCCGCTTGCCACCGCTACAGGGCAAGTGGGAAGAGCCGGGTAAAGTGCCACAATTATCACATCTTTTGATGCGCCAAATGTGGGGCTGCTGTAGCCTGGTATTATCAGGCTGTTGAGGGCCAAAATCCATGGGCCTTGACAGTCTTTTAATACCAGGCCGCAGCAGTCTGCATTTTACTTGGCTGGTTAACAAAAATAGGGGGACCCCTACGCCATTTTTTTTTCGAGCGGATCCCCTATTTTTGTTAACCAGCCAAGCTAAGCAGACTGCTGTGGCCTGGTATTATCAGGCTGGCAAGGTCCATGGATATTGGATCCTTACCAGCCTGAAAAACCAGGCCTCAGCAGTCTGCTTCATCTGGCTGGTTAACAAAAATAGGGGGGACCCCACGCCAATTTTTTTCGAGGGGATCCCCTATTTTTGTTAACCAGCCAAGATATGCAGACTGCTGTGGCCTGGTATTATCAGGCTGGCAAGGTCCATGGATCTTGGCTCCTTAACAGCCTGAAAAACCAGGTCTCAGCAGTCTGCTTCATCTGGCTGGTTAGCAAAAATGGGGGGACCCCACGCCAATTTTTTTCGACGGGATCCCCTATTTTTGTTAACCAGCCAAGATAAGCAGACTGCTGTGGCCTGGTATTATCAGGCTGGCAAGCAGGGTCGGACTGAGCCACCGGGACACCGGAGAAACCTCCGGTGGGCCCCAGCTCCTGCTGGTGGGCCCTGATTTGAAAGGATAGGTCGCGGGGCAGAGGGGGCGGTGGCCCCGGGCCCCGCGCTCTGAGGGGGCCCACCCGGAGCTACGCTACAGTAACTGTATCGGTGTGCACAGCACGCCGATACAGTTACATTCTGCGGCAGAGCAGGGAGAATCGCTCTCCCTGCTCTGCCGCCCGAAGCTATGGGACCTGAACAGGCGGTGGGGGGGCCCGTTTCCAGCAGTGGGCCCCCCACCCGTCATCGGAGGGTCAGCTGTATCGGCATCCAGCTGTATCGGCATCTCAGTGTCTGACAGCGGGCGCCGGCAGGTGACGTCATCGCGCCCGCTGTCAGATGCTGAGAGGGAGAACAGTGAGCAGCACAGGAGCTGGGAGGTGAGTATTGTTTTTTTTTTTTTTTTTAATGGGGTGCATTATACTACAGAGGCTGTATATGGGGGGTGCATTATACTACAGAGGCTCCATATTGGGGTGCATTATACTACAGAGACTCCCTATGGGGATGCATTATACTACAGAGGCTGCCTATGGCGGTGCATTATAATATAGCGGCTGCCTATGGTGGTGCATTATATTATAGACTCTGCCTATGGGGGTTTATTATAATACAGAGGACTGCCTATGGGGGTGCATTATACTATATTGAGGACTATCTGGTGTATTATGCTGTATGGATGCTATCTAGGGGCCATCATACAGTGTTGGACCCATTAAATAGTTTGGGGACATTAAGGGGTCAGTATATATCCAGTGAGGGGCATTATTCTGTGTATAGGGGAGATGTACAGGGGGAGACTTGGGACATTATTAAATGTAAAGTGAAAAATATTTAGACTTGAGAGTCCTCAGTGGTTGATACCTTTTATGGAACTAAATGTAAAGTGGACACTTATTGTTATAGGGGAACTCGGGTTACTGTGACTGTCAAAGGGGCACACAGGGCATTATTACAGTCTAGGGGACAAAATGTGGGCACTGTTTTCTAGGGCACTTGCACCCGGCATTACTATATTCTAGAGGGGTGCTTTAGAATTTAGAGGTCACACAGAACCACACAGCAGGTGCAGTAATAGGGCACATACGGCAGCAGCAGCTCAGTATTGGGGTATCAGGTGCAGTAATAGGGACACATACGGCAGCAGCAGCTCAGTATTGGGGTATCAGGTGCAGAAATAGGGACACATATGGCAGCAGCGGCTCAGTATTGGGGTATCAGGTGCAGAAATAGGGACACATATGGCAGCAGCGGCTCAGTATTGGGGTATCAGCAGGATGAGGAGTTTGTGCAGGTTGAGAATAGTCCAATTGGTGACCGTGACAGTGCTAAAAATATGAGAAGTGAAATGTGTCTTTGTTGTAATCTCTGCAGTCGAGTCCTGGCTGGAGAAGTCGTCATGTTGGTCTGGGCCAGATGGAAAAGACATGAAAAGTGAACAATTCCATTAGAAAGAACATCAGCGGTAAGTCATTATCTGTACCTGTGCTGTAATCTATTATATGTTCTGTAGGACTGGTATTATTTACCACAGACCATATGGCGGTAATATCAATATTGGTCTTTTTATATATAGATTATTTTTGGCAACAGCGCGGTCATTTGCTGAGGTTCTCTGATTAGGGGCCCACTCAGAAGTTTCGCCCCCACTAAACCAAAACCCTAGCTACGCCTCTGGCTCTCTCTCTAGTCTTTCTTTCTCTCTCTAGTCTTTCTCGCTCTCTGTTCTTTCTTTCTCGCTCTCTGTTCTTTTTTCTCTCTGTTCTTTCTTTCTCTCTCTCTTTTCTTTCTTTCCTCTCTTTCTTTCTCTGTTTGTTCTTTCTCTCTGCTGCTCTTTCTTTCTTTTCCTCAGTACCAGCCACTGTGCCCTCATTACCAGTCAGTGTGATCAGCAGTGCTAAATGGGTACGCTTGGGGCGAGGATATGGGTGTGATTAGTTGTGAAATGGGTGTGGTTGGGGCGTGGCCTAAAATTTGTAGCGGCGCGCTAAGCGCGCCGCAGCCTTTAACCCTCTTTCCTGTCTTCAAATTTGGGAGGTATGCTGTATAATCTCCCTACAACTTCTGGGCATGCTCCTGATGAGCGCGACGGATGGTCTCCTGAGGGATCTCCTCCCACACCTGGACTAAAGCATCCACCAACTCCTGGACAGTCTGTGGTGCAACGTGGCCTAAAATTTGCGGCAGCAGGCACAGCGTGCCACAGCCTTTGTCCCTCTTTCCCTTCTTCAAAGGTTGGGAAGTATGATGGTGGGCCCCAAGAATAATTTTTCTCTGGTGGGCCCAAGGTACTCCAGTCCGACGCTGCTGGCAAGGTCCATGGATATTGGCTCCTTAACAGCCTTAAATACCATGCCTCAGCAGTCTGCTTTGTCAGGCTGGTTAACAAAAATAGGGGGACCCCACACCATTTTTTTTTCGAAGGGAACCCCTATTTTTGTTAATCAGTTCCCTCTGATGTCACTGATTGTGTCCCTGGCTGACCTGAAGTGAAAGTGGAAAGCAATCAATTAAGCTTTCCACTTCCTCTCCTGTCAGCCAGGAGAGGAACTCATTCATTTGGGGGTTTACTGTGAGGCTGCAGCATTAGCTGCGGTCCCTGCAGTAAACATTAACCCTTTCTGAAGGATTATACCGTGGGACCTGACTGTGCATCGGATTGGTAAGAATAATTTTGCTTTTTTATTTTATTTTTATTACAGGAAATGGTTTTTGCAGTAAAATAAAAGATGGTCAAAAACATGTGTCTTTATTTCATTGAAATGATTTTTAATTAAAGTGTGTGTGTTTTATTTTTATTTCATGCAATAGGATTAATAATTGATAGTTGTCTAATTGACAGCTCTCAATTATTAACCTGGCTTAAGGTCACCTTTCAATAGCAAGGTGGCTTTAACCCCATATTAACCCATTCGCCACCGCTACAGGGCAATGGGAATAGACGGGCAAAGTGCCAGAAAGGGCGAATCTAATTATAGATTTGTCTTTTCTGGGGTGTCTGGGGGCAGATGTTAGTAGCCGGGGGGGGCCAAAAATAATGGTCCCTCTCTGGGCTATTATTATCTGCCCCCACTCGCTGGCTTTGTCTGTCTGTTCGAAATAGCGGGGCCACGCATTTTTTCAACATTTTACCATATAATAATAATGTCATGAATTGTGACACTATTATTATATTTATTATAGTCAACATCTTCTACAAGTTGCGCTAATCATTGCGCTTTTGTGAAAATGCAGAACCCGACATGAAATGACACATGGTTTACATAGAGTTAACCATATAATTTCAAGTTGTTTGATCTATTGTTTTCACTAACAATTACATGAGTGTATGTGTGCAAAATTTCACACCTGTAGGGGTTAATTAAAGGTGTAAATTCGTCGCAAAAAAGTCGGTTTTTTTTACAACGAATTTACACCTTTAATTAACCCCTACAGGTGTGAAATTTTGCACACATACACTCATGTAATTGTTTGTGCAAATCAGATATCAAACTACATGAAAAGACATGGTTAACTCTATGTAAACCAAGTGTCATTTCATGTCAGGGTGCTTCTGTCTTTTCACAAAAGCCGGCTTTACCCGGCAATTGAATCAGAGGCTATTTTACTATGTAGAAGTGTATAAACTATAAATATATGTATATATATATATGTCACAATGACATGTATATATATATATATATATGTATTCTATGTGTGTATATTTAGTGTTTACAAGGAAAGAAAGAGGTTTTTTTAGTTACGATATTTCTATCCCATAGACTTGCATTGGATTTCCGGTATCGGAATCGGGTATCGCCGATACTTTTGGGGTATCGGCGATACCCATTCCGATCCGATACTTCTTGATATCGGAAAGTATCGCTCAACCCTATTGGTTAGTAATTGAGATAAGGTGTATGAGGGAAGTATCTATATAGTTGGGGTTTAGGGAATAAGGTATGGTACAGATTGGGGCTAAGGCTGGAGGAGTGTTAGCTGTTGATATAGTTTTACTTTGAGCTCTTTTAATTTTTAGAGATGTTTAGTGATATCGTTTTTGTTCTGGTGACTTAAGTTCTTGCTTAGGAAAAGAAGTTCTAGATTGTTTTAGCCGGTTTGTTTTTAAGAATGGACTAGTTTAAGCCATCTGCCAATGTGAATTGCTTTGTAATATGAATATATGCCTGGAAGTCAAAGGCCACCTCATCGTTTAGGATAGGTTAGTAGCTTGTGTGGCAGTCTAGGTTTTTTTTATATTTCCATTTATAATAAGAAATAATCTGCCTAACAATAGTGAAAAATGCTCTAGAAA
>JARQOD010000003.1:110687155-110742357 GCA_033576555.1 Oophaga sylvatica
TGAAAGAAAATGGCGGGCGCATGCACAGTGCGCCCGCTGAGATCTGCCGGCCGGCACCCAGCAACAAAAGGAAGATTTTTCCTGTTGGTTCATTTTGGTCACTGTGATAAACGCTATCAAAGTAATCAAAATAAAAAATTAGTAAATAAACCCCCCTTTATCACCACCTTAGTTAGGGAAAAATAATAAAATAAATAAAATATATTTATTTCCATTTTCCCATTAGGGTTAGCGTTAGGCTAAAGTGAGTTGGGCTAAAGTTTTAGGATTAGAGTTAGAGTTAGGCTAAAGTGAATTGGGCTAAAGTTTTAGGATTAGAGTTAAAGTTAGGCTAAAGAGAGTTGGGCTAAAGTTTTAGGGTTGGGGTTAGGATTATAGTTACTCTAAACTGAGTTGGGCTAAAGTTTAAGGTTAGGGTTAGGGTTAGACTAAGGTGAGTTGGGCTAAAGTTTAAGGGTTAGGTTTAGAGTTAGGCTAAAGTGAGTTGGGCTAAAGTTTTAGGGTTAGGGTTAGGCTAAAGTGAGTTGAGCTAAAGTATTAGGATTAGGGTTAGGCTAAAGTGAGCTGGGATAAAGTTTTAGGGTTAGGGTTTGGGTTAGTGTTAGGATTAGGGTTGGGATTAGGGTTAGGGGTATGTTGGGGTTAGGTTTGTGGTTAGGGTTGGGATTAGGGTTAGGGGTGTGTTGGGGTTAGGGTTGTGGTTAGGATTGGGATTAGGGTTAGGGATTTGTTGGGGTTAGGAGTATGTTGAGGTTAGGGTTGTGATTAGGGCTATGATTAGGGTTGGGATTAGGGTTAGGGTTGTGTTGGTTTTAGGGTTGGAGTTAGAATTGGGGGGTTTCCACTGTTTAGGTACGTCAGGGGGTCTCCAAACATGACATGGCACCACCATTGATTCCAGCCAATTTTCCGTTCACAAAGTCAAACTGTGCTCCCTCCCTTCTGAGCTCTGCCGTGCGCCCAAACAGTGGTTTACCCCCACATATGGGGCATCAGCGTACTCAAGACAAATTGCACAACAACTTTGGGGGTCTAATTTTTCCTGTTACCCTTGGTAAAATAAAAAAATGGGGGCTAAAACATCATTTTTGTGGAAAAAAAAAGATTTTTGTGAAAAAACAAATTATTTTTTATTTTCACGGCTCTGCATAATAAACTTTTGTGAAGCACTTTGGGGTTCAAAGTCCTCACAACACATCTAGATAAGCCCCTAGGGGGTCTAGTTTCCAAAACGGTATAAGTTGGGGATTTCTACTGTTTAGGCACATCAAGGGCTATGCAAAAGCAACATGATGCCCGCAGACCGCTCCATCAAAGTTTGCATTCCAAAACAGCTCTCCTTCCTTTCCGAGCTCTGCCATGCACCCAAACAGTGGTTCCCCCCACATATGTGGTAGTGTACTCAGGACAAATTGGACAACAACTTTTGGGGTACAATTTCTCCTGTTGCCAAGGTGAAAGTAAAAATTTGAGGGTGAAAATATCATTTTTGTAGAAAAAAAACTATTTTTTATTTTCACGGCTCTGCATTTTAAACTTCTGTGAAATACGTGGGGGTTCAAAGTGCTCACCACACATCTAAATAAGCTCCTTGGGGGGTCTAGTTTCCAAAATGAGGTCACCTCTGGGGGTTTACACTGTTTAGGCACATCAGGGTCTCTGCAAGCGCAACATCATGACCGCAGACCACTCCATCAAAGTCTGCATTAAAAAACGGCACTCATTCCCTTCCGAGCTCTGCCATGCGCCCAAACAGTAGTTCACCCCACTTTTGGGGTATCAGCATATTCATGATAAATTGTACAACAACTTTGGGGTCTAATTTCTCTTGTTACCCTAGGGAAAATAAAAAAAAATGGGGGCTAAAAAATAGTTTTTGTGGAAAAAATTATTTTTTATTTGCACGGCTTTGCGGTATAAACTTCTGTGAAGCACTTGAAGGTTCGAAGTGCTCACCACACATCTAGATAAGCTCCTTGGGGGTCACTTGGGAGGGTTTCTACTGTTTAGGCACATCATGGGCTCTGCAAACGCAACATGACGCCCACAGACTATTCCATTAAAGTCTGTATTTCAAAACGTCACTACTTCCCTTCCGAGCCCAGATATGTGCCCAAACAGTGGTTCCCCCCACATATGGGGTACCAGCGTACTCGGGACAAGCTGGACAAAAATTTTTGAGGTACAATTTCTCCAGCTACCCTTGTGAAAGTAAAAATTTGGGGGTGAAAAGATCATTTTTGTGGAAAAAAATGATTTTTTATTTTCAAGGCTCTGCGTTATAAACTTCTGTGAAGTACTTGAGGGATCACAGTGCTCACCACACATCTAGATAAGTTCCTTAAGGGGTCTAGTTTCCAAAATGGTGTCACTTGTGGGGGGTTTCCATTTTTTAGGCACATCAGGGGCTCTCCAAACGCGACATGGCGTCCGATCTCAATTCCAGCCAATTCTGCATTGAAAAAGTCAAACGGCACTCCTTCCCTTTCAAGCTCTGCTGTGCTCCCAAACAGTAGTTTACCCCCACATATGAGGTGTCAGCGTACTCAGGACAAATTGCACAACAACTTTTGCAGTCCAATTTCTCCTATTACCCTTGGTAAAATAAAAAAAAATGGATCTGAAGTAAATATTTTGTGGAAAAAAAAGTTAAATGTTCATTTTTTTTTAAACATTCCAAAAATTTCTGTGATGCACCTGAAGGGTTAATAAACTTCTTGAATGTGGTTTTGAGCACCATGAGGGATGCAGTTTTTAAAATGCTGTCACTTTTGGGTATTTTTTTTATCATATAAACCCCTCAAAGTGCCTTCAAATGTGATGTGGTCCCTAAAAAAAAAATGGTGTAAAAAAGTAAGGCCGTACTGTGGGGCCTCAGGCCTTTAAAGGGAGGCCAGCATGACAAAGTTGAGGGGACCATAGGTGTGCGGATATATGGTAGAGCTGGTAAGGATAGGGTTAATTTGCCTCAGGGATGTGAAAGGGTTGGGAGGGGATGGAGTAGGAGGGGAAAAGGAGGGGGTAGTATATAAAGGGCAGTCACATGGTTGGAACAACCATTTTAGGTGCCCCACAGTAAGAAGAGCAATCTCCCACCCACCCACCCTTTGTTAAGAATTTCATTACTGAAGTAAGGGTACAAAGTTCGAGTGCAGATGAAGGAAATAAATAGGTAATTAAGATAGTAGTTATGGATAAACTGTTTTATTATGTTTGTCATGGCAGCGTGGCGCGGGGGGGAGGTCCTCGAGGTTGGTGGTGATAGAAAATGGCGGCTTGGAGGGGGGGGGATCGCAAAGGTCCTGGACTCCCCTTGGGTGGATCACGTGATGGAACGGTACGGTTATACCGGCAAGTGGATATGGGAGCCGTGGGCAGTTACGGCAGAGATTGGCCAGGCGAGTTTATTAAGGTCTCTGAGCTGGTGCTTAACGGCTGGAGACAGTATTCGTCCTGGGGCGGCAAGTTTTTGGAGATAAATATGAGGAGTTTACGGTTTGGGGCCTCGAGGATCGCCCTTCCCCCAATTGTTGGTAATTATTGTTAAATTGTTTCACAAAATATTAATAAAAGGCTGCTGTGGCCAATTTATCCAATAAAGTGTCTGGTGATTAATTTGTGGGAGAGAGTTGTGGGTTATGGGCTAAGGACATGTGAGATGGTAGAAGGGAAGGGTTTGTAAACACCGGGATCCCGAATACCCAATTGTCATGAGAAATCGCTGGTCAACTTTTAACCCTTATAACTTCCTAACAAAAAAAAATTTGTTTCCAAAATTGTGCTGATGTAAAGTAGACATGTAGTAAATATTATTAAGTAACTATTTTGTGTGACATACAGTACAGACCAAAAGTTTGGACACACCTTCTCATTCAAAGATTTTTCTGTATTTTCATGACTATGAAAATTGTAGAATCACACTGAAGGCATCAAAACTATGAATTAACACATGTGGAATTATACATTACACTTTACAAAAAAGTGTGAAACAACTGAAAATATGTCTTATATTCTAGGTTCTTCAAAGTAGCCACCTTTGGCTTTGATTACTGCTTTGCATGCAGAAAAGGTGAACGGATGGATTCTACATGCCTAGTCCCACCGTGAAGCATGGAGGAGGTGGTGTGATGGTGTGGGGGTGCTTTGCTGGTGACACTGTTGGGGATTATTCAAAATTAAAGCGGTGAGCGGTCCAGCTCACCCCATACCATCTCGATTGGGTTTCAGGTCTGGTGACTGTGGAGGCCAGGTCATCTGGCGCAGCACCCCAGCACTCTCCTTCTTGGTCAAATAGCCCTTACACAGCCTGGAGGTGTGTTTGAGGTCATTGTCCTGTTGAAAAATAAATGATGGTCCCACTAAACGCAAACCGGATGGAATAGCATGCTGCTGCAAGATGCTGTGGTAGCCATGCTGGTTCACTATGCCTTCAGTTTTGAAAAATCCCCAACAGTGTCACCAGCAAAGCACCCCCACACCATCACACCACCTCCTCCATGCTTCACGGTGGGAACCAGGCATGTAGAGTCCATCCGTTCACCTTTTCTGCGTGCAAAGCAGTAATCAAAGCAAAAGGTGGCTACATTGAAGAACCTAGAATATAAGACATATTTTCAGTTGTTTCACACTTTTTTGTAAAGTGTAATGTATAATTCTACATGTGTTAATTCATAGCTTTGATGCCTTCAGCGTGATTCTACAATTTTCTCAGTCATGAAAATACAGGAAAATCATTGAATGAGAAGGTGTGTCCAAACTTTTGGTCTGTACTGTATTTCTCTGTTTTAAGGGAATAAAAATTAAAATTTTGAAAATTGCAAAATTTTCAAAATTTTCACCATATTTCTGTTTTTTTTAATATATAAATGCAAGTTATATCGAAGAAATTTTACTAATAACATGAAGTGCAATATGTCACAAGAAAACATTCTCAGAATCTCCAATATTCGTTGAAGCATTCCAGAGTTATAACCTCATAAAGGGACAGTGGTCAGAATTGTAAAAATTGGCCCGGTCATTAGCGTGCAAACCACCCTTTGGGATAAAGGGGTTAACGGAGATGTTGGTAGTTGCTATTATCAGTCATCATCAAACTGCGGAACATACAAGAACTATAGTACTGATTAGACACAGTCAGTATCGCAAATAAACCTTTACATCAGGTAACTTATTGGTGATGTATTTTATGATAGAAGTTGTTCTCTTTCTTTTCTTCTCCATCTGGCACAGATACATGGGTCACTTTTCACATCCACACCTTGTATCTGCAGGCTTTGCTCTTTTTTGACCTTTTGCAGCGCATCCCGACACAGTGACTAAAAAAATAACAGAATCAATATGAAGCCTCATGTATAAACAGATATCCAAAGCTGTGCCCCTAAGTAAATAATTGCCCTTCATTGTGTTTCCTGCACCAATATGACCTTAGATAAGGAAACAAAAAGGAGTGGGGCAAGATAGAAGGTCCTACTGTTCTTTGCTTTTTTAAATGAGTTGGGGCAAATAATCCCTGGCTCCTTTATGCCACAGGGTTGTAATGATGCAAAGAGGCATTAAACAGGGGTCTTAATGATATTTTTTGCTACATTGCCTTTTAATTCTTTGTACCCTTTCTCTGAATCAGTTGCTAGATTTAAGAGCAAAGTCTTGTTATTGAACCTCTTTGACAATGACCAATCTTCACGCTTGTAAGTCAAGACAAAACTGTGTCTTTCTGTTGAGTCCTGGCTTATTCACTCAAGTCATCATAAAAAAAACTCTGTCTGCATTCAGATTACTTTTAGGTAATATAGTAGATTTGGATGCACCTTTCACCTTACCTATTGGACCTGCTCCCCTTTGGAATATGAAGTGCTGCTCTCCAGTAGGTGCATTCATGATTTAGATTTATAAACTAAATTATCGTCTTCATGAAAAATGGATGAAGTTTATGTAAGCGGTAATAAATAATTCAGATAAAATGTGTCGGCTGTAACCTTTAGAACAACAAAGAGAGAGGGGAAGAAAATCTGACTGAACAAACTTTGGGTGGACATCTGTCACTCAGGTATTTTGGCTCCAATGGGCTTCCTGAGACTAATCTGAAGGGTGGGTGCCATATAGAGAGACCAGATGTCAGCTCCTCGCTTTACATGCAAGCCATGTGGTCACTGTACATGTGGTATAATAGCTTTAAATTTTAAGCATTTTTATTAAAGGTAATGTGTCATATAATCAATTTTAGCTCCAACAATTAGATACAAGTCTATAGAAAATAAATATTGGTGAAAATTCGCTAAGTTAAATATGTAAAAAATATGAGCAATTGTCATGGTGCATCGCCACGAAGATTGTCGCGATTGCACATTCTGACTTCTCGCAGCTGAGTTGCTGTTTCTTTGTGTTTGGTAATGAGGGAGTTAATTTTACCTAGCTCTTTGCTAAGACTAGGTCCAGCCTCGCCCGGCTGCTTTTGATTATGTTCTAATTAGCTTCCTTTATATAGCTGCCAGTCTGCTGGTTAGATGCCGGTGAAAGCATTCATACAGACTGCAGATAGGATCGGTTCTGAGAAGACAAGCTAAGAGCTCTTTTGTTGTTTCTCCTCTCCTTGCTTATAGTTTATCTCCTAGACCTTTGGTGTTCCCTCTGTGTTTTAATGTTGTATGCAAGACAGTATTTACTTTATCCCCTGTCTGTCTCGTTTGTCTATACTGTTTGTTAACCTTTACCTGTCCATTCCCTATGGTGGTAATCAGGGTCCTTCTAAGGACTAGATTACAGTGGTCAGGGATTTATAGGAGACAGGGTTTACGCTGGTGGCCTGGACCTCTGTACCATTAACAGTACCTCCAGGTAGAGGGACTAGTCAGGACCCCAGTTTAGGGTCAGCATAGACCCCGGTCCACCTCTAGCCAGAGACAGCGTGAAAAGGATTCAGTATTGACCCACAGGATATTATGTCAGGTAATACTATGCTATATATACATGTTATTGTTACCTATTTATATGTTATATAGAATGTTGTCCCACTTGATAGATTACTGACATTATTATTTATACATCTGCTAGACAGCGTGACAGCAATAATTCTATCCATGACTTGAAATGAGACACTGTGGCCAAGATTCTTTGCACAATTATTGCCACAGAGTAAGCCAGCTGGTAGATGGTTTAAGGTTAGACAATAGTGTACTAGCTCCATTAATATTCCACCTTTACTAAGCAACATATGCCAGAATTACAGTCACTTTTCACCAAAACCTGACATATATGTCATGTACTATATTTCTATATTTATTATGCATTATAGACACTTTTCCCATTTTGCTTGATAAGACAGAAAGGCTTAGCAGAAAGGGAAATGGCATGGTGGGGAAAGAGGGCATTAGCTGAAATGACACTGTGTACCTATATATTTGCACACTTATAGGCAAGAAGTAAGCCAACTAATAGATGGTGTTAAGTTAGACAAAAGTGTATAAGTCCCATTAATATCTTACCATATCTAAGCCCCTAACAAAGCTCTAGAACTGGTACTTTTAATGATAATGAGATAACTCTGCTCATTCAGTCCTATTCTGCACTGCAAAGCTGACAATTGTGCTACAAAGAACTGGAAATGCCATTCTATTCTAACTACTTTGGTGGTCTGTTCTAACTTGCCTTAGTACCTGATTTGTAATTCCTCTTTCTACACACATTCTATACATACAGTAGACAGGGAAAGATGAATCTAGATTAAATATAATAATATATCAAATAAGCCACCAACTGAGAGTTACATAGTAATGGTAGGTTTACACTAGGCATTTTTCTGCTGCTTTTTTATGCTAATTTTCAGCTGCTTTTTACAGTACCAGCAAAGCCTATGAGATTTCAGAAATCTCATGCACACACATTGTTTTTTTTTGCCATCAGGGTTTTGTGCTTTGCAGCTTTTTTTGACATACAGCATGTCACTTCTTTCAGCATTTTTCAGCGTTTTTGCAGTGTTTTTTACCCATTGACTTGAATGGATGGTGAAAAAAATACTGCAAATACGCAGGTTGACTTTTTTTGCAGCGTATTTGCTGCAGAAAAGTCAAGGACAGCAGGATGTGACCTCACAGTCAGCTCCGCTACATCTAGATGGCAGTTTGCATGGTTGCATGATGCGTCCATACAGTCTGACATCCAGCAGATCGGACCCGAACCCCATTTACATGACAACATGGCAAACATCGCTTCTGATCGGTGGTGAAACCATCCCCGCTGGTCAGAGAGCCGCAGTTGCCAAACTGTCAAAAGACAGCGTGAGTGCTCAGCATTGATTAGAGGTATAAAGTTTACCTCAGGTCACTGGTGTCAGAGGATGGGACTACTACTCCCGTCATCCGACACCTGCTGTCGTTAATAACAGTGAGAGTCGGAGCAGATGATGGGAGTATCCATCAGCTGTTTCTGCGCTGTAAATAAATAATTAAGAAAAAACCTTCTTGGGTTCCCCCCCTATTTTTGATAACAAGCCAGGCAAAACTCACAGCTGGCGGCTGCAATCCTCAGCTGTCAGCTTCAGCAAGGCAGTTATCAAGAATAAAGGGGTCCCAACACTGTTTTTTTTATTATTTAAATAAATAATTTAAAAGACACCAAAAGAAAACCTGATATCAAGCCATGTATGAAAAGACAAATACTCTTTATTAAAGCACAATTGAAAACAATTAAAAATGGCAATACCACAAGTATGGGAAAAAAAAGTGTGACTCAACCAGAATACTTCCAATAGACAATTAGTACCATAATGTAAACATCACAACAATAGTAAATTTGCACCAAAATATATCATATAATGACTCCAATATATTGGGCCTGTTACTATAGGATATAGATAGTTCAGCTCAAGTCACAATAGTGCAAAAATAGAAACACTGTGATATCAAAATATCCCCTTGATACTAACAGTAAATCCATATAAATCCATATAAGGGGTAACATAGTAAGAAATAGACATGGTACAATTGACTATAAAATAAGTAAAGGCATAGTTACCAGAGCAGGAAGGAGACCGGGGAGACCCCCCACACACCCGACGCGCGTTTCGCTCAGAAATGCTTCGTCCAGGGGTATTTTAAATAATTTAAAAAAAAACGGCGTGTGTTCCCCTCATTTTTGACAACCAGCCTTGCTAAAGCAGACAGCTGAGGGCTTGTATTCTCAGGATGGTAAAGGGCCATGGATATTGGCCCCCCAGCCAAAAAATAGCAGTCCACAGTCACCCAGAAAAGGCACATCTATTAGATGCGCCAATTCTGATGCTTTGCCCGACTCTTCCCACTTGCCCTGTAGTGGTGGCAAGTGAGATTCATATTTGTGGGGTTGATGTCACCTTTGTATTGTCAGGTGACATCAAGCCCACGGATTAGTAATGGAGAGTCGTCTATAAGACACCTCTCCATTACTAATCCTATAGTTTCACATAAATATATTGCCTAGCTAAATAGTACTTCCAAATATCAACAACATCCAAAAGAAAATGGGACGCTTAATCACCATAAAAATATAATTTTTATTCAAAAAATGACTCATATACTAAAGGATCACTGGGGATATTGCACATGGTTTTATATACATACTTTGCACGATAAGCCTGCCATTCGGGTCTTATCGATCGCTATATTATATTATTTGTATATATTTTTTATATATATTATTGTTTCACTATTAATAGCCCACTATTGGTATGCATTTAGGTGTTACTAATCACATAATTCATTATTCACATACACTATTGTCTTATTATTTATAGTTTACCCTTTATATATATATTTTTCGGTTTATTTTCATTTGTATCACTTTGATCTTTCCTCCTGTTTAACTTCCCTGATAATTTATATTTTTGTTATATATTTTATATATATTTTTCATCCGTCCGTATTTTGTCTTCACATATTGCATGCAGGGCCGCATATGCTGTATACTGAACCATCGGCTCTTGTCCTCTATCTATAAGTGGTTAAACATGCTACGTAAACCTTTAGATCTTAGCGACATGATTTACCAACGTGCAGATTGCAGGCATCTAACATCTAATGGGTAAACTGCAATGAAAAATCTTCAGATGCTAGCGATATGATTTACTAACGTGCAAGCTGCAGACTCTAGCATAATTCCCTATAGCGGCGTTACACACTTCACCTGACTTCCTGCTTTCACGATCACCATGGTAACGCGTCTGCATTGACGCCTGTGCTCTCCCCTGCTCTGACGCGTGGAGTGGAGGGTTGGGCCTGGACGTCATGTGACGCTGATCCATGCTGACGTCGGGCGGTGAGTCAGCTGAAGCGCTGTAATCAAACACGCCGGGTTCTATAAATAGTTGTAACAAAGAGCACATGTATACAACGCTCCCTTGTGAACAAGCTAAACGCGAAACGCGCGTCAGGGGTGCAGGCTACTAGCAGGTATGATCTCCCACTAGCAACTTACCATTTTATATGCCTTAAATTGCTTTGTGCATTGGAGTGCAAACTATTGCATACATTTGCAGCACTTGCTGCGGACTCTGCACTTGCACACGGGCATCATAACGTTAGCATTTTTGGTGGGGGAGCTAGTCCATTTATTGTCAACTTTATTGATGCATATACATTTACTCCTTTTTTGGGGATGCTTTCAGCTATACTTATGTTATTGGATATGGCAACATCTATTTGATATTTTCTTAGCCTGAGTGACTTATGAATATTGAATATATGCATATGTGTTACTAGTACATTTCTTTACCTTGTTCATACCTGTTATTAGGCCATTTGCTGCATATTTCTGTCCCCACTTTGGATTTTATCCGCACATGTATTTTAAAGAATTTTTGAATAAAAATTATATTTTTATGGTGTTTAATCCTATAGTTGTATTGTAAATAAACACTCAGCCAAAATAAAGTCTTTTATTAGAAATAAAACAAAACAGTTTTCCATTTTTATTTAAAAATAACAGTTATACTCACCTAACGCCTATTCCACTGAAGCCCTCGTATTCTGTAATAAACCAAAAATAAAAAACAATATCCCTCACCTCTCCGTCGTTCTGTCCCATGCCATAATCCATGTCTGGGGGAGAAATAGTTTTCAACCTGGACAGTGCCAAGATGCGACCTTCCAGGCTAAGAACCACTGGTGAATGAAATGCTGCAAGGGCAGCATCAGTGACTAGCGGTGACGTCACTGAGGCTGCATTCCCAGCCGAGCTGAACTGTGGTGACCTCAGTGAGATCCCTGCTAGCACCATGAGAAAGTCACACAGTGCAGAGTCGAGTTCACCTCATGATTCTGAGGTCTTATATAGACAGATGTGTGCCTTTACAAATCAAGTCCTATCAGTTTAATTAAACACTCCTAGACTTCAATGAAGGAGTAGAACCATCTCAAGGAGAATCACAAGGAAATGGACAGCATGTGACATAAATATGAGTGTCTGAGCAAAGGGTCTGAAAACTTATGACCATGTGATATTTCAGTTTTTCTTTTTTAAAAAATTTGCAAAAATTTCTACATTTCTGTTTTTTTTCAGTCAGAATGAGGTGCAGAGTGTACATTAATGAAACAAAGAGTGAAACATTTAAAGGGGTCTGAATACTTTCCGTATCCACTGTAGATAGATGTGTGATCGATTTCTTCATAGAGTTTAAAAACTGAGTTTTTCTGAACTAGTCCCTTGTAGAAATCTAATTCAGACAAGGTCAAAGTGATAATCCAAGGATAAATACCGATATATTGGTAGATCTGGTTTGGGGAGATATAGATAAATATTCTCAGTCAGTTAGTAAACATCTTGTTTGGACGGTAAATACATATATCTGGCAGCCAGTAAACCTAATATAATTAGATGTAGGATTTTAAGGATGATGCTTGTTTATTAAAGGTGGGCAAAGCAGAAAGACTTTGTGCAATATTAATGGGTATCTACTGTCATTCAAAGAAAAAATAACTCAGTCCTTTTATTTTTAGAAGTGTTGAGATATTTCCAGGGTCAGCTTGGGCTACCATAGAAGTAGAGTATCCTCGAGTGGTCCCAGGCTCTGACGTTATGATATCTCACAAGGTCCAACAGAAGACAACCCTGTTTGGATATGTTCCACTAAGATTAAACCACAAATATCTCACATTACTATATTGTCAGGATATTCTATCACTTGCAATTGTCTAAATGGCCAACCAAGTGCTCTGCTGATCATAAAAACAAATTAGATTAAGCCCCTTAGAAATTTTCTTTGTACAGCGCTGCTCTCATATAGACAGAGAACTGCAAATCAGTTCTACTAAACTGAACAAAGTGAGTTACTTGCTGAACAACTAGATGGCACCATGCAAAGAAAAAAATCCATGTGGCTGTTGTATATGCCACTCATATAGAGAAATATTCACGGCACTCACCACGATTAACTTCATCCAAAAATTCCAATTATTTAGATATGGACATACAGGATAAAGTGCAGGAGGCAAAGGTGCAACAGCAGCAACAATTGTTTCACATGAAGTTGTGACATCATTAAGCCATGTGGTTATAGGTGTAACCACATGGTTTAATAAAGGACCAACTTTTTCTTTTCACTTGAATTTTGGAGTGCTGACATTTTTTTTACATCATATCTACATGTGGACTTGATTGATGCCTCTGGATTTGCACCCTTTGCTACTATGGTGCTGCTTCAGCTTAGCTTAACCTAGGTAGATAGATAGATGGATAGATGTTTTGCCATGTGACATGTAATGTAGAAACAACACCATCTGGTGATGTTTAATTGTATTAGAAGTCGTTTTTTCTGTAAAGCTGTCAATTGCATTGTAGGAAAAAAAAACAATGCATTTTGGGTAAGAAGGTCCTGGTGAAGCAGTCACTTTGTAAGAAGCAGTCTAGCAGAACAGTTGTGTAAAACATTCTCCTGCATTATGTTACTAAAAGTATATCTGGTGAAGGAACTAACTCTGTTCTTTGGTACTGTGTATTCAGAACTGTTGTTAAATCAGAGGGTGATTGTTAGTAGGTCATGTGTTCACATGTACAAGCTCCATCTTGCTGTGTGCTTTGACTGCTAGTTGTAAATGTCATAGTTATGTGATATTCTAAGCTCAATACTTATACCTGTTATTTGTATTCTTGTAGTTTTACCACACACATACATTTATATACATCAACCTGTTGACCAATAAACAAGTTAGGCTGTGTTTCCATGATCAGGAAACACAGCGCTTTGGACGGAGCGGAAAGTCCGCACCGCCCAAAGCCCCGCCCCCTACTGAACGCGCGGTCAATCCAGATGTGTTCATGGAACACGTCCGGAACACATCCGGAATGACCGCAGCGCTACATAGCCCTTTGTTAGGACATGCTGCGGTCTAAAAAGACGCGCCGCATGTCCGTTAACGCAGGTCTGCTGCCTGTGTGTTTTTAAGCATAGTGGAGACGGGATTTCATGAAATCCCCTCCACTATGCTGTAACATCTGGACGCTGCGTGTTTGACGCTGCGCCAACGCACAGCGTCAAACACGCAGCTAATCCGGACTGTTTCCTGACCGTGGAAACATACCCTTAGACTACAGAGAATGGTCTGCTTATTTTGAAAAACAGTGAAGGTTTATGTTGTATGTCATATTGCACACTGTGAGAATGTGTAAGAAGACAGAACTGAATAGAAGATAGATAGATAGATAGATAGATAGATAGATAGATATGTACATAGATAGATAGTAATAGATAGATAGATAGATAGATAGATAGATAGATAGATAGATAGATAGATAGATGATAGATATGAGATTGATAGATATGAGATTGATAGATATGAGATTAGATAGATATGAGATAGATGAAGATATGAGATTGATAGATATGATATAGATAGATAAATAGATATGAGATAGATAGATAATAGATAGATAACTATAATAGGTGAAATTGCAATATCACCTGGACTCTGGAGACTAGGGGAGCCCAAAAGGTCACTTAGCCGCATGTGAAAAAGCTTACTATGAAAGACTTTTGATAGTTGGGGGTCCTGTTGGAGACTTTGCATTGGGTCCCACAAGATTCACATATCACCACTGGATACATAGATAGGTGATGTAGATAGACAGACTGACAAACATTTGACTAATTGATTTACAGCTCAACTTTATTGTAGGGCTGCAATACCACACAAAACGTGGATAAAGGTGGCGCCGTTTTTGGAAGAAAGGAACCATTTTTTTTATATGATAGATAAATAGAGTTTTCAAACTTTAAAAAACATCTTCACCATTTCCTGCAGATCATCGACACCAGTAATATAGATATATTCCAAATTAGACTTGATATTAAATGATTCACTCATCGGAGTTAATGAGGTAGCGTTTTCAGGTGCCTCATTGGAAGCCGTTCCCTGGGCGCAGATCTTCCTCCATGAATCCTACAAGGCGGCACCAGCTGCTAATCTTTATCTACATTAAATATATAATTTAAAAACAATATTTCTTTCAAAGGTTACTGTTCTGAAACAAGAGCTGCTTTCTGCATGTTAAATGCTCTCAAGTAGTCATTAAAATCCCGCTTTTGTTGCTGGTTGCTGTTCAGTTCAAAGACAAAAGTTAACATTTTTAGAAGTAAATGAGACCACTTGGGAGGGAGATTAGGAAGAATTGTCTTTCCTGTTTTCTTCACTGCAAACAACAAGGGAGGCAAAATGTATTGTTAAACTTCCCTTTAAACCAGCCACATTATGGCTGACTAGAGGGCACTTAGCAATGAATTTTCCCAATCTCCAGTAAACGCCTGGTCAAGGCTCTTGCATATCATAAAGGGATCTAGATACTAACTCACTTTTATGTCTTTTGAGCTATTAAAAGGGATATCTGATTCAGAAAGCCCACCGACACTTGGGAGCTTGGGAGGTGTGTTGGGTGTGGGGGGGGGGAGTTTTAGGGTCATCATCTATTAACCGGTGGTATCACTAACTCCATTGGAGCACCGGGCCCTTTTTTGCTATAGGTCGGTCTCATACATTTTTTTTTTCGGTCTAAGTACGGACTGCAATGCACATTCCAGCGGTGGATTTCCAGATCCAAATTCGACAGCCTCATCTATGGACCCCAAAATGATGTGTAATGCCTGCCTTAATGAGAACTGTGTAAAATTGGATTTCACCTGTATGGAAATGTAACACATTGTCCCTGGTTCATCATTGCTTTTGTGCCTAGTTTTGTGTGTTTTGTGCCTTTTTTGGTTTGTACCCAATTTGTTATTTTATTTCTGTCTTTTTCGAAGTCTATTTTCACTCGTCTGTTTTGTTTTTGCTTTGTGGACGGAGTTTAGCGATACCAGATGTTTTCTTTTACCCATCAGAATTTGGCACAACTTCACTTTAGTGCCCCACTCATTGTATTTTTGAGTAAGTCAGTATTTTGAAGCAATTTCGTGTGACTTTTTGATTCAAGAAGTTGCCAAAACAGTTCGGGCCAAAACATCAAAGTGTTTAAGCCACAAAAGTGTCGTAAAAACTTTGAAAAGTTGCAAAATTTTGCACAATGTGGAGTTGCGCAATAGTTTCACAACTTTTGGTGTTTTACACCACTGTTGATCAGCTTAGCCAAAATGGACAGATCTGTGGAAGAACCAGTGCTACACCCCCCAGAAAAGTTAATCTAATCTGTTATAATTTTCTACCCCAGAAACGTTACTCTAGTCATGACTAGAGTAGCATTTCTGGCACAGAGCAATAGTTATTGTGCCAAATTCTTCAAATGTGATTCACGAAATTGTATTTTTTTCTAACTTTAAGTGGTTGATTCATCAAATCACTTTATTCCAGTCTTGGAAAAGTACACAATGCCAAATTCATTAAAAGTCACACGCCACTTGATAGATTCAGCGCTTCTTGTTAGTGACATGTGCCTCTTAATGAATTTAGCACCATGTACTCTGTCAAGATTGGCGTAGCTTGAGTTTGTGCTACGCTACAAAAGTCTTGAATTGGTTCAAGATTTTAAAGAAGTTGATACAAAAAATGATGCTCAGTGCCAGAAGTACTAATCCATTTAGGGACTGGAGTAACATTTATGGGGTAAATAATGGAAAAATATTTGATTAATTTGACAGGGCGCGTGTCTTTTGGCTGCTCGGCTTTATTGCTCTATGAGCTTGGTAAAAACAATAAAAACTGGCATTAAATAAAAGGCCCATCTTTAACTAGGACTACTACTGATCAGCTGCAATTTTATGGGGAACCGGAAGGATGTGTTCAATTCCCTTGCAGTGCCAGTGCAGGACCCATGACACATACTGAAATGACCAGACTGCCCATATAAAACACAAAAAAAATATTTAGACTTGAGAGTCCTCAGTGGTTGATACCTTTTAATGGCTAACTGAAAAGATGATAACAAATTGTAAGCTTTCGAGGCTACTCAGGTCTCTTCATCAGGCAAAGACTAAAACAAAAACTGAAGAATCACACATTTATACACAACACAGCACAGAAATAATGCAATAGGTAAGACATGTGACGTGAAGCAGAACTGTCATTATGGCAGAGGGATGAACATAAATATTGGAACAGTTCATAGATAAGGAGTGAAAGTTTTATTACCCTGTGATTGGAGTCTGCTATTGTGTTTTGATGCCCCTAGAAGGTCAGAGAAGCAGATTCCTTAATTGATGTACACAGACATGAATCCGTGTGATATATTCATTCCAGCACTAAGAGTGTCAAAGGGGAATTCTCATCGCCACACAATAAGAGAAAAAAGAATGGATTTACCTGTGGCAAAACACTTTTGTATGCCCGGTCATAGCATGATGGATATGGAATTACTTGTATTAAAATCTGTCTTATCTTATTGCATTTTTTCTGTGCTGTGTTGTGTATAAATATGTGATTCTTCAGATGTTGTATTAGTCTACGCCTGATGAAGAGACCTGAGTAGTCTCGAAAGCTTGCAATTTGTTACCATCTTTTCAGTTAGCCATTAAAAGGTATCAACCACTGAGGTCTCTCAAGTCTAAATATTTTTCTATCTACTGGCTAATACGGTACGAAGATACACATCTTGGGTATAGATAGTGTGTCTCACGTTGGAGGCTTTATCCTGGTCTGCGTTGTGCAGGCAATTCTTTATTATTTCAACAATGTGTAATTCTTTATTTTCCCTGTAGAGGCGCTGCAGGGAAATTGAACACTTACTGCCATGTTTCCTGACTGATTACCGGTAATTAATGTATTATCAATTCTAAAAAGGGGAAATTGTCCAAAGCAGAGAACCCCTGTAACTGAATATTATGGCATTTCTAGATCAGACATCGCCTTTAGGATCAAAGCAATTAATTCTGCAGATCAGTCTAAATAAATTAAAGTGCAGCAAATCCTTCTATTGCTGCAGCAAACGCTTTTCTCGTGTCATAGACGGCAGATCTTTACCGTCCTATCAGAGGCTCAATAACAGGACATCAGGAACGTGATTTCTAGACAAGTCAAAAGGCGTGAAGATGTGCAGAAAGGTAAAGAGCTGTGACATTTAACATTTCTGTATGAAGAGGTTGTGATTTAATAGGTTATATTATACACATCATTAGCAAAAAGAAAGGTGATAAGGATGAAATATCTACAAAAAGAAGCTGTCAATACTCAAGCATAATGCACCCCCCTGAAGAACAAGGCTGAAGACGAAGGATCTTTTCAGTTGACATTGCAATGTCTTTCATACAGCGGTAATGTCTTTGGATCAGTGACTGTATGACCAGGGAGGGAGTGGAGGAGCGCTGATTCGCTTTGACGTGACCTCATTATTACATAATTAATTTAGACCCTGTTAAGATAGCTGGAAATGCCTGTCAGATGGGAAGAAAGTGACAACCGGGCAAATCGTGTTAGTGTGACACCTCAGTGACAAGTCACAAGGAATCAGCCTGATCCTACAGAGAATGAACTTGATGCTTTTCGTTCTCATCTTTTGGATTTCTACAAAATAGGATGAGGGCGTCTGAGGAATTTATTTTCTGTGAACACAGAAATTACTGCCAGTCGTGTATCTTCAAGGATTTATACGCCTTTCAAGAGATTTACATTTTTTTATACGTATATATTCCCTAAATAGGATTATTTTTATTGCAGAAAGACTTGCCACTTTTGTTTGCAGGCTGTATTTTGCATTGCAACCTAGTACCCTATAAGGGAATCCATGACCAAGCTCATTGAAAAGGGTGGAGCTGTTTCTTAAAGGGAATCTGTCAGTAGGCTGATCCTTTCTAAGCCGTCTATATGGGCACGTAGGTCATAGGAAGCTGAATAAAGGAATACCTTGATATTTGTGATCTGATGTCTTATTTCAGAGAAATCCACTTTTTCTTATGAGTAAATGAGCTGCTGCAGGCTGTGGGCTAGATACTGATTTGCATGAAAATCTGCCTCCGGAGCTTATTTTATATGAAAAGGGGCATCACCAGTGTGATGTGTAATAGTTACCAGTGTGATGTGTGATGGCCGCTCTCTGCTCTTCTGATGTCACTGCAGAGCTATGTGTGGTTATAACTGACACAGCTGCAGGTTCTTCTCAGCTTCAGTTTTCATATTATAGGCAGCCAGTGTAATAATACAGCAACAGCAGAGCTCTGAAAGCTGCTGCAAATGTGTTTGTAAAGAGGCAAAGTTCAGTTCTACTGCTCTAAGTTACTGTAGCTACAAGTCTCACACAGGTAGCAGTACTTTCATATAGAATAATCTCTGGAGGCAGATTCTCAGGGAGATTTATGTCCAGCTTACCTATAAGGAAAACGTGTATTTCCTTAGAATAAGACATTGGATCACAGATATCAAGGTATCATTTTTCCAGCTTTCGATACCCTGCATGCCCATATAGATGGCTTAGGTGGGTTGATCCTACTGACAAATTACCTTTCGCTTGGGAATCAACCTAATAATACACTGAGCTATCGGTGAATGTGAGAACAGGTTGTATTTTTTCAAATACGGGATGATTTTTTTTTTTTTTTTCCACCACCAGGAGCAAAACAATAACAATGCAGTGACATGACAAGAATTTCCATAACTAATCATATGTGTTAGGGTTCGAGTTCCCGCTCCTGCACAGGGGGAGTCTCGAACCAGTGCCGCTGCGGTCTCCCATTCATCTCCGGCCGCAGTGGAGCCTGCTCAGCAGAGATGTCGTTCCAAGCGTCTTGCCCACTCCACTACTGGGCAGTGACTTGCTGCTGCCTTTCCTGGATCTGCTATTGTAGCCAATTCTGGAGCAGAAGTCTTTGGGATAAAGTCCTGCATTTTCCCTTCTGAGCGTGCCCAGAGTGAGATCTCTCATTGGAGATCAGGGGTCACATGCTCAGGTACTGCAGCGGCTCCTATTGGCCCGCCAGGAAGGCCCTGTTACTACTAGTCTTCTGAACAGGTTCTCATTGGTCCTTGTTCCTGGAAGGTCCTGTGGCTGTTGCTATAAAAGGGTAGCATGGCTGGGCCGCCATGCGCTAATATCAACCATTGTATGCTATGCGCCAGTGTGGTCATGCGTGTGTGTGGTTAGGGACCCGGCTGAAATAAGCCACTAGAATACCGACTTAATCGGTGAGGAGTTTAGTGTGCTAGCTGGTCAGGGTCGGTGTCCTAGATGCCCTAGATTACCGGCATAACCGGTGAGGAGTTTGATTGCCGTATTCAGGGTCTGGCGTTCAGACGCCATAGATTGCGGGTGACTCCCGCGAGGACATTAGCGCATGACCACGTATTATGCTCGCTTAGCAATTAACCGTGTGCCTGAGAGCCTGACAGGACACGGTGTTTGTTCTCAGCGGCTCTGTGACGTAACAGGGTTCGCTCTCGACGCTAGACAGCGCCCTAGCGTTTTACTTTGCGGCTCACTGAAGCTAAGTGAGTTCGCACATATCGCCATATAGCACTGTGGCATCCCGTTAGCGGCTCTGTGAATTAACAGAGTCTGCACTTACTGCCACAACGCGCTACGGCGTTTATTTTAGCGACTCTGCGGGATAACAGAGTTCGCTACTTTCGTCATCTTACTAGCAGCAGGCTTTGCTTGCAGGTGGACCCCGGGCTGCAAACGCACCTCTCCACTTTATATATTTGGTGCGTTCCGCAGACCCTAACATAATATTAGCGCCAGGGTCTGGCTAGTAAAATGGCGGACGAACAGCGTCTATTGCAGTACATCCAGCAGCTGAAGGGTAGGTTGGAGGCTCTTGAGAGCACAACCTCAGCTGTGGATGTTACCGCAGTCGCTGTTCAGGCTGCTAGCGTGGCTGCAGCCAGTTTGTCCTCTGCCACCTCTGCCCCTACATTATCCCACCTCCCGCTTCCTGACAAGTTTGCCGGTGATAGCAAGCAATGTCGGGGATTCGTGAGTCAGTGCTCTATACATCTCGAGCTTCTGGCTGCACGTTTTCCCAGGATCGGGCACAAGTGGGTTTTGTACTTTCTCTACTCTCGGGCAGAGCATTGGAGTGGGCAACGCCGTTGTGGGAGCGCGATGATCGTGTGGTGCAGAGTGCTCCTCGTTTCTTGGAGGCTCTTAAAAAGGTCTTTTTAGGACCCCAGGTCACCCACGATATGGCGCTACAACTGCTGGCATTGACACAGGGTTCATCTTTGGTCAGTCAGTTTTCCGTCCAGTTTCGGACTCTGGCTGCTGAGCTAGATTGGTCTGATAAAGTTCTTATTCCTATCTACTGGCGGGGACTGGCTGACCATGTTAAAGACGCTTTGGCTACCAGGGAGATTCCCGCCACACTGGAGAAGCTTATCTCCATATCTACCCGCATTGACCTCCGTTTTCACGAGCGGAGGTTGGAGCGGGCCCAGTGTAGGCAGAGGTTTCGGTTGGCTCCTACCTTTGCCAAACCTCTCGAATTCCCCGATCTGGCGTCCGAACCTCAAAAGGCCACAGAAGTTCCTCATGCAGGACCTAAGTCTCGGTCCGTCCGAGTATCTGTGGTCTGTAACCATTGTCAGCAGACAGGACACTATGCCAACAGATGTCCACAGCGATCGGGGAAGCGATCGCGTCTAGTGGCCCTGGGAGGAGGTTCACTAGAGACAGCGGCATTTTCCTCCAAGATAACATTTAAAGGGACAATCACTGTTGGTACTTCCATTCTCACCGCCGACCTTTGCGTGGACTCAGGAGCAGAGGGGAATTTCATGTCCTCTAGCTTTGCTCACCGTCATGCAATACCTCTGGTGGCGCTTGACAAATCAGTGACTGTTCGGGTAGTGAATGGGTCGTCATTGCCCTCACAAATTACACACCAGACTGTCCCACTTGCATTGTCTGTATCTCCTTCCCATCAGGAATTTATTTCCCTACTCGTCCTTCCGAGGGAATAGACGAGATCCTACTAGGTATACCTTGGCTCCGTTTCCACTCCCCACATATAGAGTGGACTTCGGGTAGGATACTGGGTTGGAGTGATGCATGTACAGGCAGATGTGTCAAAAGTTGCGTTCAGGTTACCATTACTGAGTTACCCGCAGATCTTACTCCACTTCCCAAGCACTACTGGTCATATGCAGACGTGTTCTCCAAGAAGGCTGCGGAGACTCTTCCGCCTCATCACCCCTATGACTGTCCTATCGACCTCTTGCCTGGCGCAGAACCTCCTCGGGGAAGGGTTTATCCCCTCTCTCTTCCTGAGACAGAGGCCATGTCGCAATATATTCAGGAGAACCTGGCAAGAGGGTTTATTAGGAAGTCGGTGTCACCGGCAGGGGCGGGGTTTTTCTTCGTGCAGAAGAAAAACGGAGAATTGCGTCCGTGTATTGACTACAGGGGTCTTAACGCCATCACCGTTAAAAACAAGTACCCGTTGCCCCTGATCTCTGAGCTATTTGATAGGCTTCGGGGAGCAAGGGTATTCACTAAACTAGATCTGCGCGGTGCTTATAACCTGATTCGCATCCGTGAGGGGGACGAATGGAAGACGGCTTTTAATACCAGGGATGGGCATTACGAATATCTGGTGATGCCCTTTGGGCTCTGTAATGCTCCAGCCGTTTCCAAGACTTTGTCAATGACATCTTCCGGGATATGCTCTCCACCTCGGTCGTAGTCTATCTGGATGATATACTCATCTTCTCTCCAGATATTGACTCCCACCGGAGGGATGTTGGCAGGGTCTTCGACCTCCTACGGGCAAATTCCCTTTACGCAAAGTTGGAGAAATGTGTGTTTGAGCAGGAGTCCTTACCTTTCCTGGGCTATATCATCTCCGCCCAGGGATTGGCTATGGATCCTGCCAAACTACAGGCGGTGATGGACTGGCAAGAACCCCACTCTCTAAAGGCGGTGCAGCGCTTTATGGGGTTCATTAATTACTACCGTCAGTTCATTCCCCACTTCTCAACTTTGGTAGCTCCCGTGGTTGCCCTTACCAAAAAGGGAGCTAATCCCAAATTGTGGTCTGAAGAGGTCTCCAAGGCCTTCACGTCTATTAAGTCTCATTTCGCTAGAGCTCCCATCCTACATCGCCCCGATGTTGATAAGCCCTTTATATTGGAGGTGGATGCCTCGTCCGTTGGTGCTGGAGCAGTCCTCTTCCAAAAGGATGCTCAAGGTCGGAAGCATCCATGCTTCTTTTTCTCCAAGACCTTCACACCAGCAGAGAGGAATTATTCCATCGGGGACAGGGAGTTGCTAGCAATGAAGTTGGCCTTCTCGGAGTGGAGACATCTGTTGGAGGGAGCTCGCTTTCCCTTCCAAGTCTTCACGGATCACAAAAACCTGGTATATCTTCAGACAGCCCAGCGGCTTAATTCTCGCCAAGCCAGATGGTCCTTGTTCTTCTCCCGGTTTCATTTCACACTGCATTTCCTCTCGGGAGAGAAGAACATTCGTGCCGACGCTCTCTCTCGCTCTGTGGTGTCCTCGGAGGAGGAGGTGGAGGAGCCTCGGCTTATCGTCCCCACAGAGAGCCTGAGAACAGTGGCCCCGGTTTCGCTAGAGTCTGTGCCCCCGGGCAAGACTTTTGTGCCTACTAATTTGCGACCGGAGGTACTCTCTTGGGCACATTCGTCCAGGGTGGGTGGACACTTTGGGGCAAAGAGGACATCTGAATTGCTGGCGAGGACATATTGGTGGCCGCATATGGTCCGTGATCTTGGGGACTATGTTCGAGCGTGTGTCTCCTGCGCCAAAAATAAGTCTCCACGACAACGGCCAGCTGGGTTACTTTACCCTTTGCCGGTGGCAGACAGGCCCTGGGAGATGGTTGGGATGGACTTTGTGGTGGGCTTGCCCAAGTCTCGGGGTTGCACCATCATTTGGGTAATCACCGACCATTTCTCTAAAATGGTGCATCTGGTGCCACTACCACGGTTACCTTCTGCACGGGCTCTGGCAGCGTTGTTTGTTAGGCACATCTTCCGTTTACACGGCATGCCGGACAAGATTGTCAGTGACCGAGGTCCCCAGTTTGCGTCTCGGTTCTGGAGAGAGCTTTGTCGTCTACTCAGTATTGAGTTAAATCTCTCTTCAGCGTACCATCCTGAGACGAATGGGTTGGTAGAGAGGGCCAACCAGACCTTGGTCACCTATCTACGACATTTTGTCTCAGCCAGGCAGGATGACTGGGCATCCTTGCTACCATGGGCTGAGTTTGCATTAAACAATGCTGTGGCTGATTCCACCGGACAGACCCCATTCCTCCTGAACTACGGTCAGCATCCGCGGGTACCAGTGCCTATGCCCGTGTCTTCCGCCGATTCCAGGGTGGCAGACTGGGCTGTGGAGGCACGGGACATTTGGGACCGCACGCAGGATGCCATTCAGGCCTCCAAAGAGAGGATGAGGTCTTCGGCCGATGCCCATCGGCGCCCCGCTCCTACATTTGCTCCTGGGGATTTGGTGTGGCTCTCCGCCCGTAACATCAGGCTGCGAGTTGAGTCCACTAAGTTGGCACCCCGCTACCTGGGTCCTTTCAAGGTCCTCGAGCAGGTTAACCCTGTGGTATACCGTTTAGCTCTTCCACCACGCCTGGGTATCTCCGACACCTTTCACGTGTCCCTCCTGAAACCCGTGCTCATGTCCCGGTTTTCTGAGTCATCTGCCGGGACATCGGGTTCATCTGCGGATGACCATGAGGTGAACGCCATCGTGGGGTGTAAGGTGGTACGGGGCAAAAAGTTTTATTTGGTGGACTGGAGGGGCTATGGACCTGAGGATAGGTCTTGGGAGCCTGCCGAGCATGTTCACGCTCCGCAGCTCATCGCTGCCTTTGAGCGCAGCGAGGCCCAGAGAAGGGGGGGCCCTAGGAGGGGGGGTAATGTTAGGGTTCGAGTTCCCGCTCCTGCACAGGGGGAGTCTCGAACCAGTGCCGCTGCGGTCTCCCATTCATCTCCGCCGCAGTGGAGCCTGCTCAGCAGAGACGTCGTTCCAAGCGTCTTGCCCACTCCACTACTGGGCAGTGACTTGCTGCTGCCTTTCCTGGATCTGCTATTGTAGCCAGTTCTGGAGCAGAAGTCTTTGGGATAAAGTCCTGCATTTTCCCTTCTGAGCGTGCCCAGAGTGAGATCTCTCATTGGAGATCAGGGGTCACATGCTCAGGTACTGCAGCGGCTCCTATTGGCCCGCCAGGAAGGCCCTGTTACTACTAGTCTTCTGAACAGGTTCTCATTGGTCCTTGTTCCTGGAAGGTCCTGTGGCTGTTGCTATAAAAGGGTAGCATGGCTGGGCCGCCATGCGCTAATATCAACCATTGTATGCTATGCGCCAGTGTGGTCATGCGTGTGTGTGGTTAGGGACCCGGCTGAAATAAGCCACTAGAATACCGACTTAATCGGTGAGGAGTTTAGTGTGCTAGCTGGTCAGGGTCGGTGTCCTAGATGCCCTAGATTACCGGCATAACCGGTGAGGAGTTTGATTGCCGTATTCAGCGTCTGGCGTTCAGACGCCATAGATTGCGGGTGACTCCCGCGAGGACATTAGCGCATGACCACGTATTATGCTCGCTTAGCAATTAACCGTGTGCCTGAGAGCCTGACAGGACACGGTGTTTGTTCTCAGCGGCTCTGTGACGTAACAGGGTTCGCTCTCGACGCTAGACAGCGCCCTAGCGTTTTACTTTGCGGCTCACTGAAGCTAAGTGAGTTCGCACATATCGCCATATAGCACTGTGGCATCCCGTTAGCGGCTCTGTGAATTAACAGAGTCTGCACTTACTGCCACAACGCGCTACGGCGTTTATTTTAGCGACTCTGCGGGATAACAGAGTTCGCTACTTTCGTCATCTTACTAGCAGCAGGCTTTGCTTGCACGGTGGACCCCGGGCTGCAAACGCACCTCTCCACTTTATATATTTGGTGCGTTCCGCAGACCCTAACAATATGTTAACCCCTCTTTGACATTAGACGTACTATCCCGTCCATGAAACCCGTGCCAATCTGACCATGGACGGGATAGTACGTCATAGGCGTCTAGCTGCGCTCCCGGAGGGAGCGCAGCTAATCGCCGCCGGGTGTCAGCTGATTATCACAGCTGACACCCGTGACTGTGTGTCAGGAGCGGTCACGGACCGCTCCCGGCACATTAACCCCTTGCACACCGCTTTCAAACATGATCGCGGTGTACTGGGGGCACAGGGAGGATCGCGCAGGGTGGGGGCTCCCTGCGCGCCCCCCTGAGACCCTCAGAGCAGCGCGATGTGATCGCGCTGCTCTGAGGGCTTCTCCCTCCCAGGATCCAGATCCAAGATGGCACCGGGTCCTGGAGGGAGGCGGCTTCCTCAGTGCCTGCTGAGAGCAGGCACTGAGAAGCCTGCTGCACTGCCTGAGCGATCGCTGGTGTGACAGAGTGCTGTGCACACTGTCACACCAGCGATCTGATAAAATACAGTGATGTCCCACCCTGGGACAAAGTAAAAAAGTAAAAAAAATAGAAATAAACATGTTTTAAAAAAAAATCCAAAATAAATAATAAAAAAAATATTATTCCCCAATAAATTCATTTCTTCCTGTAAACAAAAAAAAAAAAACAATAAAAGTACACATATTTGGTATCGCCGCGTCCGTAACGACCCCCCCTATAAAACTGTCCCACTAGTTAACCCCTTTAGTGAACCCCTTAAAAAAAAAAAAAAAAAACAAAGCAAGAAAATCAATGCTTTATCATCATACCGCCGAACAAAAAGTGGAATAACACGCGATCAAAAAGACGGATATAAATAATTATGGTACCGATGAAAATTTCATCTTGTCCCGCAAAAAACGAGCCACCATACAGCATCATCAGCGAAAAAATAAAAAAGTTATAGCTCGCAGAAAAAAGTGATGCAAAAATAATTATTTTTCATATAAAATTGTTTTTATTCTATAAAAGCGCCAAAACATAAAAAAATGATATAAATGAGGTATCGCCGTAATCGTACTAACCCGAAGAATAAAACTGCTTTATCAATTTTACCACACGCGGAACGATAAAAACGCCTCACCTAAAAGAAATTCATGAATTGCTGATTTTTGTTCATTCTAACCTCCCAAAAATCGAAATAAAAAGCGATCAAAACATGTCACGTGCTCAAAAATGGTACCAATAAAAACGTCAACTCGTACCGCAAAAAATAAGACCTCACATGACTCTGTGGGCCAAAATATGCAACAATTATAGCTCTCAAAATGTGGCGATGCAAAAAACTATTTTTTGCAATAAAAAGCGTCTTTTAGCGTGACAGCTGCCAATCATAAAAACCCGCTATAAATAGTAAATCACACCCCCTTAGTTAGGGAAAAATAAAAAAAATGTATTTATTTCCATTTTCCCGTTAGGGTTAGGGTTTCGGCTAAAGTTAGGGTTAGGGTTGGCGCTAAAGTTAGGATTTGGGTTAGGGTTGGGATTAGGGGTGTGTTAGGGTTAGGTTTGTGGTTAGGGTTGGGACTAGGTTAGGGGTGTGTTGGGGTTAGGGTTGGAATTAGAATTGGGGGGTTTCCGCTGTTTAGGCACATCAGGGGCTCTCCAAATGTGACATGGCGTCTGATCTCAATTCCAGCCAATTCTGCGTTGAAAAAGTCAAACGGTGCTCCTTCACTTCTGAGCTCTGCCATGCGTCCAAACAGTAGTTTATCCCCATATATGGGGCATCAGCGTACTCTGGACCCCAAGAGTTATTGTGCAATTTGTCCTATTTCTTCTGCTACCCTTGGGAAAATAAAAAACTGGGGGCGAAAATATCATTTTTGTAAAAAAAAATGATTTTTTTTGTTTTTACGGCTGTACATTATAAACTTCTGTGAAGCACTTGGGGCTTCATAGCGCTAACCACACATCTAGATAAGTTCCTTGTGGGGTCTATTTTCCAAAATGGGGTCACTTGTTGGGGATTTCCACTGTTTAGGCGCATCAGGGGCTCTCCAAATGCGACATGACGCCCCCAGACCATTCCATCAAAGTCTGCAATCCAAAACCTCACTACTTCCCTTCCGAGCCCTGACGTGCGCCCATACAGTAGTTTTCTCCCACATATTGGGTATCAGCGTACTCAGGACAAATTGGACAACAACTTTTGGGGTCCAATTTCTCCTGTTACCCTTGTGAAAATAAAATATTGGGGGCGAAAAAATTATTTTTGTAAAAAAAAAAGATTTTTCATTTTTACGGCTGTACGTTATAAACTTCTGTGAAGCACTTCGGGGTTCAAAGTGCTCACCACACATCTAGATAAGTTCCTTTTGGGGTCTATTTGCCAAAATGGGGTCATTTGTGGGGGGTTTCCACTGTTTAGGTGCATCAGGGGCTCTCCAAATGCGACATGACGCCCCCAGACCATTCCATCAAAGTCTGCAATCCAAAACGTCACTACTTCCCTTCCGAGCCCCGACGTGTGCCCATACAGTAGTTTTCGCCCACATATTGGGTATCAGCGTACTCAGGACAAATTGGACAACAACTTTTGGGTTCCAATTTCTTCTGTTACCCTTGTGAAAATAAAATATTGGGGGCGAAAAATTCATTTTTGTAAAAAAAAAAAAGATTTTTTATTTTAAGGCTGTACGTTATAAACTTTAGTGAAACACCTGGGGGTTCAAAGTTCTCACCACACATCTAGATAAGTTCCTTGAGGGGTCTAGTTTCCAAAATGGTGTCATTTATGGGGGTTTCCACTGTTTAGGCAGATCAGGAGCTCTCCAAACACGACATGGCGTCCAGCGAATTCTGCGTTGAAAAAGTCAGACGGCGCTCCTTCCCTTCCAAACTCTGCCATGCACCCAAACAGTGGTTTACTCCCACATATGGGGTATCAGCGCACTCAGGACAAATTGCACAATAACTTTTGGAGTCTTGTTACCCTTGGAAAAATAAAAATTGGGGTGAAAAGATCATTTTTGTGGAAATAATATGATTTTTAAATTTTACGGCTCTACGTTATAAACTTGTGTGAAGCACTTGAGGGTTCAAATTGCTCACCAAAGATCTAGATAAGTTCCTTAGGGGGTCTAGTTTCCCAAATGGGGTCATTTGTGGGGGGTTTCCACTGTTTAGGCACATCAGGGGCTCTCCAAATGCAACATGGCATCCAATCTCAATTCCAGCTAATTTTTGTTGGAAAAAGTCAAATGGTGCTCCTTCCCTTCCGAGCTCTGCCGTACGCCCAAACAGTTGTTCCCCCCCACATATGGGGTATAAGCGTACTCAGGACAAATTGGACAACAACTTATGAGGTCCAATTTCTCCTGTTACCCTTGGGAAAATAAAAAATTAGTGACTAAAAGATAATTTTTGTGGGAAAAAAATAGGATTTTTTATTTTCATGCCTGGGCATTATAAACTTGTGTGAAGCACTTGGGGGTTCAAAGTGCTCACCAAAGATCTAGATAAGTTCCTTAGGGGGTCTAGTTTCCAAAAATGGGGTCACTTGTGTGGGATTTCCACTGTTTAGGCTCATCTGGGGCACTGCAAATGGAACATGACCCCCATCAACGTCTGCATTCCAAAACGTTACTACTTCCTTTCCAAGCCCTGCCGTGCGCCCAAACAGTTTCCCCCCCCCAATATGGGGTATCAGCGTACTCAGGACAAATTGGACAACAACTTTTGGGGTCCAATTTCCTTGGGAAAATTCAAAAATTTGGGACTAAAAAATCATTTTTGTGGAAAATTGTTTTGTTTTTTTATTCACACCCAGGCATTATAAACTTTTGTGAAACACTTGGGGGTTCAAAGTGCTCACAACAGATCTAGATAAGTACCTTAGGGGTCTAGTTTCCAAAATGGTTTCACTTGTGGGGGTTTCCACTGTTTAGGCGCATCAGAGGTTCTCCAAGCGCGACATGGCGTCCAATCTCAATTCCATCCAATTTTAGTTTGAAAAAGTCAAACGGCGCTCCTTCCCTTACGAGCTCTGCCGTGTGCCCAAACAGTGGTTTTCCCCCACATATTGGGTATTGGCGTACTCAGGAGAAATTGCATAACAACCTTATCTGTCCATTTTCTCCTTTTACCCTTGTGAAAATAAAAAAAAAGTTTGTAAAAGATAATTTTTGTGGCTAAAAAGTTAAATATTCATTTTTTCCTTCCACGTTGCTTTAGTTCCTGTGAAGCACCTGAAGGGTTAATAAACTTCTTGAATGTGGTTTTGAGTACCTTGAGGGGTGCAGTTTTTAGAATGGTGTCACTTTTGGGTATTTTCTGCCATGTAGACCCCTCAAAGTGACTTCAAATGTGAGGTGGTCCCTAAAAAAAATGGCTTTGTAAATTTTGTTGTAAAAATGAGAAATCGCTGGTCAACTTTTAACCCTTATAACTTCCTAACAAAAAAAAATTTTGGTTCCAAAATTGTGCTGATGTAAAGTAGACATGTGGGAAATGTTATTTCTTAACTATTTTGTGTGACATATTTCTCTGTTTTAAGGGAATAAAAATTCAAATTTGAAAATTGCAAAATTTTAAAAATTTTCTCCATATTTGCGTTTTTTTCAAAAATAAACGCAAGTTATATCGAAGAAATTTTGCTTCTAACGTGAAGTACAATATGTCACGAGAAAACATTCTCAGAATCGCGAATATCCGTTGAAGCATTCCAGAGTTATAACCTCATAAAGAGACAGTGGTCAGAATTGTAAAAATTGGCCCGGTCATTAACGTGCAAACCACCCTTGGGGGTGAAGGGGTTAAATAGTTACAATCAAATTTATGTATGAGATAGCCAAGATGATTGTCTATAAAATCATGGTAGAATCACGTTCAAAGCAATAGTGGATGGTGAGGTATGGAGTCTGAAAGTCAAAAGTTCAAAGCATTGTTACCCTTCTGCTCGTCAGTGTACAGCTTACATTCGCATTCAATAGTGACAGTCTGATGGAAATTACACTGAACAGCACTGAGCAGCTTGCTATGTATATGCAAACTGGAAAAGAAGCAAATTTTAAAATATGTAATAAAACACATTGGAAAAAAAGTGTTTTTTTTCCTACAAAATATTGAAAATGCTATAAAAATGAATTCAAAGGCTTTTACGCTGTTTGGATAATAGATGTGGCTACATCCAAATCTTTGGCCTCTGGATGTGAATAACAGCTAGGTGGCAACTCTAATTTTCAATGTGATACTGTCTGCCGTATTTAAACCTATTATGTGTGATGATAAGGCTCAGTTCACACATCTTAAAGACATAGCTAGGAACATGGAAAACAATCATAATTCATAAAAAGAGATACCCTCCATAGACAGAAAAAGCATATGAGAAAAATATGAGGGCTTAAATCTCATTATGTGTCAGTAATAATAAGTCACATCCTGGAAGTATATTGAAATATATATAAATCCCTTTTATTAGAAATTGTTTATACAAAAATACCTGGACACAATGACATAGAAACAGTCACAAACATATCAAAGTACAAAATATAAAAAATATCAATTAGCAGCAGGAGGATAGTAATGTACCCTCATGGGGTGGGTGCGAACACCAAAGATATAAGTATGAAAATAGAAATCCAAGGCAAGGATAACCAAATAAATCCCACATGTAAGGGGAGACTAAATGATTTAAGAGCCTACAACGCCCAAGAAAAGCAGGTTTGAATAATTAACCCCTTCACCCCCAAGGGTGGTTTGCACGTTAATGACCGGGCCAATTTTTACAATTCTGACCACTGTCTCTTTATGAGGTTATAACTCTGGAACACTTCAACGGATATTCGCGATTCTGAGATTGTTTTCTCGTGACATATTGTACTTCACGTTAGAAGTAAAATTTCTTCGATATAACTTGCGTTTATTTTTGAAAAAAACGCAAATATGGCGAAAATTTTTACAATTTTGCAATTTTCAAACTTTGAATTTTTATTCCCTTAAAACAGAGAAACATGTCACACAAAATAGTTAAGAAATAACATTTCCCACATGTCTACTTTATATCAGCACAATTTTGGAACCAAAATTTTTTTTGTTAGGAAGTTATAAGGGTTAAAAGTTGACCAGCGATTTCTCATTTTTACAACAAAATTTACAAAGCCATTTTTTTTAGGGACCACCTCACATTTGAAGTCACTTTAAGGGGTCTACATGGCAGAAAATACCCAAAAGTAACACCATTCTAAAAACTGCACCCCTCAAGGTACTTAAAACCACATTCAAGAAGTTTATTAACCCTTCAGGTGCTTCACAGGAACTAAAGCAACGTGGAAGGAAAAAATGAATATTTAACTTTTTAGCCACAAAAATGATCTTTTACAAACTTTTTTTTTATTTTCACAAGGGTAAAAGGAGAAAATGGACAGATAATGTTGTTATGCAATTTCTCCTGAGTACGCAAATACCAATATGTGGGGGATAACCACTGTTTGGGCACACGTCAGAGCTCGTAAGGGAAGGAGCGCCGTTTGACTTTTTCAAACTAAAATTGGATGGAATTGAGATTGGACGCCATGTCGTGTTTGGAGAGCCCCTGATGTGCCTAAACAGTGGAAACCCCCACAAGTGACACCATTTTGGAAACTAGACCCCCTAAGGTACTTATCTAGATCTGTTGTGAGCACTTTGAACCCCAAGTGTTTCACAAAAGTTTATAATGCCTAGGTGTGAAAAAAAAAAAAAATTTCCACAAAAATGATTTTTTAATCCCAAATTTTTGAATTTTCCCAAGGAAATTGGACCCCAAAAGTTGTTGTCCAATTTGTCCTGAGTATGCTGATATCCCATATGTGGGGGGGGAAACTGTTTGGGCGCACGGCAGGGCTTGGAAAGGAAGTAGTAACGTTTTGTAATGCAGACGTTGATGGGGGTCATGTTCCGTTTGCAGTGCCCCAGATGAGCCTAAACAGTGGAAATCCCCCACAAGTGACCCCATTTTGGAAACTAGACCCCCTAAGGAACTTATCTAGATCTTTGGTGAGCACTTTGAACCCCCAATGCTTCACACAAGTTTATAATGCCCGGGCATGAAAATAAAAAATCCTATTTTTTTCCCACAAAAATTATCTTTTAGTCACTATTTTTTTATTTTCCCAAGGGTAACAGGAGAAATTGGACCACATAAGTTGTTGTCCAATTTGTCCTGAGTACGCTGATACCCCATATGTGGGGGGAACCACTGTTTGGGCGCACGGCAGAGCTCGGAAGGGAAGGCGCACCATTTGACTTTTTCCAACCAAAATTGGCTGGAATTGAGATTGGATGCCATGTTGCATTTGGAGAGCCCCTGATGTGCCTAAACAGTGGAAACCCCCCACAAATGACCCCATTTGGGAAACTAGACCCCCTAAGGAACTTATCTAGATCTTTGGTGAGCAATTTGAACCCTCAAGTGCTTCACACAAGTTTATAACGTAGAGCCGTAAAATTTAAAAATCATATTTTTTCCACAAAAATGATCTTTTCAACCCAATTTTTATTTTTCCAAGGGTAACAAGTAGTGTTAGCGATACGATACCGCAAGTATCGGGTATCGGCCGATATTAGCTGTATCGGACTTTCGATATTGACTTTCGATATTTCCCATATATCGTATACCGGAATCGGAATTGTCACTGTCACTGTCTGTGTCCGTCGGTCGGGTCTGTCAGGAGTCAGCGGCACTTACCTGGCAGATGATCTCCGGTGGTCACGGCCTGGACTAGTTGATGGCCGCCATCATCTTTCCCCAGCGGTCACATGCAGTTTCTCGCGATAACTGCAGTGACTGCTGGGTAATCCCGGCCGTAAAGCAGCCAGTCCGATGACGTCACCGCCGGGGAAGCAGGTAATCAGCTGTGCTGCGCCGGGATGACAGCCTCTGCCTGTTATTCCGATGTAGCAGAGCTGGATCGTCGTGGGACAGTCGTTACTATGGACTGCGTCGGACAGGTGGTATACTGTTGGTTTGTTTTTTTTCCTTTTTTTACAGGAGATCGATGGCGTCGCAGGAATGAGAGTATAATAAAAGAAATGAAAACTGTGTTGTCTCTTTTATTTCATTAAAATACTTTTTTCTTGCTGTGTCTTTTTTTTTATACATTTAAAAACTTTGGGATTAATAATGGATCGGTGTCTTATTGACACCTCTCCATTATTAACCGGGCTTATTGTCACCGTGCAATCAACGGTGACATTAACCCCTTATTACCCCACTTGCCACCGCTACAGGGCAGTGGGAAGAGCCGGGTAAGTGCCACAATTGGCACATCTTTTGATGCGCCAAATGTGGGGCTGCTGTAGCCTGGTATTATCAGGCTGTTGAGGGCCAAAATCCATGGGCCTTGACAGTCTTTTAATACCAGGCCGCAGCAGTCTGCATTTTACTTGGCTGGTTAACAAAAATAGGGGGACCCCTACGCCGTTTTTTTTTTTCGAGGGGATCCCCTATTTTTGTTAACCAGCCAAGCTAAGCAGACTGCTGTGGCCTGGTATTATCAGGCTGGCAAGGTCCATGGATATTGGCTCATTACCAGCCTGAAAAACCAGGCCTCAGCAGTCTGCTTCATCTGGCTGGTTAACAAAAATAGGGTGGACCCCACGCCAATTTTTTTTCTAGGGGATCCCCTATTTTTGTTAACCAGCAAAGATAAGCAGACTGCTGTGGCCTGGTATTATCAGGCTGGCAAGCAGGGTCGGACTGAGGCACCGGGACACCGGAGAAACCTACGGTGGGCCCCAGCTCCTGCGTGGTGGGCCCTGATTTGAAAGGATAGGTCGCGGGGCAGAGGGGGCGGTGGCCCCGGGGCCCGCGCTCTGAGGGGGCCCACCCGGAGCTACGATACAGTTACATTCTGCGGCAGAGCAGGGAGAATCGCTCTCCCTGCTCTGCCGCCCGGAAGCTATGGGGCCTGAACAGGTGTTGGGGGGGCCCGGTGCCAGCAGTGGGCCCCCCACCCGTCATCGGAGGGTCAGCTGTATCGGCATCCAGCCGATAAAGCTGACCGCATAGAGAGAGAAGGAGCGAGCGCTCCTTCTCTCCCATAATCCCCCTCAGCGTATGACAGCGGGCGCAATAACATCACCTGCCGGCGCCCGCTGTCAGACGCTGAGAGGGAGAACAGTGAGCAGCACAGGAGCCGGGAGGTGAGTATTTTTTTTATTTTTTTTTTAATGGGGGTGCAGTCGAGTCCTGGCTGGAGAAGTCGTCATGTCGGTGTGGGCCAGATGGAAAAGACATGAAAAGTGAACAATTCCATTAGAAAGAACATCAGCGGTAAGTCATTATCTGTACCTGTGCTGTAATCTATATGTTCTGTAGGACTGGTATTATTTAACACAGACCATATGGCGGTAATATCAATATTGGTCTTTTTATATATAGATTATTTTGGCCAACAGCGCGGTCATTTGCTGAGGTTCTCTGATGATGGGCCCACTCAGAAGTTTTGCCCCCACTAAACCAAAACCCTAGCTACGCCTATGGCTCTCTCTCTAGTCTTTCTTTCTCGCTCTCTGTTCTTTCCTTCTCGCTCTCTGTTCTTTTTTCTCTCTGTTCTTTCTTTCTCTCTTTTCTTTCTTTCCTCTCTTTCTTTCTCTGTTTGTTCTTTCTCTCTCGCTGCTCTTTCTTTCTTTTCCTCAGTACCAGCCACTGTGCCCTCATTACCAGTCAGTGTGATCAGCAGTGCTAAATGGTTACGCTTGGGGCGAGGATATGTGTATGATTAGCTGTGAAATGGGTGTTGTCGGGGCGTGGGCTAAAATTTTCAGCGGCGCGCAACACGCGCCGCAGCCTTTATTCTCTTTCCTGTCTTCCAAATTTGGGAGGTATGCTGTATGACCTCCCTACAACTTCTGGCCATGCTCCTGATGAGCGCGACGGATGGTCTCGTGAGGGATCTCCTCCCACACCTGGACTAAAGCATCCACCAACTCCTGGACAGTCTGTGGTGCAACGTGGCATGGCCTAAAATTTTCTGCAGCATGCACAGCGTGCCACAGCCTTTGTCCCTCTTTCCCTTATTCAAAGGTTGGGAAGTATGATGGTGGGCCCCAAGAATATATTTTCTCTGGTGGGCCCAAGGTACTCCAGTCCGACGCTGCTGGCAAGGTCCATGTATGTTGGCTCCTTAACAGCCTTAAATACCATGCCTCAGCAGCAGGGGCGTACATATAAATCATGGGGCCCCATAGCAAAAGTCTGAATGTTCCCCACCCCCCCAAAAAAAAAACCCAGAGGCATTGTAAATGTAAAGTGCCAGCACAGTGAGGGAAGTTGAGTCGCACAGAGACAGGGGTTTTGGGGTACTCGGCACCGATCACGTCGACTTCTATGGGGGATGTCACGAGTAGCACAGCTCGGTCCGTGACCTGGGCGATCACTGGAATGTGGGATATTTCCAGGGGATGATAGAATGTTCGTGTAGTTTGTCGTGACGCCACCTGTAGTACCTGGTCAGGGTGTCCAGCGCTGCTGTGCAGGTCCTCTGGAAGGGATGGTGTAGTGCAGGTAGGTGATAAGTCTTCTACAGGTAACACGCTATCCTTCCAGGGCAGATAGATGTGAGATAGAGCAATGGTGCAGAGTGATGTAGCAGAGTGGACTATGCGACGTAGTAAGAAAGCAGGAAACACTTCAAGTTAAACGTTGCATAATAAAATTTTTAATAATAACATTACAAAAGTGCAAATAGCATTACTGCCGAAGTTCGTTGAGACTTCTTAGGACTACCCCCACCGGGGTAACTTCACAGTGTCCTTTACTTGTGCTTGTGGAAGACCCGCTCCAAACCTCCAACTGTGGTCTTGGGTGGGCTGCAAGACTTTCCTTGAGCAGACCTCACTTTCGGCCACACCAAACGGGTTTTTAGTTTCTGAGGTAGTTGAAAATAGTGCACAGTTAAGTTTTTTGTAAAACCAAGATGGAGCACTGAAGTGCCAACTATTTACAGAAAAGTTTGTGAGCCAGTACAGTTCATGGCTTCAAAGTTCAACATTTTGATTACATTGAAACACCATTACCCAACCTGGGTATATAAAGGCAACAATAAACTTGTTCTTCTGAACATTCACCCGTCCGGGTACATCAAACCATTACCCAACATGGGTATATTAAGGCAACAATAAACTTCTTTTTATGAACATTCACCCGTCCAGGTACATCAATAATTTAACGATTTACATACAGAGACCCTGTCCGGGTTATTTAGACTTCTTTGGCTGGCCTCTTACAGGTACCACCTGGTACTCTTCTGGAGCTTGCCAAACATCCGTGACAGGAGGGTCCACCCAGACCTGATGACGTCGTGTGGCCTGTACAGTTACGTCGTGACCCGCTATCTGGGTCTGTGTGGCCACCTCTTTCGTCTCCCTCCGGGTCTGGAACCCTATGTCCCGGACTGTACGAACCCCAGGGGGCCTAACAGGCGCCGGGTACGGGCCAGCTATCATTATCATGTCCATAGCTGGGGCTGCTGAGGAGACCACTGAGGGAGGCTGGGGAGATTTACGGCGTGGGGTGGGCACTTGTGCAGAGGCCTGGTTGGGAGAGGCTGAAGGCTCGGAGGGTCTGTCAGTTTCCTGACACTCTGGGGAGTAGGGGTCGCACCTGGTAACATTTAGGGCGTACCATCCATTGTAACCCCAGTGTCGGGTGTAAGTCACCAAGTCTCCTGCCAACAGGTCCCTCCCCGGGTGTCCTTCTGGGAGGTGAGTCTCCATGTCCCGCCGGGTTACAAAGACTTCTAAATAAAGTCCAGGCTCCTGGATGAAGCCCCAACCACCTTTTAACTTAAAGTTCCGTACTGCACCCTTACGCCGCGGCTCCCTCAGCGTACTTTTATCCTTTCTCATACGTGCCTTCTCTGCCAGGTCCTTGTCCAGGTGACGTTGCCGAAGCTTTTGGGATTCTCGCTGCTCCCTTTGTCGCTCTGCTTCCCGCTCCCGACGTCTCCACTCTTCCTCCTGACGCCGGTTGTAATTCTCCTCCACCAGCAGCTCCATGTCTCCACCATCAAATGCCAGCTTACGATGTCCGGTTTGCGGCAGCTCTCCTGGCGCCCGCCAGTCCTGGCGGCACTCACCTGTGGCGGAAGCAGCCGGCTCTGGAACAGATGACGGTCGGGGCTCCGGTACAGGCAGGTAGAGCTCTGGTGCCTGCGCGGCCTCCTCCATGAGGACGGGTGTCGCTTCTTCTGCCTCAGCGACGGGGCAGACAGCGGGATCTGGGGTGCTGGTGCGGCGTTTTCTGCTGGAACGGGTGCCTCCACTGTGATACTGGCAACCGGTTCAGATTGCAAGGGCTGGGATGCCCGCACGGCCTCCTCTACTGGAACGGGTGCCTCCACTGAGATACTGTCAACCGGTTCAGATTGCAAGGGCTGGGATGCCCGCACGGCCTCCTCTACTGGAACGGGTGCCTCCACTGTGATACTGGCAACCGGTTCAGATTGCAAGGGCTGGGATGCCCGCACGGCCTCCTCTACTGGAACGGGTGCCTCCACTGAGATACTGTCAACCGGTTCAGATTGCAAGGGCTGGGATGCCTGCACGGCCTCCTCTACTGGAACGGGTGCCTCCACTGAGATACTGTCAACCGGTTCAGATTGCAAGGGCTGGGATGCCCGCACGGCCTCCTCTACTGGAACGGGTGCCTCACCTTCCGGTACAGACACTTCAGGGGGTAAGAGGGATTGGCGCCGCTCCAAGTGTAGTTTTAGGGCCCACCAGCTCGCTTCCATCCTGGCGACCTCCTCCCGGTGCCGGGCCAGGTCTCTCAGGGTATCCTCCGCTTCTTCCAGCGTAGGAGGGTTTCCAGACCGGGTGCCAAACGGTGGCTCCGTGGCGATCGGGTCGCTTCCGTGGGGGAGAGCTCTGACTCCTCCATCCCTTCCCACTTCTGCTCACGTCCGTTCGCCATCTCTGCCAAGTCACATGTGTCATTAGCATCAGGAGAGGCGCCATCTTTTGTAGGGAGGCGGGACCTTCGCGTTCGTTTCCGCCCACTGAGGAGGATGAGGAGGCGGAACTCCAGAGCTGTGGGGCACGATCTTACATTGCAGTAACATTTAGAGTGGGCGGACATCGTTTTCGCGCCACGGAGTGAGTGTACGCCCACGAGAGCACGCCCTTATTCTTCACCTGTGCCTCGTGGCGCAGATATGACAGAAAAATGGCAAATACAGTCTATGATGATTTTTGCAATTCTCAAGCAAAAAAACAGTTCAATTAAGGCACACAGGACTCGCTTATAGCGAGCTTCTGAATCCTGTTCGTGACGCCAAAGTTGAGTCGCACAGAGCCACAGGTTTTGGGGTACTCGGCACCAAGCCCGTCGACTTCTATGGGGGATGTGACGGGTAGCACAGCTATGTCCGTGCCCTGGTCGCTCACTGGAATGTGGGATATTTCCAGGGGATGATAGAATGTTTGTGTAGTTTGTCGTGACTCCACCTGTAGTACCTGGTCAGGGTGTCCAGCGCTGCTGTGCAGGTCCTCTGACAGAGATGGTGTAGTGCAGCTAGGTGATAAGTCTTCTACAGGTAAGACGGTATCCTTCCAGGGCAGATAGATGTGAGATAGAGCAATGGTGCAGAGTGATGTAGCAGAGTGGAGTATGCGACGTAGTAAGAAAGCAGGAAAGGAAACAATTCTTACTACAAATACATGCAGCATAAGGCTGCCTCAACCCCTCCCATCCAACTAGCTACACCCTGTTCTAACCAGCCTGAGCTAGACCATCCCATTGGGTCCGCCTACACTCAGCTGGCATAGTGTACTGTTGAATGCAGTGGTTGGAGTCAATGGGGTGTTTCCTCCTTACCTGAGAGTAAGTTGTCACACCGCTGGGTGCGATGCAACATCTCTGTGGCGACTGGACCCTCGGGTGCTTCTGTCTTTTCACAAATGCCGGCTTTACCCGGCAATTGAATCAGAGGCTATTTTACTATGTAGAAGTGAATAAACTATAAATATATGTATATATATATTGTCACAATGACATGGATATATATATATATATATATATGTATTCTATGTGTGTATATTTTGTGTTTACAAGGAAAGAAAGTGTTTTTTTAGTTGCGATATTTTGTTCCCATAGACTTACATGGGACTTCCGGTATCGGAATCGGATATCGCCGATATTTAGTGATATCGGCGATACCATTCCGATCCGATATTTTTGGATATCGGAAAGTATCGCTCAACTCTAGTAACAAGACTCCAAAAGTTATTGTGCAATTTGTCCTGAGTGCGCTGATACCCCATATGTGGGAGTAAACCACTGTTTGGGTGCATGGCAGAGCTTGGAAGGGAAGGAGCGCCGTCTGACTTTTTCAACGCAGAATTGGGTGGACGCCATGTCGTGTTTGGAGAGCTCCTGATCTGCCTAAACAGTGGAAACCCCCATAAATGACACCATTTTGGAAACTAGACCCCTCAAGGAACTTATCTAGATGTGTGGTGAGAACTTTGAACCCCCAGGTGTTTCACTAAAGTTTATAACGTACAGCCGTAAAATAAAAAATCCTTTTTTTTTTTACAAAAATGATTTTTTCGCCCCCAATATTTTATTTTCACAAGGGTAACAGAAGAAATTGGAACCCAAAAGTTGTTGTCCAATTTGTCCTGAGTACGCTGATACCCAATATGTGGGCGAAAACTACTGTATGGGCACACGTCGGGGCTCGGAAGGGAAGTAGTGACGTTTTGGATTGCAGACTTTGATGGAATGGTCTGGGGGCGTCATGTCGCATTTGGAGAGCCCCTGATGCACCTAAACAGTGGAAACCCCCCACAAATGACCCCATTTTGACAAACAGACCCCAAAAGGAACTTATCTAGATGTGTGGTGAGCACTTTGAACCCTGAAGTGCTTCACAGAAGTTTATAACGTACAGCCGTAAAAATAAAAAATCTTTTTTTTTTTTTTACAAAAATGATTTTTTCGCCCCCAATATTTTATTTTCACAAGGGTAACAGGAGAAATTGGACCCCAAAAGTTGTTGTCCAATTTGTCCTGAGTACGCTGATACCCAATATGTGGGAGAAAACTACTGTATGTGCGCACGTCAGGGCTCGGAAGGGAAGTAGTGACGTTTTGGATTGCAGACTTTGATGGAATGGTCTGGGGGCGTCATGTCGCATTTGGAGAGCCCTGATGCGCCTAAACAGTGGAAATCCCCAACAAGTGACCCCATTTTGGAAAATAGACCCCACAAGGAACTTATCTAGATGTGTGGTGAGCGCTATGAAGCCCCAAGTGCTTCACAGAAGTTTATAATGTACAGCCGTAAAAACAAAAAAATCATTTTTTTTTTACAAAAATGATATTTTCACCCCCAGTTTTTTATTTTCCCAAGGGTAACAGAAGAAATAGGACAAATTGCACAATAACTCTTGGGGTCCAGAGTACGCTGATACCCCATATGTGGGGATAAACTACTGTTTGGACGCATGGCAGAGCTCAGAAGTGAAGGAGCACCGTTTGACTTTTTCAACGCAGAATTGGCTGGAATTGAGATCAGATGCCATGTCACATTTGGAGAGCCCCTGATGTGCCTAAACAGCGGAAACCCCCCAATTCTAACTCCAACCCTAACCCCAACACACCCCTAACCCTAGTCCCAACCCTAACCGCAAACCTAACCCTAACACACCCCTAATCCCAACCCTAACCCTAATCCTAACTTTAGCGCCAACCCTAACCCTAACTTTAGCCGAAACCCTAACCCTAATGGGAAAATGGAAATAAATACATTTTTTTAATTTTATTATTTTTCCCTAACTAAGGGGGTGATAAAGGGGGGTCTGATTTACTATTTATAGCGGGTTTTTATGATTGGCAGCTGTCACGCTAAAAGACGCTTTTTATTGCAAAAAATAGTTTTTTGCATCGCCACATTTTGAGAGCTATAATTTTTGCATATTTTGGCCCACAGAGTCATGTGAGGTCTTATTTTTTGCGGTACGAGTTGATGTTTTTATTGGTACCATTTTTGAGCACCTGACAGTTTTTGATCGCTTTTTATTTCAATTTTTGGGAGGTTAGAATGAACAAAAATCAGCAATTCATGAATTTCTTTTGGGTGAGGCGTTTTTATCGTTCCGCGTGTGGTAAAATTGATAAAGCAGTTTTATTCTTCGGGTTAGTACGATTACGGCGATACCTCATTTATATCATTTTTTTATGTTTTGGCGCTTTTATAGAATAAAAACAATTTTATATGAAAAATAATTATTTTTGCATCGCTTTATTCTGCAAGCTATAACTTTTTTATTTTTTTTCGCTGATGATGCTGTATGGTGGCTCGTTTTTTGCGGGACAAGATGACGTTTTCAGCGGTACCATGTTTATTTATATCCGTCTTTTTGATCGCGTGTTATTCCACTTTTTGTTCGGCGGTATGATGATAAAGCATGATTTTTTGCTTTGTTTTTTTTTTTAAGGGGTTCACTAAAGGGGTTAACTAGTGGGACAGTTTTATAGGGGGGGACATTACGGACGCGGCGATACCAAATATGTGTACTTTTATTGTTTTGTTTTTTTATTAACAGGAAGAAATGAATTTATTGGGGAATATATATATATTTTTTTATTTATTTTGGATTTTTTTTTAAAACATGTTTATTTTTATTTTTTTAACTTTTTTACTTTGTCCCAGGGTGAGACATCACTGTATTTTATCAGATCGCTGGTGTGACAGTGTGCACAGCACTCTGTCACACCAGCGATCGCACAGGCATTGATGCAGGCTTCTCAGTGCCTGCTCTCAGCAGGCACTGAGGAAGCCGCCTCCCTCCAGGACCCCGGCGCCATCTTGGATCCGGGTCCTGGGAGGGAGGAAGCCCTCAGAACAGCGCGATCACATCGCGCTGCTCTGAGGGTCTCAGGGGGACGCGCAGGGAGCCCCCACCCTGCGCGATCCTCCCCTGTGCCCCAGTACACCGCGATCATGTTTGATCGCGGTGTGCAAGGGGTTAATGTGCCGGGAGCGGTCCGTGACCGCTCCTGACACACAGTCACGGGTGTCAGCTGTGATAATCAGCTGACACCCGGCGGCGATTAGCTGCGCTCCCTACGGGAGCGCAGCTAATTGCCTGTGACGTACTATCCCGTCCATGGTCAGATTGGCACGGGTTTCATGGACGGGATAGTACTTCTGATGTTAGAGAGGGGTTAAGTACAGTTTATAGCAGGCAATGCTGCAATTCCTACTTAAGCATGGCAGATCCACTATATATCTGTGACTAAAATCCACCAGCTATATATCAAAACTCATCACATTTGCGATCCAGTTGGTAGCGCTCAATGTGAGCATATGGTACGCACAGTATGTATCAAAATTAAGTGTATTCTGTACATCATACTGAATCACAATTGCGATCAAGTTAGTGACGCTATATATCAAGAAGCGAGGTGCGAAACGCGCGTCGGGGTCTCACGGGAGGTGTGGGGACAAGAACACACCATTGGCAAGGTAACCTACATGTTGTATGACTTTCTTAAGTATTTACGTTGGGTCTTGATATACAGGTCCTTCTCAAAAATTAGCATATAGTGCTAAATTTCATTATTTTCCATAATGTAATGATTACAATTAAACTTTCATATATTTTAGATTCATTACACACCAACTGAAATTTGTCAGGTCTTTAATTGTTTTAATACTGATGATTTTGGCATACAACTCCTGATAACCCAAAAAACCTGTCTCAAAAAATTAGCATATCAAGAAAAGGTTCTCTAAACGACCTATTACCCTAATCTTCTGAATCAACTAATTAACTCTAAACACATGCAAAAGATTCCTGAGGCTTTTAAAAACTCCCTGCCTGGTTCATTACTCAAAACCCCCATCATGGGTAAGACTAGCGACCTGACTGATGTCAAGAAGGCCATCATTGACACCCTCAAGCAAGAGGGTAAGACCCAGAAAGAAATTTCTCAACAAATAGGCTGTTCCCAGAGTGCTGTATCAAGGCACCTCAATGGGAAGTCTGTTGGATGGAAACAATGTGGTAGAAAACGCTGTACAACGAGAAGAGGGACCGAACCCTGAGGAAGATTGTGGAGAAGGACCGATTCCAGACCTTGGGGGACCTGAGGAAGCAGTGGACTGAGTCTGGTGTAGAAACATCCAGAGCCACCGTGCACAGGCGTGTGCAGGAAATGGGCTACAGGTGCTGCATTCCCCAGGTAAAGCCACTTTTGAACCATAAAAAGCGGCAGAAGCGCCTGACCTGGGCTACAGAGAAGCAGCACTGGACTGTTGCTAAGTGGTCCAAGTACTTTTTTCTGATGAAAGCAAATTTTGCATGTCATTCGGAAATCAAGGTGCCAGAGTCTGGAGGAAGACTGGGGAGAAGGAAATGCCAAAATGCCTGAAGTCCAGTGTCAAGTACCCACAGTCAGTGATGGTGTGGGATGCCATGTCAGCTGCTGGTGTTGGTCCACTGTGTTTCATCAAGGGCAGGGTCAATGCAGCTAGCTATCAGGAGATTTTGGAGCACTTCATGCTTCCATCGGCTGAAATGCTTTATGGAGATGAAGATTTCATTTTTCAGCACGACCTGGCACCTGCTCACAGTGCCAAAACCACTGGTAAATGGTTTACTGACCATGGTATTACTGTGCTCAATTGGCCTGCCAACTCTCCTGACCTGAACCCCATAGAGAATCTGTGGGATATTGTGAAGAGAAAGTTGAGAGACGCAAGACCCAACACTCTGGATGAGCTTAAGGCCGCTATCGAAGCATCCTGGGCCTCCATAACACCTCAGCAGTGTCACAGGCTGATTGCCTCCATGCCACGCCGCATTGAAGCAGTCATTTCTGCAAAAGGATTCCCGACCAAGTATTGAGTGCATAACTGAACTTTATTATTTGATGTTTTTTTTGTTTGTTTTTAAAAAACACTTTTATTTTATTGGATGGTTGAAATATGTTAATTTTTTGAGACAGGGTTTTTGGTTATCAGGAGTTGTATGCCAAAATCATCAGTATTAAAACAATAAAAGACCTGACAAATTTCAGTTGGTGTGTAATGAATCTAAAATATATGAAAGTTTAATTGTAATCATTACATTATGGAAAATAATGAAATTTAGCACTATATGCTAATTTTTTGAGAAGGACCTGAATAGCGTCACTAACTTGATCGCAATTGTGATTCAGTATGATGTACAGAATACACTTAATTTTGATACATACTGTGCGTACCATGTGCTCACATTGAGCGCTACTAGTGTTGAGCATTCCGATACTGCAAATATCGGGTATCGGCCGATATTGGCTGTATCGGAATTCCGATTCCGAGTTCCGATATTTTCGTCTTATCGGATACCGGAATCGGGATTGTCACTGTCACTGTCAGTGTCCGTCGGTCGGGTCTGTCAGGAGTCAGCGGCACTTACCTGGCAGAAGATCTCCGGCGGTCACATCCCGGACTGCTTCATGGCCGCCATCTTCTTTCCCCGGCGGTCACATGCAGTTTCTCGCGATAACTGCAGTGACTGCTGGGTAATCCCGGCCGTAAAGCAGTCAGTCCGATGACGTCACCGCCGGGGAAGCAGGTAATCAGCTGTGCTGCGTCGCGATGACAGGCTCTGCCTGTCATTGCGATGTAGCACAGCTGGATCGTCGTGGGACTGTCGTTATGGACTGCGTCGGACAGGTGGTATACTGTTGGTTTGTTTTTTTTTTTTTTTACAGGAGATCGATGGCGTCGCAGGAATGAGAGTACAATAAAAGAAATGAAAACTGTGTTGTCTCTTTTATTTCATTAAAATACTTTTTCTTGCTGTGTCTTTTTTTTATACATTTAATAACTTTGGGATTAATAATGGATCGGTGTCTTATTGACACCTCTCCATTATTAACCGGGCTTATTGTCACCGTGCAATCAACGGTGACAATAACCCCTTATTACCCCGCTTGCCACCGCTACAGGGCAAGTGGGAAGAGCCGGGTAAAGTGCCACAATTGGCACATCTTTTGATGCGCCAAATGTGGGGCTGCTGTAGCCTGGTATTATCAGGCTGTTGAGGGCCAAAATCCATGGGCCTTGACAGTCTTTTAATACCAGGCCGCAGCAGTCTGCATTTTACTTGGCTGGTTAACAAAAATAGGGGGGATCCCCACGCCGTTTTTTTTTCGAGGGGATCCCCTATTTTTGTTAACCAGCCAAGCTAAGCAGACTGCTGTGGCCTGGTATTATCAGGCTTGCAAGGTCCATGGATATTGGATCCTTACCAGCCTGAAAAACCAGGCCTCAGCGGTCTGCTTCATCTGGCTGGTTAACAAAAATAGGGGGGACCCCACGCCAATTTTTTTCGAGGGGATCCCCTATTTTTGTTAATCAGCCAAGATATGCAGACTGCTGTGGCCTGGTATTATCAGGCTGGCAAGGTCCATGGATCTTGGCTCCTTAACAGCCTGAAAATCCAGGCCTCAGCGGTCTGCTTCATCTGGCTGGTTAACAAAAATAGGGGGGACCCCACGCCAATTTTTTTCGAGGGGATCCCCTATTTTTGTTAATCAGCCAAGATATGCAGACTGCTGTGGCCTGGTATTATCAGGCTGGCAAGGTCCATGGATCTTGGCTCCTTAACAGCCTGAAAATCCAGGCCTCAGCGGTCTGCTTCATCTGGCTGGTTAACAAAAATAGGGGGGACCCCACGCCAATTTTTTTCGAGGGGATCCCCTATTTTTGTTAATCAGCCAAGATATGCAGACTGCTGTGGCCTAGTATTATCAGGCTGGCAAGGTCCATGGATCTTGGCTCCTTAACAGCCTGAAAATCCAGGCCTCAGCGGTCTGCTTCATCTGGCTGGTTAACAAAAATAGGGGGGACCCCACGCCATTTTTTTTTCGAAGGGAACCCCTATTTTTGTTAATCAGTTCCCTCTGACGTCACTGATTGTGTCCCTGGCTGACCTGAAGTGAAAGTGGAAAGCAATCAATTAAGCTTTCCACTTAAGGGCCCGTCTCACATAGCGATATCGCTACCGAGATCGCTGCTGAGTCACTAGTTTTGTGACGCAGCAGCGAGCTCACCAGCGATATCGCTGTGTGTGACATTCAGCGACGATCAGCCCCCCTGCCGGGTATCGCTGATCGTCGCTGAAATGTCAGGACCTTTTTTTGATCGCTGGTTTCCCGCTGACAGGCACACATCGCTGCGTGTGACAGGCGGGAGACCAGCGATCCGCTGGTAACCAAGGTACACAGCGGGTTTCCAGGCGCGGGGCTGTGCCTAGAAACCCGCTGTGTACCTTGGATACCAGCGCCCTGATGCAGGGAGCTGGTATCCAAGGTACACAGCGGGTTTCCAAGCGCTGCGCGGTGCCTGGAAACCCGCTGTGTACCTTGGTTACCAGCGGATCGCTGGTCTCCCGCCTGTCACACGCAGCGATGCGTGCCTGTCAGAGGGAAACCAGCGATCAAAAAAAGGTCCTGACATTTCTGCGACGATCAGCGATACCCGGCAGGGGGGCTGATCGTCGCTGAATGTCACACACAGCGATATCGCTGGTGAGCTCGCTGCTGCGTCACAAAACTAGTGACTCAGCAGCGATCTCGGTAGCGATATCGCTATGTGAGACGGGCCCTTAAGCGATGTTACCCGCAGTGTCGCTGTCCCAGATCGCTGCCTGAGCTGCCTGTTTGGCAGCTCAGCAGCGATCATGTAGCGATACACCAGCGATCCTGACAAGTGCATATCGTTGTCGGGATCGCTGGTGTATCGTTATGTGACACCCAGCCTTTACTCTCCTGTCAGGCAGGAGAGGAACTCATTCATTTGGGGTTTACTGTGAGGCTGCAGCATTAGCTGCGGTCCCTGCAGTAAACATTAACCCTTTCTGAAGGATTACACCATGGGACCTGACTGTGCATGGGATAGGTAAGAATAATTTTGCTTTTTTATTTTATTTTTATTACAGGAAATGGTTTTAGCAGGTAAATAAAATATGGTCAAAAACTGTGTGATTATTTCATTAAACTTCTTTTTTATTAAAGTGTGTGTGTTTGATTTTTCTTTCATACAATAGGATTAATAATTGATAGTTGTCTAATTGACAGCTCTCAATTATTAACCTGGCTTAAAGTGACCTTTCAATTGCAAGGTCATTTTAACCCCTTATTAACCCATTCGCCACCGCTACAGGGCAATGGGAATAGACGGGCAAAGTGCCAGAAAGGGCAAATCTAATTAGAGATTTGCCCTTTCTGGGGTGTCTGGGGGCAGATGTTAAGTAGCCGGGGGGGGCCAAAAATAATGGTCCCTCTCTGGGCTATTATTATCTGCCCCCACTCACTGGCTTTGTCTGTCTGGTTGCGAAAATAGGGCGGGAGCCCACGCATTTTTTTTCAGCAATTTTACACCTCATATATATATATATATACATGTCATTGAATTTGTGACACATATATATATATATTTATATTTGTAGTTCATACACTTCTACATAGTATAATAGCCGCTAATTCAATTGCCGGCTTTTGTGAAAATGCAGAACCCGACATGAAATGACACTTGGTGTACATAGGGTTAACCATGTCTTTTCATGTCCTTTGCTATCTAATTTGCACAAACAATTAAATCAGACTATGTGTGCAAAATTTCACACCTGTAGGGGTTAATTAAAGGTGTAAATTCGTAGCAAAAAAGTCCGTTTTTTTTACAACGAATTTACACCTTTAATTAACCCCTACAGGTGTGAAATTTTGCACACATAGTCTGATTTAATTGTTTGTGCAAATTAGATAGCAAAGGACATGAAAAGAAATGTTTAACCCTATGTACACCAAGTGTCATTTCATGTCGGGTGACCCGACATGAAATGACACTTGGTGTACATAGGGTTAACCATGTATTTTCATGTCCTTTGCTATCTAATTTTCACAAACAATTAAATCAGACTATGTGTGCAAAATTTCACACCTGTAGGGTTAATTAAAGGTGTAAATTCGTAGCAAAAAAGTCCGTTTTTTTTACAACGAATTTACACCTTTAATTAACCCCTACAGGTGTGAAATTTTGCACACATAGTCTGATTTAATTGTTTGTGCAAATCAGATAGCAAACGACATGAAAAGACATGGTTAACCCTATGTACACCAAGTGTCATTTCATGTCGGGTGCTTCTGTCTTTTCACTGAAGCCGGCTTTACCCGGCAATTGAATCAAAGGATATTTTACTATGTAGAAGTGTATAAACTATACATATATGTATATATATATGTCACAATGACATGTATATATATATATGTATTCTATGTGTGTATATTTAGTGTTTACAACGAAAGAAAGGGTTTTTTTAGTTGCGATATTTTGTTCCCATAGACTTACATGGGACTTCCGGTATCGGTATCGGGTATCGCCGATTTTTTAGTGATATCGGCGATACCATTCCGATTCCGATACTTTAGGATATCGGAAAGTATCGCTCAACTCTAAGCGCTACCAACTGGATCGCAAATGTGATGCGTTTTGATATATAGCTGGTGGATATAGTCACAGATATATAGTGGATCTGCCATGCTTAAGTAGGAATTGCAGCATTGCCTGCTATAAACTGTACTTAGTTATTCAAACCTGCTTTTCTTGGGCGTTGTAGGCTCTTAAATCATTTGGTCTCCCCTTACATGTGGGAATTATTTGGTTATCCTTGCCTTGGATTACTATTTTCATACTTATATCTTTGGTGTTCGCACCCACCCCATGTGGGTACATTACTATCCTCCTGCTGCTAATTGATATTTTCTATATTTTGTACTTTGATATGTTTGTGACTGTTTCTATGTCATTGTGTCCTGGTATTTTTGTATAAACAATTTCTAATAAAAGGGATTTATATATATTTCAATATACTTCCAGGATGTGACTTATTATTACTGACACATAATGAGATTTAAGCCTTCATATTTTTCTCATATGCTTTTTCAGTTCACACATCTGTTTGGACATTCCATTTTCATAACAGACAAATGGAATTCATGTATTAAAGTGATTCGTTACACCGGTTTTGCAAATGGGACAGGGGCCCCTTTTAATTACTAGGGGTCAGTTTGAGTTCCTCTTGGTGTCCCTTTGTTTAAGAATGGAGGAAGAAAAAGCAAGATTTTTTTGTAACGTTTCACTCTGGCCAAGTGATGAGGATTCTGAAATGAAGACCCATCTCTATTAATGCACCCATCTCTATTAACTCTAAAGCAGACAACCCCATTAACTGAGGAACTTGTCGCAGTGCACGCTGTTTCAGCTCAGTTACATCGGTATTTTAGGTACAGCTACATTGTCATGGATTTTTCTGCATTAATTCCAGGCATGCGGGTGTCAATCACCTCACAGGAACAACTTACAATGAAGAACATTACTCCCTATATGAGCAATTACTTATTATATAATGAGAGGCAGTAAAACAAGTCTACAACTTTAAAATGGAGAATCTGTGGGTAAAGGGACTGTCAACAAGAGAAAAGATCTCACTGACATTTTTCAGTTGGCATTCCCTGTAGGAAATGCTCTCTGAGGTGGGCACGGCTAGCTACAACACCAGCCATGGAAGGTGACCAGAAGAAGCTGTGTGCATGCTGCCAGGAGAAATGGAATTTCATGTATAAGCAGCAATTATCTATAAATTCTGTAGACAGTAAAAGAAGGGACATGCCAGGAAATATTCGTACTGTGAGGAATACAACATTTTGCTGCTTGCTGCCTGAGCCAATCCGCATCAAATGGTTTATGCAGGAACAGCATGCATTATCGATAGCCTGGAATGTGGTGAAGGTTCCACTGGCAGACTACTCTTTACAACCTCTCAACACCAGTGATCTAGATGCAGTTATTTCAGCACACACCCTTTCTGTTTTGCTTCAGTAGCTGTTCAGTGGCAGTGGCCTGTGTGTGTTTCCATTATCACTAAAAACAGAACTCCATTTACTGTAACTTTTGGGGTGAACACCTGTAATGGATAGCAGTCACAATACTTGTATCTTAATCTGACAATGACAGAGCCATCACACAAGTTTCTGCAGCTTAAAGGAATGTGTCATCAGAAAAAGTAGGGGCCAGGACGGATGCCCCCTGATTCTACAATTTAGGCCCCGCAGTCACTTCTAACTCCATCCACGATCTATCACACATTTCTGCAACCTTTCTAACCTAATACCCATTCACCCAGCCCGCTTCCCCATCTCTCTAACATGAGCTCTCTGGAAGGCTCGCTCCGTCTGCAACTAACTTTCCTACATCCATGATCTTCTCATTGTTCCTTACTCACCATCACCAAAACCTGTCTCACCCCCTCAGACACAGCCTTGCAGTCTGTAAGGAAGGAGCAGAAACTGTAAACTTATATATGTAAGTGCCACAAAATCAAGTCCTCACAATATTTGTTAGATTAAAGCTAAAGTGGAGAAACCTATTAAATACTAATAACCCTCTGCAATGTGATGAGGTTGCGTGGTGAAATCCGAATCTCCTGATTCATTAAGAGGTGCATTCCCCTTAATGAATCAGAAACATCTGACAAGTGGCATGTGCCACCATGTGCCTTGCCACAAATCTTACATAAAATTTCTGGTGTAAGGTACATCGCAGCTCGTCATCAAGTAAACAAGCTGTGGCTTTATGCCCCTGTCATGCTATGATGGATAGGGGCCACAATTCTAGTCACTGATGCTGGTAAGAGGGCCGGAGTGGTAACATGGGGCACTTTCTGTAGCACTGTATTGTGAATTTTTCTTTGACACTTTGTGGCCATAATCAGATGTGGAGTAACGTTTATGTACTTTGTTTGTGGATTTTACATCTAAAATCTGCAACAATTTTCAGTACAATACACTGTGTGCAGAATTAAGCAATTTCTATTTTTGAAAATTAATTTATTAGGGAAAGAGAAAAGATACAGATTTTATAATAGAAAAAACTTTTTGACAGTGAGTGTGATCAATGAGTGGAACAGGCTGCCACAAGAGGTGGTGAGTTCTCCAATGGAAGTCTTCAAACAGAGGCTGGACAGACATCTGTCTGAGATGGTTTAGTGAATCCTGCATTGAGCAAGGGATTGGACACCATGACCCTGGAGGTCCCTTCCAACGCTAACATTCTATCATTTTCTAATTTTATTAACGAACAACTACAGAGGTGTCGGTGGTCAATACAAAGGGTTAACCCCTTCATGTCCAGCCTATTTTGACCTTAATGACCTGGCCATTTTTTGCAATTCTGACTAGTGTCCCTTTATGGGGTAATAACTCAGGAAAGCTTCAACGGATCCTAGCGATTCTGAGACTGTTTTTTCATGACATATTGGGCTTCATGTTTGTGGTAAATTTAGGTCAATAAATTTTGCGTTTATTTATGAAAAAATCTGAAATTTGGCGAAAATTTTGAAAATTTTGCAATTTTCAAATTTTGAATTTTTATTCTGTTAAACCAGAGAATTATGTGTCACAAAATAGTTAATAAATAACATTTCCCTCATGTCTACTTTACATCAGCACAATTTTGGAAACAATTTTTTTTTTGTTAGGAAGTTATAAGGGTTAAAAGATGACCAGCGATTTCTCATTTTTACAACAAAATTTACAAAACCATTTGTTTTAGGGACCACTTCACATTTGAAGTCAGTTTGAGTGGTCTATATGGCTGAAAATACCCAAAAGTGACAACATTCTAAAAACTGCACCCTTCAACTGATCAAAACCACATTCAAGAAGTTTATTAACCCTTCAGTTGCTTCAAAGGAGCATCCTGACTCCTTGCCCTGGACAAGGCTGCCCGAGCTCTGCTCACTAACCAGGGAGTGCCTCCCTATATCCCACTGTTCTGTGCTGCACTGCTCTACAGCTCCTCCCAACTGACAAACCTCTAATGCTCACTATAGCTACTCTAGACTCTGATTCCCTATCACTAATGTGCCCCACTAATCTAATCCCACTATTGTCCTATGCTATCTTCTGTTCTATCCCTAAAGGCCCCGTTACACCTAGCCAGCGATCTCGCAGTGTGACACTCAGCGACGATCAGCCCCCTGCTTGGTGTCGCTGATCGTCGCTGAATGTCCTGGACCATTTTTTGATCGCTGGTCTCCCGCTGGCCAGCGCGCATTGCTGCGTGTGACAGGCGGGAGACCAGCGATAAGCAAGCTGGAGCTGGTAACCAAGGTAAACATCGGGTTTCCAGTTGCCGGGCGGCGCCTGGAAACCCGATGTGTACATTAGATACCAGCGCGCTTGTGCAGGGGGGCTGGTAACCAAGGTACACAGCGGGTTACTAAGCGCCGAGCGGCGCCTGGAAACCCGATGTGTACCTTGGTTACCAGCTCCCTGCACAAGCGCGCTGGTATCTAAGGTACGCTGCGGGTAACAAAGCGAAGTGCGTCGCTTGTTACACGCATAGTTGCTGTACTGATCGATTCTGAGAGCTGCCTGTTTGGCAGCTCAGCACCGATCATGTAGCGACACACCAGCGATCCTGACAAGTGCATATCGTTGTCGGGATCGCTGGTGAGTCGCTATGTGTAACGGGACCCTTATCCTATAAACAGTACATATCAAGTACATTCACAACAATATTACATGAATATATTAACATTGGTAAACAACAAGGTACAGCATGCAATCCATGCGAACAGCGTCCAAAAAGGGGGAGGCATGTAACAACCTCGGCCATCTCTTTAGAAGGGCACCATGAAAATATATAATGCCCCACTCTATCTTTGTCTACTTCAATTGTTATCCTTGGTTTGCATAGTTTCATAGTTTTTAAGGTTGAAAGTAGACTTCAGTCCATCAAGTTCAACCTATAGCCCAACATGTTGATACAGAGGAAGGCAAAAACCAATGGAGCCAATATTAATAGTGTTATGTTAGGAGAGAAATTCCTTCCCGAATACACATACGGCTATCAGACTAGTTCCCTGTATCAACGTCCCTTTGCAGAATCTCGCGCCCCTAATGTTTAATATTATATTTGTCAAGAAAGGCCTCCCGACCCTTCTTGAATTTTAGTAATGAAGCAACCATTACAGTATAATGTGGCAGAGACTACCATAGTGTCACTGCTCTTGCAGTAATGAAGCTGCATCCATGATTATGATTGAACCTTCTTTCCTCTTCAAGTAGAGGATGCCCCCTTTTCATTGTCACAGGCCTTGCTGTAAAAAGATTATTTGAAAGATCTCTATACTGCCCCCTCATTGTAATAGGATCGCCCCTAAGTCTTAATTTTTTTTCCAAAGTGAATTTCCATAAATTTAATAGCCTATCTTAGCATTGCAGTCCACCCATACCCTTAAAACCCCTTGCTGCTCTATTCTTCACCCAATTTAGTTCAGCTGTGCCCTTCTTATACACCAGAAAGCAAATTTGTACACAGTATAAGTGTGGCCGCACTAGTGACATGTACAGAGGCAAAACTATGTTCTCTCCATGAGCATTTATGCCTCTTTTAATGCATCCCATTATTTTATTTGCCTTGGCAACAGCTGCCTGACACTGGTCTTTAAAGTTGAGGTTGCCCTCCATCCATTCACCCAAGTCTTTTTCACTGATTGTTTTATCCAGTGTTTTACAAGTTAGTACATAATTATACTTTTATAAAGTTACACATCTTATTTCCTCTGCCCAAGAGGAAAACATTCATTCAGAGTACATTAAACTTCCATTGCCATTTCTCAGCCCAAACCTCCAGGTTACATTCATGCAGCCTTAGTACGCAAAATATAGCAAAATGTATTAAATATCAGATTGGCATCTGACTATAAAATCGAACCCAAATTAAAAGAAGCAACATATTGTACCTTTAAGACAGCAATGCTTCACTCAGTGTCTTAAACCCAACCATTAACACTCAGCTTATTTCTGTGGCTTCACTTTATGATATTGGCACACATGAATTGTATTTTGCTCCCATTTAATTGTGTATTTTTTTTCTAAAAGTTTAAAAAGTTGCCCAGATGTTTTGGTTAATGAAAATGATTTCTTGCAGGAGGGAAGGGTATAAATGGCGGGAAATCTTCCCCTTTTTATCTTTATTTCTAGCGTGTAAAAGGGGGGTTGGAAAAGGGTTTGGGTTTTAGATAATTTTTAAATGAGGCTTGTATGTTTGGGGAAAACGAGGTGGCAGCTGCACCCGTGCCGGGCCCTGGGGCCCGAAAAACCTTTTGGGCTTTAATTAGAGGACCATTTGTGGATTCTATGTTAACGAATGAGACAATATTTGGGGGAGGGCATCAAAGGGGCTGATCATGGATGAGTGTTAAAAAAACGCTAAAAGCGCAAAAGTGTTATCTCATTAGTCCCTCCTTAAAGTGTTAAATTTTTAAAAGAAAAACCCAGGTTTTCCCATTAAAAACATCCACCACCAATAAGGCAATGGAATGCTGTAAAAAGTACCCCTCCCCTCTGTAGATACCCAAAAGATTTTTTTTTACTCAAAGATGGGGGGGTTTGGTACATGGGGATCTGTGGTCTTGTCCGTCGCCCCTTTTTCTTGCGTTGCCCCTCTCCTTCCTGCTTTGGGGGGAAAACGTGTTTATTCCCGGGGCCATTTATAGGTATCACAGCACGGGGAATTTTAAATTAAAAAAACCAAAAGTGGAATTATTATTATTAATATCTATTTTAAAAAAGAAATTTGTTCATAAAAAAAATTTAAATAAATGATTTTTTTTTTTTTTTTTTTATTTATTTAGTAAATTTTTTCCCGCCCAAAACAAATTTTTTTTTTTTATTTGTTTCTTTTATTTCCAGATTTTAAAGGACCCCAAAATTTTTAGATGTTCTGAAATAAAAAAACTTACTAAAGTGTTTCTTTGGCCATAAATGGAAAAAATCTTTTTTTTTTAATTTTAAAAAACAA
>JARQOD010000003.1:110742457-110888566 GCA_033576555.1 Oophaga sylvatica
CACTTGGAGTCATTAGAACCGTCCATAAGACCCAATGTCCACCGCGATAAACTTGTAGTGCGCATCTGCAATAGCCATCAGGACGATAGAGAAATATTTCTTATAGTTAAAGAATTCAGATCCAGTTCCTTTTGGCTTTTGAATGCGGATGTGCTTTCCATCAACGGCCCCCAGGCAATTGGGGAACTGGCAGATGAGTAGAAACTGGTCCGCTATTTCAAGCCACCGCTCTGTTGTTGGCTCTGGATAAATTCTTCAACCAAAGTATCCCACAGAGCACGACAAGTATACTTTATTATGCCGGATAGTGTGGAGATTCCAATCCGATACTGAAAATGGAGCGATGATAGAGTTTCGCCAGTTGCCAGAAATCTGAAAACAAATTAGAAAATACAAATAATTTCAGAAACGCAGCATTACATACCAGAACTCAGCTACGACTATTGGAGATACCAAAAATAATAATATCTAGGAGAAAGACTGTTTTATAACTAGATTTGGGGCTACTCATGTGGTTTCCTAGTTGGCCTGTGATGTTCAATTAATGATAAAATTACAAGTGCGCTCAAGCAAACAGAACCAATACATATAGCTTACCTTATAGTCACCATGAGACGCTCCGCCGGAGATATTGAGAACCGACAGTAGGTGTCCGATTTTTTAATTTTGTCTCCAACACGCTCCAGCAAATCATCAAAGTTTTCTATATTCATCCGCAGATAGGCAAAAAACTTGTCGGGATTTTGTCGCAGCTCCATGTTCAGTGTGAATAGACACCACGAGTTAATCTCTGTGACGTGATGTGGTGGATCCACATACGGCGGCGACTTCGCAGGCGCTGACGCCGCTGCTCCTCAAACTTTCGCTCCTTCTCCAGAACGATAAACCTCAATCGATTCATCTCCGCAGTAAAATCAACAAGATTCCTGAAGATATTGCCGATAATGGGTTCCATGTTCGCCAATCACTTGCTACTTGCTCTTCTCTCCAAACTGCACTTTCTCCTCTACAACCTGTCAAAGAAGGGATGTAGGAGCAGTGTATATATAGGATTACAGTAGCCAATCATATTTGGAACCCCAAAAAGGGCCCCAAAATGGGCGTGCTTAAAAGCCGGATCCGGCGCAATACGGCGTCAACGTATGCCAACCGATACACCGGATGAGACGTATGCGGTTTTTTTGCCGCATTCGTGAACCGGATGCGGCGAAAAACAAGATGCGGCCAATCCGGTGTTCAGAGAAAATACCGCATGCGGCGCTGCGGCTAAATGCCGGGGACGCCGTTTAGGCGCCCGCCGGATGTGTGAAAGAGGCCTTACCAGGAGAAGTCCATCGCCACTTGGCCTAACTGAAGGAACGAGTCCGGCATCCAGACCCTGGAGAACCATGCTGAATCCTTGTGTCCCTAAGCCTGCTACATCAAGGAGTGATTTTACAAATTAAAAAATGTCGTACATAAAAAAATTACACAAAGAATTATATACAAAGTATTTTTTATTCAAATATCACATACAAATAAAATATCTGACAGACAGTAAGCAACAGGCATTGAGGAAAATATGGAAGAGACATGAAGGTAGGCTAAGGGGAGAGTGGAAGACAAAGTATAACCAAAGGGGGCAGGAAAAAATTATAAATAACCATTGTGTATACCAACAGCAGCAAAATGGCTGGTAAGAAAAGGTAGACTGAATCAGTATCCTAAATACCATACATAGAATCATAGAATCATAGAATGGTAGAGTTGGAAGGGACCCCTTGGTGTTAGGGGCCTGCGGAACGCACCTAATAGATATTAAGGGGAGGTGCGTTCGCAGCCCGGGGTCCACCGTGCAGGCAGAGCCTGCTGCTAGTAAGATGGCGTAAATAGGCAGTATGAGCGAACTCTGTTATCCCGCAGAGTCGCAGATGTAACGCCGTAGCACTATATGGCGATATAAGTGGACTCTGTTAATTCACAGAGCCGCTGTAACAAAGACTGTGTCCTGTTAGACTCACAGGGAACACAGACTGCTAAGCGGATTGCAGTCTGTGGTCATGCAATCAGAACCCAAGCAGTAATCTCCTCACCGGAGTAGCCGGTATTCTAATGGCGTTTTCAGCTGAGCCCTGAACACGTGCATACAATCTCCTCACCGGAGGTGCCGGTATTCTAGGGGCTTATTTCAGCCAGACCTAACCACATGCATACATGACCACACTGGCGCAAGCACGTAACAGATTTGATACTAGCGCGCCGCCGTGCGGTCATGCCCAACTTTTATAGTAGCAGCTACAGGACCTTCCAGAAAAGGACCAATGGGAAAGCTGCTCCAGAACTAAAGCAGCCTCAGTACCTTCCTGGAGGACCAATGGAGTCGCTGCAGTACCCGACCATGTGACCCCTGATCTCCTATGAGAGATATTACCCTGAGCATGCTCAGAAGGGAACACACAGGACTTAGTCCCAACTACGTCTGCTTGCTGCTGACCTGCACTGGTTACAATGGCAGGACCTGAGGAGGCAGCAGTCATCCTCTGCACAGTATTAGTCTGGGCGAGACACTGGGACCGACGTCTCTGCTGAGCAGACTCCACTGCGGCCGGAGACGGATGGGGGACCGCAACGGGGATGGCTCGAGATTCCCCTTGTGCAGCAGTGGGAACTCGATCCCTAACACTGGGTCATCTGGTCCAACCCCCTGCTCAAAGCAGGATTCACTAAATCATCCCAGACAGATATCGGTCCAGCCTCTGTTTGAAGAATTCTATGTGCTGCCATAAATATATCCTGCTTACCCATCATAGATGGCAGCTCCCACAGGACTCCCTGCGGCCCCTTTGGTTATACTTTGTCTTACACTCTCCCCTAGCCTATCTTCATGTCTCCTCCATGTTTTCCTCAATGCCTGTTGTTTACTCTCTATGAAAGAAAACCGTGAGCACAACCTGAATGAAACTGGTGCTTTAAAGTCTAGGTTCCCACACCGGGTACTAATAATGAAAAAAGGCTTAAGCACTCAACTTAAAAGGTTTATTAGTAGTATCTCCATCCAAACGTTTCGGTCAGAAAAGACCTTCATCAGTGACTACTGTAATCATAATATAAACGCATAAGAATATGTACATTTACATTTATGTACATTTAGGTTTTTGTAGAAACCGCTGTGTCACTGAGGGTGATTTAGATCCAAAATCTGCTTGGACCAGTGAGTCACGTAAATTTGGTGGGCGTTTGTAACATGGTAAAAATGGCTCTTTGAATTCAATGACCTCTGGGTATGCCTTTGAAAGGAGGTGCCAGTTTTTACGTATGGCTCTATGAAGAATATTGGTGATCGGATGATACGTGTGTACAAACGGGATACGTGTGTCAACTTTCTTGATCGGTCTTGTGTCAGGTTCCATAGATTTTTCAAGGATAGAGACAGGATACCCTCTGGCCTTAAATTTGTGTGTCATTTCTGAGAGGCGTTGGCGTTGTACAGCCTCATCAGAGACGATACGTTTCACCCTCTGAAACTGAGATTTGGGAATGACTTTTTTAGTAGCAGGTGGGTGGAGACTCTGGTAATGTAGTAAACTGTTTTTATCTGTGTCCTTAATGAAAAGATCAGTTGAGAGTTTACCTTCAGGGTCTTTTCATGACCAAGGTGTCAAGAAAGTTAATACGCCAGAGATCATGATTCATGGTGAATTGTATCCCTGGCCAGGATGAGTTTAGCAGTTCAAAAAATCTCTGTAAGTGTTCTCCAGTCTACATAGCGGTGGATACCGCAAGCTTAGTCACTGGATATTTCTACTGAGGTAATATATATATATATATATATATATTGACCGGATACCATTTGTTTAGGAGCACAAGATATTCCTTATTTACTCAAATTTGCTCATTTTCTTCAATCTCCTCAGCATTCTTATAAGCTATGTTTGTCTTTAAGTAAGTACTACTTGATTAGTCACATTAGACTCACAGCTGTGGCATAATATGCTCACCATGTTATACTCTTATCCAGGCAGCACACTTTCCTTGGGGCACGCACCTCTCCCCTTTTTAGGAGACAATCTTCTATATAAAAATAAGGTATGGCACTATTACCCATTCATTCTTCTTGGATACTATTTTGACTGTCTTGGTATACTCAGAGCTGACCCACCGTTTTTTCTATTGTCCGTCCTGTGACCCGTGTCTCACTTTTTTGTATATACTTTATTTATCGCAATGTTTCTTATTTTGTTTGTACATATTCTTATGCGTTTATATTATGATTACAGTAGTCACTGATGAAGGTCTTTTCTGACCGAAACGTTTGGATGGAGATACTACTAATAAACCTTTTAAGTTGAGTGCTTAAGCCTTTTTTCATTGTTGTTTACTGTCTGTCAGATATTTTATTTGTATGTGATATTTGAATAAAATTTACTTTGTATATTATTCTTTGTGGGATTTTTTTTATATACTCCATTCTTTGTTTGTAATATTTCTGGGAGTATTTCACATTATCCATTTTTCTTGGTTACATTTTTGGGATAGCTATATTTTATTTTGCTCTCGGCCATAGTGTTATTATTGTGCTATATGATTATTGTTTAAGTACATCAAGGAGTAAGTAGTTATTGCTGGGACGTGTGGTTCCACTTTAGAGGAGTTAAAAGAACTGCTGCTATAGGGATTTTGTTTTTGTTTTGATATTAAAGTGCACAAATAGTTCTTGTATGCATGCCAACATCCGCGACAACTGGGCCCCATCATTTGACTTTGTTACTGGCATTGCTGTATCCATTATTGTGCTATTAGTTAGCAATGTGTCTGATGTCACATAAAGGGAAAGTGTAATCCTTAACATTCAGACCTACTGTAAAGCACATTTTGAATGCGTGTATTAGATTGTACACATTTTTAACCTGTATAGATTGTGTGATATTATTTATTTTGCTGTTCATTGTTATACCCTCTGAATTTAACACCATTTATTCCTCTGTAAATAATCCTGTTAATTATTCCAAATTCATCTCTTGTGAGAGTGTATGGAGCGTAGACAGAGGTTCCCAAGTTGACCCCTGGCAAAAGAGGAAGACCCTCCTGCATCCTACTACAGCTCCCAGCAAGATTCCCGTGGAGGCACTGCACCATATTGAGGTGAGAACTACTGGACAACCTGCTTACGGAGGCGGCTTAAATGGGTGTTACATCTATAAAAATTTGACAATTGTCTACGATCAAAAAACATGGCTACTTTCGGCCAAAAACACCTTCATACCAGTCTATAGGTTGTGTGGGAAACTGCATGTCAACCAAGACCACTTCTATACTGCTATAGTAGAATACAAGACACAACCAAAGGACAGGTGCAAGAGACCAACTAGAAAATGCTGGCAAGACTGCATAGACTAACATTTCCCTTACCAATCTTGGCCCTCCTGCTGTACTTTGTCCAATAACACACACTGCACATTGACCATTTTGTTGGATGGGGGTTGGAAGCAGCTTTTATTTAAAATTCAACCACTACACCAGTTAACAGGTGTCATCTCGGGAGAAGGCAGCTAAAAAGAGGCAGCTTTCTGCAATGTCTGGCAATGACTAGTAAAATGTTGCAATTTTTTTTCAGAATTGGAGTTACTCTTTAAATAATTATTGCCTTGAATTGAGGAATGACAAAAATTCTACAGCTATTTTCCATTTTTACAATCATCGATTCAGCTTGAGCCTCTCTCCTTCTAGACAGAGTGAAGCATTTGTGCAGTCTGGTAAATCACCCAGAACAGTGGTAATAATAACAGCCCACTGCTCCTTGGCATTGGGTTAAAGACCTAAAGATTCAGCTCAATCATTCCTTCATCTCTCATGTCAAAAGCAAAACAAAGATATGAACAGTTAGCTCTCCGCTGCTCCTAGTGCACCACAACCAAGCACATTAAATGTATTTCTTTCAGCCACATTGATAAATTGCTGCCATATCAGAGGAAAGAGCCTGACCTAAAAACCTTGCTGCTGCTGGAAATCGAGAATCTCTTAATAAATTGGTGTCACAAGAAAAAAATATTTTATAATAATTAAATTGTGTTTTCAGATAAACCACCAATACAACTGTTTAATTTTGTGTTTTAAACTTCAATGTACTATAGGCCAATAATGGATGATCACATGTTGAAATCGGATGCTTTCCGAGTGTCCAAAAATCAGCAAAATGAAGAGGCTGCGGCACTTAGTGTAGAAAGCAACTTTTTCACTACATATCCGGACACAGCGCCAGATGCCATACATGTAGCTAACTGTACCTGGTACTGCAACCAATCCCCATTTCCTTGAATGTGTTGACCTGTAGTACTAGGCGCATCTGTGTGGCCCAGTTTCGCAAGGCACACATATCTTCTGGAAAATGCACAGGAAGGTAACTGTAAAGCTTGATATTCATTCACGCACACTTCTCAGCATTGCCACTAGAGGCATATCAGACTATTTAGTAGTGTGACGTAGCAAAGTTAATGTTCAGTCTGTTTCCTGTCTGAGGACAGTGCAGTCAAGCCTTGGGTGGCTCAGGAGTGAGTCATCCCATCCATCTTGATTCCAATCAGATCAGTCTTGGAGGGAGAGGAGAGAAGACTGAACCCACACAGAGCTTGTGTAGCTCATCTGACAAGAAAGTGGAGGCTAGTACGGGTGAAGTGAATCATCCTAGCCTAGTCAGAGCTACCCCTTAACCTGCTACTCAGAACAAGCTGCCCGTGTTCCTAAGAAAGGAGGAAGGAAAGGAATTACAGCAGTTATATCAAAGAGCCAACTGAGAACAGGTCAGTGAGCACTGAAGGAAATCTGACCTTGGCACGCTTGCTACACGTGCTTATGTTAGAGCGAGAGCAGGGCGAAGGGCGAGTGGAGAAGTAAGAGTGACAAAGGGACAAATCACCCTCACTCAGTTAACCGGACACCGGGGTCCGAAGCGTTGCTAGTGCTTCACGCCTAGTAATAAGAAAACCGGAGGCTTTCTGGACTACAAGTCGCAGAAGGTAGCCCTAAGCGCCGATACGTAAACGGAGTCAGGGAGAACAGGGACTTTGAGTCAAGTGCACGACAAAAGTAAGGACTTAGTTCTCTCAACATCTGATAATCAGAGACATAGAAGGCTCCACCACAATATTGGCCGGGCGCAGTTGCTATTGAAAGAGTTGCACTTGACTTTATGCAAGTTGTACTCACACACATTAAAGGGATAAAGGAGGCCTCTAACCTGCTCAACAGTTCTGAATGTGCATTCTCCAACCTAACCAGCTTCCCGGGACATACCTGCAACATCTACAAGTAAAGGTATGGAAAGAGATTGCATTGTGTGTGACTGAATTCTTATCTGCACCCTGCATCACCACCATAGACTTTGAGGGACCAGTCCCACCTGTGGGGGACCTAACACCTAGCTGCCATAACATCCCCTCAGAGATCTACCCTGCAGCGCTGGTCAATTAGATCAGAAACCACAGGTGGCGTCACGAACTATAACTACAATCCCCTGTAAATATACCCCATTGCATGACCGCCAGGGCCACGGACCGAGCTCTGCTGCCAGTGACATTCCCCATAGACTTCCATGGGCTCGGTTCCGAGTACCCCATAGCCCTGGTACCACCAATGTGGTGCGCGTCATCTTTCCTGGCGTCACGAACAGGATATGAAGCTTGCAAATTGTGAGTCCTGTGTTGCCTATATTGACTGTTTTGTGCAGAAAAGACTGTTTGCTGTTTTGTCATTTTTGGCGCCATTTTCCGCCATTTTGCCGCCATATTCGCGTCCTGAGGCGCTGGTGAAGAAGGTGGGCGTGCATTCGTGGGCGTGTACCCCCCTGTGGCGCGAAAGTTATGGCCGCCCTCTCAAAATGCTACTATAATGTGAGATCCTATCCCACTACAAGGGAGATCCGCCTTCTCTTCCTCCTCTATGTCATGGAGAAGGTGGATGCGGTGCTGGAAGATGTGGCCCGCCACCGCAAAGAAGTGGAGATGGAGAAAAGCTGGCATGCCCTGAAACAGCGGCTGCTGTGGGACGCAACACTCTCCCCTTCAGGAGCGCAACCATTACCTGTGGCACCAGTGCCAGCGGCTGATGAGAAACCGGAGGCCGCCTCCAAAAGTGCTGATCCCGACTCCACCGATGAAGCGGCGGGAGAGAAGGAGGCTGAGGAGGCCCTGCCCGTTCCGGAGTACCAGCCAGGCCTGGAGGCCGCAGCGGAATGCCGATCCCCGGTAGGGACACCGGAGGAGACCCAACTGTCAGCGATAGAATACGACTGGGAGCAGCGACAGCAGCAGGTTAGTGCATTCCCAACTGAGCCACTGCGCGCACCTGCGTCCTACACAGTACCGCAAGCTCCAGCAGCGTCATCTTTGGCGTCCGCACCAGGCCGTGCACCAGCATCACCCCCTGCATACTCCTCTACACCAGGTCTTGCTCTGCAACGCAACCTGCGACTATTTCAGCATCACAATCTGCGACTACCTCAGCAACGCAACCTGCGACCATTTCAGCATCACAATCTGCGACTACCTAAGCAAAGCAACCTGCGTTCTACTACAGGGAGACACCCGTTGAGTCCCCAGATCAAACAAAAGATGTCGCTACACAAACGTACATTGCAGGACATGATCTTCTTGTAATGGGTTCCCGAGGTCATTGTATACTTCTGGCCCCAGGAATGGAAAAAGTAATGGTCACGAGCAAGAAAGATGAAACACAGTAGGACCCAGACAGGGTTTACTGCAACTGAACATGTACAAAGTTTGAAAAAGATGAAGATTTGCACTTTACTATTGATAAATGTTTACATAGTATGTTTGCTTATTTAAAGTAGAATACCCGGCTGGGTAAAAGTTGATTGAAATGTGATTTTACTTGAAATGTGTTTTCTCATGCAAAGGACTGCGTGGCTGTGGACTTTGCCAGCCCAAAAACTTTATTGTAAATAGTTCGCACTTTGGTGCCCCATTTTGGTTTTACATAAAGCCTTACTACCTCTGAAGAAAAACCCGTATGGTGTGGCCTAGAGTGAGGTCTGCAGCAATGAAGTCCTGCAGCCCACCCAGGACCCACGTGGGAGGTTTTTGGTGCGGGTCCTCCACAAGAATCTTGTCTTATACTATGTATTTATTGAAAAGTATTTTGATAATTTTCTATTGATCTATGTACAAAATGTAACGTTCAAGAGTCGTACCTCCCGCAAGGGATGAGTTATTATGTTGATGTTATATGCAAAACAAAAATGTTTTTCTTTTCTATTTCAGCCCGGGAGTGCTGAGTTTAACTAGGGGGGGATGTGTGGCCCAGCTTCGCAAGGCACACATATCTTCTGGAAAATGCACAGGAAGGTAACTGTAAAGCTTGATATTCATTCACGCACACTTCTCAGCATTGCCACTAGAGGCATATCAGACTATTTAGTAGTGTGACGTAGCAAAGTTAGTGTTCAGTCTGTTTCCTGTCTGAGGACAGTGCAGTCAAGCCTTGGGTGGCTCAGGAGTGAGTCATCCCATCCATCTTGATTCCAATCAGATCAGTCTTGGAGGGAGAGGAGAGAAGACTGAACCCACACAGAGCTTGTGTAGCTCATCTGACAAGAAAGTGGAGGCTAGTACGGGTGAAGTGAATCATCCTAGCCTAGTCAGAGCTACCCTTAACCTGCTACTCAGAACAAGCTGCCCGTGTTCCTAAGAAAGGAGGAAGGAAAGGAATTACAGCAGTTATATCAAAGAGCCAACTGAGAACAGGTCAGTGAGCACTGAAGGAAATCTGACCTTGGCACGCTTGCTACACGTGCTTATGTTAAGAGCGAGAGCAGGGCGAGTGGAGAAGTAAGAGTGACAAAGGGACAAATCACCCTCACTCAGTTAACCGGACACCGGGGTCCGAAGCGTTGCTAGTGCTTCACGCCTAGTAATAAGAAAACCGGAGGCTTTCTGGACTACAAGTCGCAGAAGGTAGCCCTAAGCGCCGATACGTAAACGGAGTCAGGGAGAACGGGGACTTTGAGTCAAGTGCACGACAAAAGTAAGGACTTAGTTCTCTCAACATCTGATAATCAGAGACATAGAAGGCTCCACCACAATATTGGCCGGGCGCAGTTGCTATTGAAAGAGTTGCACTTGACTTTATGCAAGTTGTACTCACACACATTAAAGGGATAAAGGAGGCCTCTAACCTGCTCAACAGTTCTCCTGAATGTGCATTCTCTAACCTAACCAGCTTCCCGGGACATACCTGCAACATCTACAAGTAAAGGTATGGAAAGAGATTGCATTGTGTGTGACTGAATTCTTATCTGCACCCTGCATCACCACCATAGACTTTGAGGGACCAGTCCCACCTGTGGGGGACCTAACACCTAGCTGCCATAACATCCCCTCAGAGATCTACCCTGCAGCGCTGGTCAATTAGATCAGAAACCACAGGTGGCGTCACGAACTATAACTACAATCCCCTGTAAATATCCCCATTGCATGACCGCCAGGGCCACGGACCGAGCTCTGCTGCCAGTGACATTCCCCATAGACTTCCATGGGCTCGGTTCCGAGTACCCCATAGCCCTGGTACCACCAATGTGGTGCGCGTCACATCCACATGTATAGATATGGTGCTGCGCCTAAATAAGCAATGAAAGGGACTTAGTGCTCCTACATGTTCCGCTGCCCCTTTGTCCTGCTGATGGGTGGGAGTCCTTTCTTTTTAAAGATAAAATAATTTTTCATTCTACATAAGACTAAGGTTTACTTAATTACCAAAAAACTATAACATCAATCACATGAAGTGCCAAAAATCCTGTTGAAATTAACAATACCTTGGTCCAGCAGCCCTATCGGTAGTCTGTGACTTGCTAGCAGCCTTGGAGACTCTTCTAATTAGTAGTTCCAGAGTAACTGGTGCAAGACCTCCTAATTAGAAGTGGAGCCAAAGATGTTGGCGAAGAAAGTTTGTAGGACTCTGGTCCAACAGCCATGGGCTGTTGATGACTTAGCCAGCGTACTGCAAAGCTTTTTACTCGATGGTACAGTCTATACAAATTCAGTTCAAAAAGGAAATAACCCCCACATCCAGGCCCGCAAGGGTCAAAGACTAGTGCATCACTGTCTTGCAAAGATAGCAGACAATAAGTTGTAGGAGCTGATATATGAGGCAAATATTAGCCATTCAAAAATATCAAAAATCAATGTTTAAGACTCATATGACAACAGTGTATGGTTCTTGACCAACTGAAGAACAAATGAATAAATTCAAAAGCCAGATAACAGTCTATTCCTCATTAAAACTTAGGGAGACCATTTTTGCCCCAGTATCTGATCCCCAAGCATTTTCCAGGACTCAAAGTCTAGGAGGTTAGGAGCTTAATGGCCATACTTTACAGGTCCTTCTCAAAAAATTAGCATATAGTGCTAAATTTCATTATTTTCCATAATGTAATGATTACAATTAAACTTTCATATATTTTAGATTCATTACACACCAACTGAAATTTGTCAGGTCTTTTATTGTTTTAATACTGATGATTTTGGCATACAACTCCTGATAACCCAAAAAACCTGTCTCAAAAAATTAGCATATCAAGAAAAGGTTCTCTAAACGACCTATTACCCTAATCTTCTGAATCAACTAATTAACTCTAAACACATGCAAAAGATTCCTAAGGCTTTTAAAAACTCCCTGCCTGGTTCATTACTCAAAACCCCCATCATGGGTAAGACTAGCGACCTGACTGATGTCAAGAAGGCCATCATTGACACCCTCAAGCAAGAGGGTAAGACCCAGAAAGAAATTTCTCAACAAATAGACTGTTCCCAGAGTGCTGTATCAAGGCACCTCAATGGGAAGTCTGTTGGAAGGAAACAATGTGGCAGAAAACGCTGTACAACGAGAAGAGGTGACCGGACCCTGAGGAAGATTGTGGAGAAGGACCGATTCCAGACCTTGGGGGACCTGAGGAAGCAGTGGACTGAGTCTGGTGTAGAAACATCCAGAGCCACCGTGCACAGGCGTGTGGCAGGAAATGGGCTACAGGTGCCGCATTCCCCAGGTAAAGCCACTTTTGAACCATAAACAGTGGCAGAAGCGCCTGACCTGGGCTACAGAGAAGCAGCACTGGACTGTTGCTAAGTGGTCCCAAGTACTTTTTTCTGATGAAAGCAAATTTTGCATGTCATTCGGAAATCAAGGTGCCAGAGTCTGGAGAAAGACTGGGGAGAAGGAAATGCCAAAATGCCTGAAGTCCAGTGTCAAGTACCCACAGTCAGTGAGGGTGTGGGGTGCCATGTCAGCTGCTGGTGTTGGTCCACTGTGTTTCATCAAGGGCAGGGTCAATGCAGCTAGCTATCAGGAGATTTTGGAGCACTTCATGCTTCCATCGGCTGAAATGCTTTATGGAGATGAAGATTTCATTTTTCAGCACGACCTGGCACCTGCTCACAGTGCCAAAACCACTGGTAAATGGTTTACTGACCATGGTATTACTGTGCTCAATTGGCCTGCCAACTCTCCTGACCTGAACCCCATAGAGAATCTGTGGGATATTGTGAAGAGAAAGTTGAGAGACGCAAGACCCAACACTCTGGATGAGCTTAAGGCCGCTATCGAAGCATCCTGGGCCTCCATAACACCTCAGCAGTGTGACAGGCTGATTGCCTCCATGCCACGCCGCATTGAAGCAGTCATTTCTGCAAAAGGATTCCCGACCAAGTATTGAGTGCATAACTGAACTTTATTATTTGATGGTTTTTTTGTTTGTTTTTAAAAAACACTTTTATTTTATTGGACGGTTGAAATATGTTAATTTTTTGAGACAGGTTTTTTGGGTTATCAGGAGTTGTATGCCAAAATCATCAGTATTAAAACAATAAAAGACCTGACAAATTTCAGTTGGTGTGTAATGATTCTAAAATATATGAAAGTTTAATTGTAATCATTACATTATGGAAAATAATGAAATTTTGCACTATATGCTAATTTTTTGAGAAGGACCTGTATGTTGTCGCATTTACAAAAAAAAGCCACTACAAGAAAACATCAATAGGAAAAATCTTATTAGAAATGTTGGCTAATGATCTTATTCCTAATTTAATAGTATATGGTAAATTTTACATTTTGGGTGATACCTAGAGTGAAGAGACCTATCACAAATTATGGAAATATCCACCAAATCTGTTGGGCCTATTTTGACTTAACAAAACCTCGGGAATCATCACCAAAATTATCTTCTGTAGTAAATGTGGATTTGTTGGAAATGCAAAGCAATATTAAATAAACACACAGGTTTTATTCAACTCTTGGATTCAATAGACAAGTCTCCTAGAGACTGCACGATCAAGTCATTCCTGGAGTCCGAAATCTTTTTGGGGTCTGAAGTAGGAGTTCATTTTGAAGACTGAATTAATTTTGAGGTCTGATCTAAATTTGGGGCCATAAGTTCGAGTTCAATCTAATGTTTACGTTCAGAATTTCTTTTAGATCTAATGTGGGAGTCTGAATAATTTTTTAGGCTGACAAAGTTATCTGAAGCATTGATGAAGAAGTCAAGTGAACTACACACAACTCAAGGTTTTTAGGTTCGGGATGCTTGGGGGTACAGCCGATATATAAGGATGACACATTGTGAAGACAAGGGGGTCAGTTGGTGCTGTAGACCAGGGTACACCCCGCCGACTGCTCGCTCTCCTTTTACCATGGGTGTAATACTACTCAGACAACACAGGGTGAGGGCAAAACAGTATGGCAATACTTTATTGGGCCACTAAACACACACACGTAGAATGGTGCAAAATTACAGTCTCACCGTTCCGCTGATTCGCCGAGTTAAGAGCAGCTGTGACTGGCATGCACAGAGAGGAGGTAAGGACAAGCTAAGGAAGCTGACAGTTCATTGAAGCACAAGGTCACATCCTGGCTTCTCTGAACATCTCCATGGAGCAAGGTGAACGATGAGTCCTAATCCTGGCTTTCCCAAATGTATCCATGGGGCTTAATAGACTGGTGGGTCCAAATCCTGACTACCCCAAATGTATTAACACTAGAAGTCCAAGAAATTTCGAGCTTCCCCCCTGAAGTCCCGAAAGAGGGTCAAATGACCCTTCGTCCAAACTGACAACTCTGATGGCTCCAATTAGCATCCTTTCATTTGTAAATGTGGCCATTGCCTGAGGAATCTGCAGAATCTGCAAAATACAGAACAAAATATGGTGATTATAGGATGTTAGCTAAAATCCTTCAGGTCATTCGACCCGTCTCTGGGTTCCAAAGGTATAAATGTTAAATGACCCCTCACTGGGACTTCTAGTGTTAATGGTTCAGTAATGGTCAATGGAGCAGATCTGTATTCTTTCAGCCAGGGCCGTGGTCACCTAAGATGGCATCCTGTAGAATGTCAAATCTTAGTCCCTCGTGATGGAGCCATGATCTGTATAGTGTTCCTGGCTGTGGTTTTGAAAAGAGTCTCTGGTTCTTTGGATCTCTGGATCTCTTAGCTGATCTGTTACAGAGGTAGATCTCACTTATACAGCTCACAACTGTTGTCCTTCTAGCCATCATACAGGGAACAAAAGGGAGATGTGATGAGATTAACTCACATTGTTTGACTAGTTATCAATTTGCATAGTTTTTACTCCTCTGTTTTGCAAGTCAACAAACCACAGGACCCACACAATGGTCAGTCAACATATTAAGCAAGCATCCATTGTTCAAAGACCCTGCATCACTGTCTTGCAAAGATAGCAGACAATAAGTTGTAGGAGCTGATATATGAGGCAAATATTAGCCATTCAAAAATATCAAAAATCAATGTTTAAAGGGTATGCCACACTGAACAATATCGCTAACGGGATCGCTAAAAAACGTCACTATTTAGCGATCCCGTTAGCGATGTTGTTCAGTGCGGCAGCTGCCAGCGACGAGCTTCCTGCTGTGATCTCGCTCGTCGCTGGAATCGTTCCGGACCCTATTTTCTCGTCGGCGCTCCCGCTGGGTAAGTATATATCGCTAGTGTGGCACCTTTTCTTAGCGATTTAGCGGTACTTTTGTACCGCTAAAGTCGTTAAGAAGATCGCTAACGGCGATAGCGTCGTTAACTATATCGCTAAATGTGGCCGCACATTAGCGATATAGAAACAATCCCGCTAGCGATCGCATTAGTATGCATCGTGATCGCTAGCGGGATTGTTTAGTGTGGCAGTACCTTAGGACTCATATGACAACAGTGTATGGTTCTTGACCAACTGAAGAACAAATGCCTAAATTCAAAAGCCAGATAACAGTCTATTCCTCCTGGCTTACTAAAAAGACGTCTGGTTAATTAAGATAAAATGCTGTGTCGTCACATACATGCTATTAGCATCTCCCTGGTGTCATTTCTCAAATGTAAGAAAGAACGGTGTTATTACATTTTTGTAATTTTGTATATATAACACAAACTAAATATATAACTATGTCAATTATTTCAACCCGCATGCAAATAAAAGCAACTGCTAATGGTTACCCTATAAGTTGTAGATGTGATAAGGAGAATGATGCGCACATATTTATTTTATGTCGTTTAATGACAAATGACAATGTTGGGTATGTGAGCGGGCGTTCCAGCCTGGCAGATGTTCACTTTTCCTAGATAGATTAGAAAAATCTTCACATTTCGCTGTAGTGTTTAATTAATTAAATGTTTCATACAAACAGTCATAAAAAAGCAAAATGCGGAGCTTCATTTGGCAGACAATAAATTTTGACCGCCGCGGAAGTTTGCAGAGCAGTTTGTTATTGGAATATTGAGAAGCTGCTCACTTATTTAGCCATTAAAATAATGCATTTATTTTCTAGATTTAATCAGGCTTATTGTTGACTTCCTGAGGTTATTGACAAGTTTTACTGTCCTCCTGTCTCACTCTGTATACTTTCTACTGCCGTCTTATAACAATGTTTTTGTACTTATACCAAGAACAGACAGCCTGTGAACCCTGTAAAAGGGGTCCCAATCAGGTTATCAAGATCTCTAAGGGTCCGTTTACACGAACCGACTGGCAGCACTAAACGGTCGCCAATTATTAAATATTTACATAGATAGGACACACTAAACGTTCTATAATAGATGGCTCAGTGCACACAGGCTGCCTTGATATTTAGCCTGCGCTTTGCTAGTTCATCTGATGATCGGTAGCCTGTTTACACTGAGCTATTATCACTAAACAAATGTTCATAAGAACGCTCGTTCACGGTAATCTTTCAGTTAAAATGCATCTTCAGTTTAGTTAAATCCACAGATTCTAGAATATTAGCAAGTAAAGATTGTAAGTGAATGGGTTATAAAAAAGACAATAATGGTAAACAAACCCAAAATGGATGGGCCTTGTTGAGAAGTCCTTACTGTACAGTCATGGCCAAAAGTTTTGAGAATGACACAAATATTATATTTTCACATGATCTGCTGCCCTCTGGTTTTTATGTGTGTTTGACAGATGTTTTTATCACAGACAGAAATATAATAATTGCAAAAGCTTATATTGACAGTTAGAATGAGTTAATGCAGCAAGTCAATATTTGCAGTGTTGACCCTTCTTCTTCAGGACCTCTGCAATTCTCCCTGGCATGCTCTCAATCAACTTCTGGACCAAATCCTGACTGATAGCAGTCCATTCTTGCACAATCAATGCTTTCATTTTGTCAGAATTTTTAGGTTTTTGCTTTTCCACCCGTCTCTTGATGATTGACCACAAGTTCTCAATGGGATTAAGATCTGGGGAGTTTTCAGGCCATGGACCCAAAATCTCTATGTTTTTTTCCCTGAGCCATTTAGTTATCACCTTTGCTTTATGGCAAGGTGCTCCATCATGCTGGAAAAGGCATTGTTGATCGCCAAACTGCTCTTGGAGGGTTGGGAGAAGTTGCTCTTGGAGGACATTCTGGTACCATTCTTTATTCATGGCTGTATTTTTAGGCAAGACTGTGAGCCGATTCCCTTGGCTGAGAAGCAACCCCACACATGAAAGATTTCAGGATGCTTAATAGTTGGCATGAGACAAGACTGGTGGTAGCGCTCACCTTGTCTTCTCCGAATGAGGCGTTTTCCTGATGTCCCAAACAATCGAAAAGGGGATTCATCAGAGAAAATAACTTTACCCCAGTCCTCAGCAGTCCACTGCCTGTACCTTTTGCAGAATATCAGTCTGTCCATGATGTTTTTTCTGGAGAAAAGTGGCTTCTTTGCTGCCCTCCTTAAGACCAGGCCTTGCTCCAAGAGTCTCCGCCTCACAGTGCGTGCAGATGCACTCACACCTGCCTGCTGCCATTCCTGAGCAAGCTCTGCACTGCTGGTAGCCTGATCCCGCAGCTGAAACACTTTTAAGAGATGGTCCTGGCGCTTGCTGGTCTTTCTTGGGCGCCCTGAAGCCTTTTTGGCAACAATGGAACCTCTCTCCTTGAAGTTCTTGATGATGCGATAGATTGTTGACTGAGGTGCAATCTTTCTAGCTGCGATACTCTTCCCTGTTAGGCCATTTTTGTGCATTGCAATGATGACTGCACGTGTTTCTTTAGAGATAACCATGGTTAACAGAAGAGAAACAATGATGCCAAGCACCAGCCTCCTTTTAAAGTGTCCAGTGGTGTCTTTCTTACTTAATCATGACAGATTGATCTCCAGCCATGTCCTCATCAACACTCACACCTGTGTTAATGGAGCAATCACTGAAAAGAGGTTAGCTGGTCCTTTTAAGGCAGGGCTGCAATGATGTTGAAATGTGTTTCGGGGGATAAAGTTCATTTTCTAGCCAAATATTGACTTTGCAAGTAATTGCTGTTAAGCTGATCACTCTTTATAACATTCTGGAGTATATGAAATTGCCATTAGAAAAAGTGAAGCAGTAGACTTTGTAAAAATTAATATTTGTGTCATTCTCAAAACTTTTGGCCATGACTGTATGCACTTGTTGGGAATATGGGTGTAAATTATTCTAGATGGACAGACCTCTTGATTCACAGAAGCATTGATCAGTGAGAAAGGACATCCATCCTACTGGATTTTAGTCAGTTTCAATACGCGGAAAGTTTTGTATTTGGTCATAGGCATCAAATCCTTTGGTTTCAGGTTTCATAAGGTTTTGGTTGTGTTAACTAGACCCAGAATAGACGAGTTATATTTTTCTCTATGTATATGCTTCTAAAATAAATACTTATTTAATATTATCATCAGAAATTAATGTTCATTCCCAAGAAAAACATCTACAGTATTTCATATTCACAATCGATGCCATAAATGACTGGATGTTCTCCATCGCATCTCGGCCTCTTTCAGAGGTGAGAGTGGAAAGCTGTATTCTGATCAGCTGTATTCTGTAAGTCTTGTGTATCAACTCTAATCCCAACTGTTTCAACCCCTTAGATGCCATGGTCAATACATTTCCCAATGCCTAAGTAATTGACAGGGGGAGAGAACTGCCCCGTTGCGCATTTGCTTGGGTTAGTCAATGAGCTACCATGGTCGAAAGAGGCCTAATAAAGGCCTCCAGGCCTGTCATATCTTTCAACTTTTTAGGCCCTGAAAATAAAGCGGTAGAAGTTAATAACATTTATTACCTGACTGTATTGCACCTTTTTTTACCCCCTGTATTGCACCTTTTTTTACATAACACTATAATTCTTAAATAAAAACAATACTAAATATTAAACTTACTGCTACAGACGAAGTATAATATTAAATATACACCTTCTTCTTGCACAGTAAGCGCGCTCTCTCCTGGCACAGAAACGTAAAAGCATTAGAGAGAACTGGGTCATTGTGACAGTTTAGACATTGAAATCTTGTGTAATCGGAGGCCTGGAGGCTTTATTGATCAGCTGAGGAAGGATCAAGGCCTATAAGCAGCATTAAATGGCCGCTGCATTGTAAAAGATTTGATACCTTCTGGCAGGCCTTAAACTGGGAAATTTCAAAGCAGATGTTCATGTCATTGCTGTACATTGGAGAATAACCTCAATTAAAAATTTACTAGTCCAATCTTCCAGCCTCTGCATCATTTAGTAACTGAACACTGCAAATAGCGCTAGCAACAGCTGTCTCCAACCATCTACCCCAAACAATATATTGGACCTAAAATCATATAAGTCATGGTTTTAAGTCTTAATAAATCAGGAATAAAATAAGTTTTGCATTAAAAGACATAGTAGAGGTATTACTTAAGTAATATATATATTAAAGAAAAATCTTAGATGTTCTCCAGCTGGAATATTTTTTTAAAGGGTACACCCTAAATAATCTGATACTGGGATATACTGCTGCCAAGAATCTCACAAATTTACTGAACTATGTGCGGTAACCCAGCAATCCATAAAGTACAACACATAGGAAATAAAGCTTTGATGCTGAGTTACTTCGCACATCCAAGCCGTGAGATGGAATAGTCAAGGAGTCCAAGGTCAGAAGCCAGGAGGGTACGTTATAAACAGAAGGAAGAGACAAAGGCGTAGTCAGTAGAGTTGAGCGATACTTTCCGATATCCAAAAATATCGGATCGGAATGGTATCGCCGATATCACTAAATATCGGCGATATCCGATTCCGATACCGGAAGTCCCATGTAAGTCTATGGGAACAAAATATCGCAACTAAAAAAACACTTTCTTTCCTTGTAAACACAAAATATACACACATAGAATATATATATATACATATATATATATATACATGTCATTGTGACATATATATATATATATATACATATATTTATAGTTTATTCACTTCTACATAGTAAAATAGCCTCTGATTCAATTGCCGGGTAAAGCCGGCATTTGTGAAAAGACAGAAGCACCCGAGGGTCCAGTCGCCACAGAGATGTTGCATCGCACCCAGCGGTGTGACAACTTACTCTCAGGTAAGGAGGAAACACCCCATTGACTCCAACCACTGCATTCAACAGTAGACTATGCCAGCTGAGTGTAGGCGGACCCAATGGGATGGTCTAGCTCAGGCTGGTTAGAACAGGGTGTAGCTAGTTGGATGGGAGGGGTTGAGGCAGCCTTATGCTGCATGTCTTTGTAGTAAGAATTGTTTCCTTTCCTGCTTTCTTACTACGTCGCATACTCCACTCTGCTACATCACTCTGCACCATTGCTCTATCTCACATCTATCTGCCCTGGAAGGATACCGTCTTACCTGTAGAAGACTTATCACCTAGCTGCACTACACCATCCCTGCCAGAGGACCTGCACAGCAGCGCTGGTCACCCTGACAAGGTACTACAGGTGGCGTCACGACAAACTACACAAACATTCTATCATCCCCTGGAAATATCCCACATTCCAGTGAGCGACCAGGGCAAGGACATAGCTGTGCTACCCGTCACATCCCCCATAGAAGTCGACGGGCTTGGTGCCGAGTACCCCCAAAACCTGTGGCTCTGTGCGACTCAACTTTGGCGTCACGATCAGGATTCAGAAGCTCGCTATAAGCGAGTCCTGTGTGCCTTAATTGAACTTTTTTTTGCTTGAGAATTGCAAAAATCATCATAGACTGTATTTGCCATTTTTCCATCATATCTGCGCCACGAGGCACAGGTGAAGAATAAGGGCGTGCTCTCGTGGGCGTACACTCACTCCGTGGCGCGAAAACGATGTCCGCCCACTCTAAATGTTACTGCAATGTAAGATCGTGCCCCACAGCTCTGGAGTTCCGCCTCCTCATCCTCCTCAGTGGGCGTAAACGAACGCGAAGGTCCCGCCTCCCTACAAAAGATGTCGCCTCTCCTGATGCTAATGACACATGTGACTTGGCAGAGATGTCGAACGGACGTGAGCAGAAGTGGGAAGGGATGGAGGAGTCAGAGCTCTCCCCCCACGGAAGCGACCCGATCGCCACGGAGCCACCGTTTGGCACCCGGCCTGGAAACCCTCCTACGCTGGAAGAAGCGGAGGATACCCTGAGAGACCTGGCCTGGCACCGGGAGGAGGTCGCCAGGATGGAAGCGAGCTGGCGGGCCCTAAAACTACACTTGGAGCGGCGCCAATCCCTTTTACCCCCTGAAGTGTCTGTACCGGAAGGTGAGGCACCCGTTCCAGTAGAGGAGGCCGTGCGGGCATCCCAGCCCTTGCAATCTGAACCGGTTGACAGTATCTCAGTGGAGGCACCCGTTCCAGTAGAGGAGGCCGTGCAGGCATCCCAGCCCTTGCAATCTGAACCGGTTGACAGTATCTCAGTGGAGGCACCCGTTCCAGTAGAGGAGGCCGTGCGGGCATCCCAGCCCTTGCAATCTGAACCGGTTGCCAGTATCACAGTGGAGGCACCCGTTCCAGTAGAGGAGGCCGTGCGGGCATCCCAGCCCTTGCAATCTGAACCGGTTGACAGTATCTCAGTGGAGGCACCCGTTCCAGTAGAGGAGGCCGTGCGGGCATCCCAGCCCTTGCAATCTGAACCGGTTGCCAGTATCACAGTGGAGGCACCCGTTCCAGCAGAAAACGCCGCACCAGCACCCCAGATACCGCTGTCTGCCCCCGTCGCTGAGGCAGAAGAAGCGACACCCGTCCTCATGGAGGAGGCCGCGCAGGCACCAGAGCTCTACCTGCCTGTACCGGAGCCCCGACCGTCATCTGTTCCAGAGCTTCCGCCACAGGTGAGCGCCACTAGGACTGGCGGGCGCCAGGAGAGCTGCCGCAAACCGGACATCGTAAACTGGCATTTGATGGTGGAGACATGGAGCTGCTGGTGGAGGAGAATTACAACCGGCGTCAGGAGGAAGAGTGGAGACGTCAGGAGCGGGAAGCAGAGCGACAAAGGGAGCAGCGAGAATCCCAAAAGCTTTGGCAACGTCACCTGGACAAGGACCTGGCAGAGAAGGCACGTATGAGAAAGGATAAAAGTACGGTGAGGGAGCCGCGGCGTAAGGGTGCAGTACGGAACTTTAAGTTAAAAGGTGGTTGGGGCTTCATCCAGGAGCCTGGACTTTATTTAGAAGTCTTTGTAACCCGGCGGGACGTGGAGGCTCACCTCCCAGAAGGACACCCGGGGAGGGACCTGTTGGCAGGAGACTTGGTGACTTACACCCGACACTGGGTTACAATGGATGGTACGCCCTAAATGTTACCAGGTGCGACCCCTACTCCCCAGAGTGTCAGGAAACTGACAGACCCTCCGAGCCTTCAGCCTCCCCCAACCAGGCCTCTGCACAAGTGCCCACCCCACGCCGTAAATCTCCCCAGCCTCCCTCAGTGGTCTCCTCAGCAGCCCCAGCTATGGACATGATAATGATAGCTGGCCCGTACCCGGCGCCTGTTAGGCCCCCTGGGGTTCGTACAGTCCGGGACATAGGGTTCCAGACCCGGAGGGAGACGAAAGAGGTGGCCACACAGACCCAGATAGCGGGTCACGACGTAACTGTACAGGCCACACGACGTCATCAGGTCTGGGTGGACCCTCCTGTCACGGATGTTTGGCAAGCTCCAGAAGAGTACCAGGTGGTACCTGTAAGAGGCCAGCCAAAGAAGTCTAAATAACCCGGACAGGGTCTCTGTATGTAAATCGTTAAATTATTGATGTACCCAGACGGGTGAATGTTCATAAAAAGAAGTTTATTGTTGCCTTAATATACCCATGTTGGGTAATGGTTTGATGTACCCGGACGGGTGAATGTTCAGAAGAACAAGTTTATTGTTGCCTTTATATACCCAGGTTGGGTAATGGTGTTTCAATGTAATCAAAATGTTGAACTTTGAAGCCATGAACTGTACTGGCTCACAAACTTTTCTGTAAATAGTTGGCACTTCGGTGCTCCATCTTGGTTTTACAAAAAACTTAACTGTGCACTATTTTCAACTACCTCAGAAACTAAAAACCCGTTTGGTGTGGCCGAAAGTGAGGTCTGCTCAAGGAAAGTCTTGCAGCCCACCCAAGACCACAGTTGGAGGTTTGGAGCGGGTCCTCCACAAGCACAAGTAAAGGACACCGTGAAGTTACCCCGGTGGGGGTAGTCCTAAGAAGTCTCAACGAACTTCGGCAGTAATGCTATTTGCACTTTTGTAATGTTATTATTAAAAATTTTATTATGCAACGTTTAACTTGAAGTGTTTCCTGCTTTCTTACTACGTCGCATAGTCCACTCTGCTACATCACTCTGCACCATTGTTCTATCTCACATCTATCTGCCCTGGAAGGATAGCGTGTTACCTGTAGAAGACTTATCACCTACCTGCACTACACCATCCCTTACAGAGGACCTGCACAGCAGCGCTGGACACCCTGACCAGGTACTACAGGTGGCGTCACGACAAACTACACGAACATTCTATCATCCCCTGGAAATATCCCACATTTCAGTGATCGCCCAGGTCACGGACCGAGCTGTGCTACTCGTGACATCCCCCATAGAAGTCGACGTGATCGGTGCCGAGTACCCCCAAAACCCCTGTCTCTGTGCGACTCAACTTCCCTCACTGTGCTGGCACTTTACATTTACAATGCCTCTGGGTTTTTTTTTTGGGGGGGGGGAACATTCAGACTTTTGCTATGGGGCCCCATGATTTATATGTACGCCCCTGCTGCTGAGGCATGGTATTTAAGGCTGTTAAGGAGCCAACATACATGGACCTTGCCAGCAGCGTCGGACTGGAGTACCTTGGGCCCACCAGAGAAAATATATTCTTGGGGCCCACCATCATACTTCCCAACCTTTGAATAAGGGAAAGAGGGACAAAGGCTGTGGCACGCTGTGCATGCTGCAGAAAATTTTAGGCCATGCCACGTTGCACCACAGACTGTCCAGGAGTTGGTGGATGCTTTAGTCCAGGTGTGGGAGGAGATCCCTCACGAGACCATCCGTCGCGCTCATCAGGAGCATGGCCAGAAGTTGTAGGGAGGTCATACAGCATACCTCCCAAATTTGGAAGACAGGAAAGAGGATTAAAGGCTGCGGCGCGTGTTGCGCGCCGCTGAAAATTTTAGCCCACGCCCCGACAACACCCATTTCACAGCTAATCACACCCATATCCTCGCCCCAAGCGTAACCATTTAGCACTGCTGATCACACTGACTGGTAATGAGGGCACAGTGGCTGGTACTGAGGAAAAGAAAGAAAGAGCAGCGAGAGAGAAAGAACAAACAGAGAAAGAAAGAGAGGAAAGAAAGAAAAGAGAGAAAGAAAGAACAGAGAGAAAAAAGAACAGACAGCGAGAAGGAAAGAACAGAGAGCGAGAAAGAAAGACTAGAGAGAGAGCCATAGGCGTAGCTAGGGTTTTGGTTTAGTGGGGGCAAAACTTCTGAGTGGGCCCATCATCAGAGAACCTCAGCAAATGACCGCGCTGTTGGCCAAAATAATCTATATATAAAAAGACCAATATTGATATTACCGCCATATGGTCTGTGTTAAATAATACCAGTCCTACAGAACATATAGATTACAGCACAGGTACAGATAATGACTTACCGCTGATGTTCTTTCTAATGGAATTGTTCACTTTTCATGTCTTTTCCATCTGGCCCACACCGACATGACGACTTCTCCAGCCAGGACTCGACTGCACCCCCATTAAAAAAAAAATAAAAAAAATACTCACCTCCCGGCTCCTGTGCTGCTCACTGTTCTCCCTCTCAGCGTCTGACAGCGGGCGCCGGCAGGTGATGTTATTGCGCCCGCTGTCATACGCTGAGGGGGATTATGGGAGAGAAGGAGCGCTCGCTCCTTCTCTCTCTATGCGGTCAGCTTTATCGGCTGGATGCCGATACAGCTGACCCTCCGATGACGGGTGGGGGGCCCACTGCTGGCACCGGGCCCCCCCAACGCCTGTTCAGGCCCCATAGCTTCCGGGCGGCAGAGCAGGGAGAGCGATTCTCCCTGCTCTGCCGCAGAATGTAACTGTATTGTAGCTCCGGGTGGGCCCCCTCAGAGCGCGGGCCCCGGGGCCACTGCCCCCTCTGCCCCGCGACCTATCCTTTCAAATCAGGGCCCACCACGCAGGAGCTGGGGCCCACCGTAGGTTTCTCCGGTGTCCCGGTGCCTCAGTCCGACCCTGCTTGCCAGCCTGATACTACCAGGCCACAGCAGTCTGCTTATCTTTGCTGGTTAACAAAAATAGGGGATCCCCTCGAAAAAAAATTGGCGTGGGGTCCACCCTATTTTTGTTAACCAGCCAGATGAAGCAGACTGCTGAGGCCTGGTTTTTCAGGCTGGTAATGAGCCAATATCCATGGACCTTGCCAGCCTGATAATACCAGGCCACAGCAGTCTGCTTAGCTTGGCTGGTTAACAAAAATAGGGGATCCCCTCGAAAAAAAAAACGGCGTAGGGGTCCCCCTATTTTTGTTAACCAGCCAAGTAAAATGCAGACTGCTGCGGCCTGGTATTAAAAGACTGTCAAGGCCCATGGATTTTGGCCCTCAACAGCCTGATAATACCAGGCTACAGCAGCCCCACATTTGGCGCATCAAAAGATGTGCCAATTGTGGCACTTTACCCGGCTCTTCCCACTGCCCTGTAGCGGTGGCAAGTGGGGTAATAAGGGGTTAATGTCACCGTTGATTGCACGGTGACAATAAGCCCGGTTAATAATGGAGAGGTGTCAATAAGACACCGATCCATTATTAATCCCAAAGTTTTTAAATGTATAAAAAAAAAGACACAGCAAGAAAAAAGTATTTTAATGAAATAAAAGAGACAACACAGTTTTCATTTCTTTTATTATACTCTCATTCCTGCGACACCATCGATCTCCTGTAAAAAAAGGAAAAAAACAAACCAAGAGTATACCACCTGTCCGACGCAGTCCATGGTAACGACTGTCCCACGACGATCCAGCTCTGCTACATCGGAATGACAGGCAGAGGCTGTCATCCCGGCGCAGCACAGCTGATTACCTGCTTCCCCGGCGGTGACGTCATCGGACTGACTGCTTTACGGCCGGGATTACCCAGCAGTCACTGCAGTTATCGCGAGAAACTGCATGTGACCGCCGGGGAAAGATGATGGCGGCCATCAACCAGTCCAGGCCGTGACCACCGGAGATCTTCTGCCAGGTAAGTGCCGCTGACTCCTGACAGACCCGACCGACGGACACTCACAGTGACAGTGACAATTCCGATTCCGGTATACGATATATGGGAAATATCGAAAGTCAATATCGAAAGTCCGATACAGCTAATATCGGCCGATACCCGATACTTGCGGTATCGTATCGCTCAACACTAGTAGTCAGGTAACATTCTGAGGTCAAAATACCAGGAGGATAGCAGATCAGAGCAGAAGGGTTAAACAGATGGATGGTCAGAATGAGCACTAAGGTGAGGCAACGAATGATCTACAAACAGAACGCAAGACACAGAAAGACAAACTACACAGTAGCTCAATATACAGTGCAGACCAAAAGTTTGGACATACCTTCTCATTCAAAGATTTTACTGTATTTTCTTGACTATGGAAATTGTAGAATCACACTGAAGGCATCAAAACTATGAAGTAACACATGTGGAATTATACAATACACTTTACAAAAAAGTGTGAAACAACTGAAAATATGTCTTATATTCTAGGTTCTTCAAAGTAGCCACCTTTTGCTTTGATTACTGCTTTGCGCACAGAAAAAGTGAACGGATGGACACTACATGCCTGGTTCCCACCGTGAAGCATGGAGGAGGAGGTGTGATGGTGTAGGGGTGCTTTGCTGGTGACACTGTTGGGGATTTATTCAAAATTGAAGGCATACTGAACCAGCATGGCTTCCACAGCATCTTGCAGCAGCATGCTATTCCATCCAGTTTGCGTTTAGTTGGACCATCATTTATTTTTCAACAGGACAATGACCCCAAACACACCTCCAGACTGTGTAAGGGCTATTTGACCAAGAAGGAGAGTGATGGGGTGCTACGCCAGATGACCTGGCCTCCACAGTCACCAGACCTGAACCCAATCGAGATGGTTTGAGGTGAGCTGGACCGCTCACCGCTTCAATTTTGAAAAAATTCCCAACAGTGTCATCAGCAAAGCACCCCCACACCATCACACCACCTCCTCCATGCTTCACGGTGGGAACCAGGCATGTAGAGTTCATCGTTCACCTTTTCTGCGTGCAAAGCAGTAATCAAAGTAAAAGGTGTCTACTTTGAAGAACCTAGAATATAAGACATATTTTCAGTTGTTTCACACTTTTTTGTGTTAATTCATAGTTTTGATGCCTTCAGTGTGATTCTACAATTTTCATAGTCATGAAAATACAGAAAAATCTTTGAATGAGAAGGTGTGTCCAAACTTTTGTTCTGTACTGTACATCTGACAGAGGTCTTTTAGACACAGCCTAGTTAAATAACCTGTCAATCACCTGGAACAATGAACACCTGGAGATAGCCAGCTTCTCCAGATTCTCAGATTGGACGGCAGAGCTGTCAATCAACACACTGACAGCTCAGTATGCCCCATCGCCAGACTGGATGACTGAGCTGTCAATCAAAGTACTGACAGCTTCAGCATGCCTCTGATCCAGATTGGACTGCTTAGCTGTCAGTAACTGCATCCCAGACACACTAAGGGGTGAAACTGTGACAAAAGCTCTGGAACCAACTGTTAGAACCCTCTTGTTAGATTTTGTTTCAGTTTGCTGGTCACATGACATTTTTTCCCTATTTAGTCTGGCTCCGCCCTTCTGGCTTTGCTGGACTTCATTGTATTATCTACTCTTAAGCTAGCCGGGTGCTTAGGTGCCTTACTCTGTCAGTTTTGCTTAATCTTAGGATCTTGTAGTAATTTGTTTTCTGTTTAATTATCCCTGCTACAATTTCTGTTAGGAGGTGTCCACCTTTTCTCCCAGTCCCTATATCTTGTAGGGATTCCTCCCTCGCAACTATAGGTCTTCGTTCAGACTAGCTGAGGACTTTAGCGGGTCTGGTCGCAGGATCAGGTTCCCCGTTACATCGTAGGGATCAAGCTCAGTCCTATTGTAGGGACAGAGTTCCCATCTTTCCTTAGTGCTTGTAGCAGTTCATAACACCAACACTGATCTTCAGGATAGGTTCATCCGACCCCAGTCACGCCTGGTAAGGCAGGGTTCTTCTGATCTCCATTCTTCAGAAGCACACCTCTCCCCTGTCTGCAAGATCCCTACTCGCTGGGAGTAATGTGCTCCTGTTTGACTGATCGATCAGACCAACAGCATTTGTGAGCTTCTGGCCTTTACTTTGCACTCTTCATTAGCTCGGCAGCTTTAGAGAATCGCAGTGGCAATCAAGTTAAACAGATCAGGAGCTAACACTGCACTCCCGCGATCTGATCAGTTTCAGAGCAGTGATTACAAGCTGTATTGGAAAAAGCTTGTAAGAAGTGTGCATTATTGACCACTGCTACAGCAGTGGAGAGTGACCTAAACAATGAGCAGTAATTAAACAATACATTTTAAATTCCTTCCATTTTTGGAAACTAAAAAGATTTATAAAAAGTCAATTGCAAAGTTACTTTAACAAGAAATATGCTTTTTTAATTTAAGATGATAAGAATAACCCTTTAAGCAACACTTTTAAAAGTGAATGGAGAAAGAGGAATGTGCAGCTCTACATTTATTTATTGCCTTGATAAAGTGGCTGTTGTCCACTAACCCAGGTTGCAATGGCACATTTGTGTGTCAAGCGGGTGGCAGCAAGTCAATTATCTGGGCTAAGGCGTTTAAAGGAGATCAATTTGGCATTGGGCCACCTGTAGCAAAGACTGCGGAGGTGCAAAATTTCAAACAGGAAGCAGGTCACTAACAAAGCAGTGACACTTCATGGCAGGAGCCGATACCCCACCCACAGTCCCGCCCTTGTGCACCTAAAGCTAATTACCTGAAAACTTCAAATGGGAATTGAATAACAACCACAATGTGGATTACTTCACTAAAGGTATTAATTTAAAAAGGTTGTGGACTACTTTTTTATTGATGACCTATCCATAGGAAAGGTCATCAATGTCTGATCGGTTGGGGTCCAACACCCAGCATCCTCATTGACCAAAAGCTCTCAGCATTGGCAGCGCCGGCCAAAACTACTCGAATGCGGAGCTGCTCCGTCTTCTGATAGTGGCCGCGGCTGGGTACTCCACATCCGCCTTCTATTGATTTGGAGTAGTACTAACAGTGGCTTTGACATCACATCGATAGTGTGACAGCTGATCAGTAAGCTCAGAGACTCTAAAGGTGGTGTTCTGTCTGCACAGGCTGAGCTGCTGACCGCACTGATTGGCTGTTGTGCTGTTGATGTGACTTTACCATCGCAGGAAATACTGAAAACTACAGCGAGGAACCAAGATTTTTTAAAAAGGGACAACCCATTTAAGAAAAGGGCATGTCTGCAGCCCAAATCTGTTGGTTTAAATATGTTTGATCTCTTTGCAACCCAGTACATGAAATGATGCTTCTCAAAATCAGGACTGTTGCAAATGTGCACTGTAATATAAAAGAATTAGCTGCCCAAAATAGGCACAATGGAGATGAAATTCTTAAGAATCACTGACATCCCCTTTACAAGTAAATAACTCTTTTATCCGGGAAAAAAAAGTACAAGTATAATAAAGATACATTAGAAGGGATCTCAGCCATAACAAGGTAATTACAAGAACAATTTGGGGAATTTAATTTCGTTTAAGTTCATAGCATTTTTTCTAAATATTCACAGGCCTGCCCCATGCTTGGTAACTACTCTGGCAGAAACTAATTAACAGAGGACAATGGAGGACGGCTCCCTAATTAAAAAAAATGATGTCTATTGACCAAGCTTACAGCTTGTCTGTTCAGCTTTATAGGAGCCTTAAGGACTAGTGGTCCTGATGCAGTCAGTGTACTTGACATGAACACAGATACCCACAATGTACTGGTTTCTTACACATATAATTAGAAAAAGGTAGAGTATAGGAAAAATATGCACCATGAGGCTGTTCATCAAGGGTGAAAGGCATTTCTATACCTGCTTTATTCTTACTTACCAAGTTTAAGCTCCAACCCAATGCATATTTGCTCATTTTTGAAAATTGTCACTAGGGAGAAGACTAGTTTCACGATATGTGCCGCCACCATAAATTTTAAATTATGCCCACAAACCTCCAGCCTCATTCTCTGCCCACTCCACAACCATTCTGGGCCCCCTTAACACTTGCGTCTGTCTTGTTGAAACACCAAACCAAAAAATGCTTCTAAAATTGCTGGAAAGATTCGGCGGGACCTGGCGTTTTTGCTTCCTTTGGCTCCGTGTTACTTCAAACAATCCAGATGTTGCAGAGCCGCCTGCTCTGCAGTTTGCAAACCAAGACTGACACACCCAACCCATTGCTGCTGAGTTTTTCAATGGAATCTGTGGCCATGGGCCACTTGTAAGACCCGGCTGGAGGGAGCGAACCGCCCCACTACCATCCTGTAGTTCACTTCAAAAATAAAAGCCCATGCCGGGTTTTCTTACATCTGCCTTGGGCAAATAGCTTGTCCAAGACCAGCTTACTTTTATTCTGCATTACATCCACAGCTATATCTGTGACTGCATTGCACTCCAGCGGCCTTAATACGCTTCTTTGCGCATCCTGGGGGATACATACCATCCCTCACATATAATACTGCCTCACACCATCAACAACATCCTTCATATCTTTTTGTCTCATTGCCCACTTGGTTATAAGTTCTGTCTTTTCCAGTAAATAATGCAAGCAGCTAAGTCTTATAAAAGGTATAATAAGAGAGTAATACAATTGGGTGATATCTAGAACAGAGTTACTAAAAGAAACAGAAGCGGAGACGCAACCAAATAAAATCCAAGTGCTTCCCTTTTGTGATCCCATGAACAATTCTTTTAATGTCCAGTCCCATGCACAGCATTTGGGTATGTTCTTACAGAGTTTTTACACATTTTGGGACATATTTAGTGTTGAAACCATGTGAAAATTACTTATAAACCATCATTGTTTTTCATGCAAAATCATAATTCTCAAAAATAACAAACTTGTCCAGACTGTCCTGATTTTCATAGGCAATCCTAGGAAATTCGGGTCTTTTTTTGGCCAATGGGGCAGAGTTTACGTAAATTGTGCCCACACGTGTGTGATTTTGGGGTTGTAGTGTGTTAAGGATGTTTCCAGACTGAGGGCTGGATATGAAAGTCCCTCTTCTGTGCCAACAGCAATGTTGGTAAGTATGTGTAATACACCTTGTCATTTATAGGTTGGAAAATTTTTCTGCTGCTGATTTGAAAGCTATTTCAAGAAGTGCTGTGTAAATTACTTTAATAAGTGACATAAGTCATGCACAGAGTAGCCTTCCCTGAATAAGGCTTATCCATGTGTAAACCTGCGCCAGTTCAAACTGCAAATCCATGGTAAAAACCCGAGGGTTGGCCTTGGATTTTTTGCACATCTTTTCATGCAAATACAAGTTAGACTATTTATCGTGTGAGTGAACCTCAATGTGTATAGTTTACGTACATAACTAGAAGTTTATAACGTTGAGTGATATCCAGGATAAAGTTATTGAGCACACAGATTCTGAAAAATAAAATCCATTGCAGTTCTGTTGTGTCCTTGGATGGCTATTCCCAAGGTTGGAAGCACTACAAAGAGTAGTAGTAGGGATGGAATCAATTTTGTATTTGGGATTCTGCCATGATCTGGTTCGTCATCCTATATATCACCATCTGATAAATCTGATTGTCTGAAATGAGCATGTCCTTTCAAATAAATCCCCCAAAACACAGCTAATTAGGAGGAAATATGTTACATGCTTCTAGGAGCATATGGATAAACATTAAACCCCAAAATGTAACATTTAACTTAATTTCCTTCCTTGCAAAACCCATTTTAGTTTTTATCTCGCTGTTTGCGTGAAGGCATTACAGGACGCCAATGGCTTAATGCATAAGCAAGCAAAAGAATATTAAGCAGAATATTATGCCAGTGTTTACCAACAGATCTATAATTACAAAGTAAATTAGCCGTGAAATGAAACGCTTGTGATTCTTCGCAACGCTGTTTGGAACAAATGGCTGATTATTTTAAAGTAACTGAGCAAAGGGTTCAAACCTAGCGATAAAGTAGTTCAGCATGCGGTGGTCTTCCGTATAGGGAGACTTGACTCTGTGGAAAGTTAATGCAGAGTTCTGCGGACTGGAAATAAAAGTTGAATTACATAGTGATATGAAATACTCATCCTGGAGGGGGGGAATGAAAAACAACAGATGAGAACAGAGATCGCAGGTTCTGTGCAGATGCCCATGCACTTCTCTCCTTTTGGTGTATAGGAAACTAATAGAAGAACAGACATGGTAGCAGCAGTGGTATCCAGCACTGCCCAATGACAGGAACCAGACCTGCTGTTCATTAATACTATTTACATCCACTTTTTTTTATGATGAAGTGACGGGGGTTAATTGTATAACAGATTAGAACTGCTTCAGATATCTCGCTCTTTAATGAACGGCCTTAATTGTATTAAAAATGAGTTTAGTAGATGATATTATAGACGGAATATAAATAGAACAGATGAATTTCCAGCTATTATGGAAATCTGTTCTCCAAGATGCAAAATAAAATATAATTCAATTTCATCATTTAGTTCATTATGGAATTTGCAGGGCACGGGGAGCCACTGGGGGGTCATTGAACACTAAATGATGAATGGACAATTAGTGCTCACAATAAGCCGCTGCCAGGGTTTTCCCTCACAATTTCTGATGTATGATGAGGGAGGGAGGCTTTGATCTCTTGATATTTTTCGTATGGTAAAATTGAGTGGTTTTGAAAACTTGCTGAAAGATCCTGTGACAATCTCACTTCTTGCAACTCCAATTTTCATTTCTTTTTTTTTTTACAATCACCAACTATGGTTCCAACTAGAGATTAGCAGAAGACCCCTGTGCCTGTCATTGTAAATGTCCTATCAACGCTTGTGCTGGGCCAGTTCATTGGAGATCGTGATCTATGTTATGCATAGCAGGCTGAAGTCCTGCTATGTGTAGCACAGGCGTTCAGACGATCGCAGCTTCAAGTCTCCTAAGGGAACTACAGAAGCAAGTGAAAAGTAAAAGAAATTTTAAAAAAAAATTTAAAAAAATTAAAAAACACAAGTTCAAGTCACCCACATTTTTCAATATTCAATATAAAACAATTAACAAAAAATTAAAAATACACATATTCGGTATCGCTGCATTCAGCAATGTCCAATCAAAATAAATTAATCCAATCAGTAAGCAGCGTAACGAGAAAAAAAATCGAAAAGCCAGAATGATCATATTTTTCGGACTATAAGATGCACCGGACCATAAGACGCACCCCAAGTTTTCAGAAGGAAAATAGGGGGAAAAAAGTGTCAAATGAGGGTGCGTCTGAATTCAGCTTACCGGGGGGATCGGCACAGGTGGAGGAGTGGTCACAGGGATTGTTCGATGGTCCAGGCTGGTGCGGTGGCATCTGGGAAAGCCCATCCCAGGCTGGTGCTGCGGTGATGCTCTGTGGTGCAAGGGGCTCCGCCTGCATTTTCCAACAGGTTTGATGGTGGTGGTGCTCTGTGGCGCGGCAGGGCTCCGACGGCATTTTTCGACAGGTTCGGCGGTGGTGGTGCTCTGTTGTGCAGTGGGGCTCCACCAGCATTTTGTGAAAGCACGAAAGCCCCCGCAGATCCATTGCTGCGATGTGGGAAGATGGCCACCGGGGGCAGCGCATGCTCAGATTGAGATCTCGGCAACGAGATCTCGGGACGAAATCTCATTGCCGAGCTCTCAATCTGCTGCAATGCAGTGTCGTCCAGGAAAATGGTCGCCGGGGAGGACGCATGGTCAGATTCAGATTTCGGCACCGAGATCTCCACCGCATCGCAGCAATGGATCTGTTGGGGCCTCCGGGCTTTCACAACATGCCGGCGGAGCCCACTGCAACAAAGAGCACCACTGCCACACCGCAGAGCATCACTACTGCACGGCAGAGCCCCACCATCACATTGCAGAGCAACACTGCCGCACCGCAGAGCACTACCGCCGCACCGCAGAGCAACACTGCCACCGCACCAGCCTGGGAAGGGAGGCTGCATCACCCTGCAGCGTCGGATCGGGACCGCCGTCACAGTTTTTTAAGTATATTGCGACTATATCACGCACTCCCATTTTCCCCCAAAATTTGGGGTAAAAAGTGCATCTTATAGTCCAAAAAATACGGTACTTTTTTTGGTCTTTGTAACATTGCAATAAAATGCAATAACAGGCGATCAAAACATTGTATCTACACCAAAATGATATGAATAAAAACATCAGCTGAGCATGCAAAAAATAAGCTTTCACCCAGCCCCAGATCCAGAAAAATGGAGACCCTACGGGTCTCGGAAATGATAAAAAATGTTTTCACTACTTAAATAAAAAAAGAACCTATGCATGTTTGGTATCTGCGTACTCATAATGACCTGGAGAATCATAATGGAAGGCCAGGTTTAGCATTTAGTGAACATGGTAAATAAAAAATCCCAAAACAATTGTGTAATTGCACTTTATTTGCAATATCATCACACTTTGAATTATTTTCCCATCTTCCAGTACACTATGTGGTTGAATCAATGGTGTCATTCAAAAGAACAACTCTTTCCACAAAAAAACAAGCTCACATATGGCCATATTGATGGAAAAATAAAAAAGTTATGACGCTGGGAAGAAAGGCGGCAAAAATGAAAGCACAAAAACGGAAAATCAAAAGGTGGGGAATGGGTTAAAAAGTTGTAATTCATTAATCTGTCTTTTAGATTTTTTTTTTGTCTAATTAATCGCGCTTAATTTATCATCCATTTTTTAAAAATGGTAACACAATATTGGCACAAAAACAGTTTGCAACACAGCTTCTTTCTCATTCTTTCTTTTTTTCTTTCCTTTTCCTATACTATAACATACAACCAGCTGTTTCCACCTGTAAAAATGTCACTTTCCTTCTTGTTTTTTTTCTACAATATAAATCACCAGTAATTGCACCTCCACCACTTACCAGACCCTTTCTTTGTCTTCAAGTAAGATTAAAGTAGACCTAAATTTCATTTTCACGCTACAGTGCATGACGTTAATATATATAGAGCAGTTTGATGGAAGTCTCACAAATAGGTAACAGCTGTAGCGTCCCCCTTGCTGTCTATGCAGGGTTGCCTACAAGACTTTTTATGTTTTTTATACAGTTTATCAAAAAATTACAAAATATTTTTTCCTGATATATTGGAAAACCATAATAAATCATGATTATAAGTGATACTTGTCCACAGCCCATAATTTTTCTATGTAGACATCAGCTGCATTCACTGTAAACTGTAAAATGATGACAAATATGTTCTAAAATAATCTGTATTAGTTTCTTCAGCTTAAGAAAATTAATGACGCCTTAAAAATTTTTTACAGACTGCAAAAAAAGTGCCCTATTTTTACAGACTGTCCTGGAATTTCTGGACAGTTGGTAACCCAGTGACTGCATCATGGAATATACACTACTGGGAATGACTGATGAAATTATGTTTGTGCAAGGTCAAAAATGTGTGTTCAATTTTTTCTTACCATTAGCCAACTCGCTATTGCCACTTAAAATGAATCTACGTGAATTAAATCGCACTTATACAAATATATAAATATATAAGATAAGCGAATTGCTTCAAAATGGACTGAATTCCACAAATTATTAATTCAACAGAATCTTAATTTTGGGCATTTGATTTCTGCAACTACAGTAAAATGTCAGCCAGATGGATAATAAAAAAAAAAAATAATAGTAAATAATACTTACCACTCCCTACCTGTGTTCTTTGTCCAGTCGTCAGCAAGGCCTTCATTGAGCCATTGTTGCTGTTTTTCAGCACCTGGGACCTTTGGTGTCTCCTGTACTGACTGTGCAGTGACTGCAGAACGTCGCACATACATCGTGAAATGTTATGTTGCAGCCCAATCAGTACAGCATACACTGAAGATAATTGGTACCATAAGATGCTAAGACTGCCCTGTGAGAACCAAGTAAAAAATAATGACCGGATCAGAGTGGCGCTAGTCCAAGTGAGGGCCAGGTGAGATTAATTAAAAAAAATTTTTTCATCTTTGTTATTATGTTATTAGGAAAAGACATCAGAACATAATACTCTATGTGTGATTTTTATTGAATAAATTCAATGCAAATCAAATTTCCTTGCCAAACTCGAAAAAAAAATTCTAAATTCTAATATCAGATTCAATCATCTTTAATATTTCTAAATATCTTTATCATTAAATATTTTTGTCATGCCTGTAAATTAACATAACATTGTTTTTAATGTCAGTTTATTCCATTGTATCTGCAGAATATCATCTGTCACCTTTACTTTGCGAAATTACACAGAGGCTAAAAATAATAATTGTGAAAAGTGCGCTAAACTCAGTGCTTGAGGAGAAATGTAATAAATAATACAAAAATGAAGTATTTTTAATATCAGATGGAGAGCACTTGGCGAGATGTGTCTGCAGATGACACTTATCCCCCCTCCCTGAGACTCTGCACCTTCCGTCCTTAATAAGAAACGACACCAGATGGAGGATGGAGAATTTCTGATGAGGCCCAGGCCCTCTGAGAGGCTCGAACGAAACTCTGGCATGTGCTGGGTTGACCTGTTACAACTTTTCAATTCCCTGGTCCCGGTGTTAGTGCTAAGGGATCAGACTTCCAAATTATCTGACATATTTGCTAAGCCCTCTTCTGCCATAAGGCTCCCTCCAGTGCTGGAAGGTATTCTACATCTAATTCAATTCTATATATGGTTTCAGTACCCAATGTCATAATAATAGACTGATTTTAAAACTCTGCAAAAGTTGGAACAGTAGTGGAACATTATTAAGTGGGTACATGGTTCCTTGTTTTAGGCTACATGGAAACTTTTAGTTGCACACCCCACTGGGCATCTTGCATGCAACATTTCATCCTCTAGGTATTCTGACATATGTTCAGGTGAAAGAATAAGTCTATGTCTAGATTTTTCCAGAGTTTAGCCCAAGACTCTGTTAGGTAATTTAGGCATAAAAGACATACTTCATTCATCCCCCTACTATTGATAGGCAATTTTCTTAAGAAACTCGATATTCACATAAGTAGAGAGCATTCATCCAACGGTCATCGGAGATGTCTACCTGAAGATATATAACAAAAATCAAATTGGTGATAGACTGGAATGAGTTGGCATGACCAAAGTCATGATAATGGAACCAACGTTTTAGCCAAAGGATAGAACAGGGCAGGGGATGATCTAATGCAAACAGGAGTCATAGCTAGAGAGCAAAACTTTACGGCAATATAATAATGCGGTGTGTCAGGAAGCAGAGTTAACTGGATACCACAACAGTTGGTCAAAATTGATCAAAAAACAAGGCTAGAGTAGGCCACCGACACTGGAGCTTGGCAGATCCCTGAACAGGTCATAATCCACTGTCTATTGTGATTGTTGGGCTTCCCCTGTTGCATTGATGCAACCTTTCTGGAGAAGAAAAGAAAGACCAGAACTGGTGCAAGATGAGATGGATGACGGGTCTGGTGACAATTATTGGGTTGAAGAATAGGGGGAGTCTGACAGATTGTCCATTGAGAGCACAGGTACAGATAAAACTGCGATTGTGGCATGGGACATTGTGGACAATGAACAAATACCCCTTGTTCCTCAGTCAAAGTATGTTGCCTAGGCTGTGGCCTCTTTCCAGTGGCGAAAGAGAGACAGTCTGACACTATTTTAGACACTAGTCTAGTAAGAAGTCTCAGTGGAGATTGCTCCATAGATTTTACATGCATTTTACATTTATAGCACATTACCATTGTTACTTTTGCGTATTTTTACATGACTTTATAAATACCTTACTATTGTCAAAATAATTTTTAACTATTATGACATATCTTTTCATTCTGTCATTGTGCAGACATATCTCTGCTTCATAAATATGGCAGTGACCGTGGTATATTTGTTTTTTTCCTGCCTTTTCTCTCTTTTTTATCATTTTTACAGAAAGGATTCTCCTGAAAATTTGGGGCATGACCCAATAAATGACATTGTATGAATCAGGTCTCCTAGGGGAGAGTTCATCATCATCCAACAATGATGTCTTTATGGTAGCTGAAAATGTCCTGTAGAGTCAACGCAGCCTAAACTGCACATAAACGTCCCCGAGAGGATGAGATTGCGATGGTGCACTCATATGTCCAATGTCTAGAACATTTCAGCTCAATAGTCACTGACAACAGTCAATTTGTCTGCTCCATGACTAGACAGGCTGTTCTGTTGAGTTAAACATCCTTCACATGCTATAGTATTAACCCAATAGTTCTCTAATTAATACAAAGAGAAAAAAATTCATTACATTCTACATTCGACATGTCTACAATTGCCCATTTATAATGACGGTTGTTCCCTGTTGTGCCTTTTAAGTTATTTTCGATATTTGGACTAATAGCACATTTTCCAGGATGAGCATTGGAGAGATTAAGCCTCATCAAATCAAGTAGTGGTACCATGACAACAGTATAACGTCGTAGGACATAAAGAAAAAGTAAAAAAAAATATCCAGAGCAAACTTTTTTTTATGTTCTGTTCAGTCTTTTTAAAACAATGAAGCTGTTCGGAGCTTTAGTAATCTGTAGTATCATAATTCTATACAAACGCATTTGATTACAGCTTACTTCTATATCACAGGGTGGATGCACAAAAATGTCAGGTGACTCCTGGCAATATTGCAGAAAAAAAGATTCTAGTGTTCAAGTTATTACTTAAAATGATGCCTTCTTTAAATCCATCAACCTGTAACACAGCAAACCTTCTACGCTTTTCAGGTCAGGGGTGGAAATATTATTGGTGCAAGCTCTGCAGCCAGGACCCAAGAAGTAAGGGGGCCCATTCCCATTTCCAAAAAATGATGGAATTGTGCATTATGATGAGCTATTGGACTGCAAAGGGCCCATGTATTGTTCTTGCATAGGAACCTTCTTCTGTATGTGTCTGCCAATGTTTCAGGCATATACTGCCTTTGGCCATAGACAGCTACTTGGCCCCTATATGCTATGACTAGGGTCAATATAGACCTTAGTGGGGGCTGACTTGCAACTTGGGGCATTTTAAAGATGTTTGCAGAAAGCTTGGAATCATTTTATTTACTTGGATGCTGTAATTGATCTTATGCAATATTATAATCATTTCTGCTTCTATTATACAGTAGTATTAATCAGCCCTGTGCTCCTTGCATTGATTTACTGGTGAGCCTGTGATAGGCTTATCTTATAGCAGCAGCCTATTAAAAACAGCAGAGCAGCAGAGGGAGGAGAGAGCAACAGTCTTAACCAATGAAGATACAGGGGGTGTGTCTCAGACTATCTCTATATTGGAACTGTAGCTAAGATGTACTAATTACAGATCACAGCACTTCCCAAATTAGCTGAGATACAGTGAACAACCAAGCAGCAAATTCTCCAAAAAATAAATAGCAGGCAATCATTTTCTGTAGATGTTTACTTGCATTTCATTTTTAAGCTCATGATTATCAGGACTAAGCAGTAGTGTTGAGCATTCCGATACCGCAAGTATCGGGTATCGGCCGATATTCGCGTTATCGGAATTCCGATACTTAATTCCGATACTTTTTCAATATCGTATACCGGAATCGGAAGTTCCCATAATTCTTTGAGAGGCAATGTGATGTTAGTCAGCCAATGATGAATCTTATGAAGTGTGGGCACATCCTGTAATGCTGCGGTCATCTTAACTAATGGCATGGCTGTGATTGGCTGCTGAAATGATGTCAGAATGCACTATAAAAGGCGCCGCAGCCATTTTAGCGTCACTGTGCTGTGAACTCAGTAAGGGACAGAACGCTACTCTGCTCACTCTGAGGGACAGTTAGATATTGCGATTTTGTGTACTACTGTGCTTTAGGCAGGCTAGTTTACCAACCGCTGTGTAAAGCTTCATTTTGCCAGTGTTGTTTTAACAGCTCTGTGCAAGGTGTGTGTGTGACAGTGCAGGTGACGCTGCAGTTTGCTCTGCATCCACCGCTGTTTGTAGGCATCTGCACGTGTCACTGACTCTTTTTTTTTTATTTTATTTGTGGAATTTGTGCAGCTCCATTATATTAGAAAAAAATCAAATCTATTAGTGTGACGTGCTTCCATCCGTATACAATACATTGGTTGCAAACACTATAGAAGTACAGAAAGGAGCCTTTCACAGCTACTGAACAGTTGTCTGCAGGGTTTACTGTAGTCTGTGAGCTTTTCATTTTGTGAGTGCAGATTACGCTCCAGTTAGTTCTTCAACCACTGCCGGTTGTAGTCTGCTGAGCGTGTGTCACTGCCTCATCCTTCACATTTTTCTCAAATTGGTGCTGCTCCATTTTAGTGGAAAGAAATCTAATCTATTAGTGTGACGCGCTTCCATCCGTATACAATACATTGGTTGCAAACACTATAGAAGTAGACAAAGGGGCCTTTAACAGCTACTGAACAGTTGTGTTTCAGTGTTCACTGTAGTCTGTGAGCTTTTCATTTAGTGAGTGCAGATTACGCTCCAGTTTGTTCTTCAACCACTGCCGGTTGTAGTCTGCTGAGCGTTTGTCACTGCCTCATCCTTCACATTTTTCTCTAATTGGTGCTGCTCCATTTTAGTGGAAAAAAATCTAATCTATTAGTGTGACGCGCTTCCATCCGTATACAATACATTGGTTGCAAACACTATAGAAGTACACAAAGGGGCCTTTAACAGCTACTGAACAGTTGTGTTTCAGTGTTGACTGTAGTCTGTGAGCTTTTCATTTTGTGAGTGCAGATTACGCTCCAGTTTGTTCTTCAACCACTGCCGGTTGTAGTCTGCTGAGCGTTTGTCACTGCCTCATCCTTCACATTTTTCTCTAATTGGTGCTGCTCCATTTTAGTGGAAAAAAATCTAATCTATTAGTGTGACGCGCTTCCATCCGTATACAATACATTGGTTGCAAACACTATAGAAGTAGACAAAGGGGCCTTTAACAGCTACTGAACAGTTGTGTTTCAGTGTTCACTGTAGTCTGTGAGCTTTTCATTTTGTGAGTGCAGATTACGCTCCAGTTTGTTCTTCAACCACTGCCGGTTGTAGTCTGCTGAGCGTGTGTCACTGCCTCATCCTTCACATTTTTCTCTAATTGGTGCTGCTCCATTTTAGTGGAAAAAAATCTAATCTATTAGTGTGACGCGCTTCCATCCGTATACAATACATTGGTTGCAAACACTATAGAAGTACACAAAGGGGCCTTTCACAGATACTGAACAGTTGTCTGCAGGGTTCACTGTAGTCTGTGAGGAATAACCACACTTAGGCCTTATAACTTTTCTGACTTTCTTTATCAATCTACCAAGATGAAGAAGTCAGTGAGTAAGGCACGTGGTCGTGGTCGTGGCCGTGGATTTGCAGCAGGGAGAGGACGTGGGGATTCTGTGGCTGCTGCCGCATCCAGTGACACAGCATCCACCAGTTTTCCCCGTGAGCGTTCCTTTATGCGCACTTTTGTAGGAGCTCAGCGTACCCCCCTGCTGCGTGAAGAACAAATTGAAGCCGTTGTTGGTTGGATGGCAGCCAATGCATCGACTTCAATAGCTTCCACCTCCTCTCAGGACCACAGCACTGTTGAACAACCATCAGTCTCTTCACCGCCTGCCAAATTGCCCAGGCAGTCAGAGAGCTCTGTACAGGAGCCAGCTGAGTCTCTGCTTCTGTTCTCAGAATCTGTTGGCTTGCAAACAGGGGCCCAGCCAAGCAGCATTCTGGAATGTGAAGAAGAGGCAGTATGCAGTGATGCGCAACAGCTGTGTCTCTCTGAATCTGAAGAGGCGGGTGAGCCAGTGCCGATGGTCAGCACACCGCAGAACGCATCTGATATGATGAGACTCAGTTGCCAGTTTCTGTTGAGCATGGTGCTGGCCAGACCACCCAACAACAGCAGGTGTTGGAAGAGGGTAGTGGTGGAGATGATGAGGTCCAAGACCCAACATGGCGTGAGGAACAGGAAGGTGGTGGGAGCAGCTCTGAGGAAGAGATTGCCCCAACGGTCCAAACAGTAGGGAGAGGTAGGCTGCAGACTCGCTTGCCTGTAGCCTCCAGTTTGGCACCCGTTCGGAGCAGTTCTCTTCCAACAGCCAAACCGGGCGCTCCCAGGACTTGCTCTGCGTGGTCCTTTTTTGATACAGTTGCAGATGATATTTGCTATGTCAAATGCAAGCTGTGTAATCAAAAAATTAAAAGAGGTAAAAGTGTCAGTAACCTTAATACAACAAATATGTGGAAACATGTGCGGTCAAAGCACTTTGTTGAGTTACAAAGACACACTGGAGATGTAGGCCAACCTACAGCACACCTACATCTTCAGCTCGTGTTGGAGCCTCTTCCTCCAGTTCACACACAGCTGGTTCGGCTTCCTCAAAGGATCGCCATGGAAGAACCTCTGTCACTGTTGTCCAGAGACACAGTGTTATTCCACCCACAGCTGAAAGTTCCCTGTCATCCTCACACACCCAGGCCACAAAACAGCCATCGGTAGCACAGGCATGGGATAAAAGACGGCCATACTCGGCAAACCATCCACGAGCACAGGCTCTGAATGCTGGCATTGCAAAACTCTGTCCCTTGAAATGCTGTCATTCTGGCTGGTGGAGACTGACAGTTTCCGTGAATTAATGGCATTGGCAGTCCCACAATACAATGTGCCCAGCCGATTTTATTTCAGCAGGCAAGCCGTCCCTGGTCTGCAAAAGCATGTTGAGGCAAAAATTAAACATGCGCTACTAAACGCCGTCAGTAGCAAGGTCCACCTGACCACCGATGCGTGGACCAGTACCCATGGCCAGGGACGATACCTTTCACTCACTGCCCATTGGGTGAATGTTGTGGAGCCGGTTACAGATCTTGCGAGTGGCGCTGTACGTGTTCTGCCAACTCCAAGGATTGCTGGAATCAAGTCTGTCCACATTGACTCCTCCTCCTACTCCAGTTCCTCAGAATCATCGCTGCAGGAGCCGTCATGGTCTACCTCCACATGGACCCGTGGACGCTTACCTGATGCGACCGATATGAGCACAGCCGTGGCCAAACGGCAACAGGCCGTTCTGAAATTTATTCCCATGGGGAATCGAAGCCACACAGCGCAGGAGGTCTGGAATGCCATCAAGCAGGAGAGCGACGTGTGGTTTTTGCCAGCGAATCTCCAGCCAGGCTTGGTAGTGTGTGACAATGGCCGAAATCTGGTGGCAGCTCTGGGCCTTGGCAAACTCACTCACATACCATGTCTGGCACATGTGCTCAACTTGGTCGTGCAGAGTTTTTTGAGGGACTATCCGGATCTTGATGCACTGCTGCACAAGGTCCGCCTACAGTGCGCTCACTTGCGACGTTCCAGCATGGCCAGATCGCGCATTGCAGCTCTGCAACGCAGATTGCGCCTTCCTGAACATCGCATCATATGTGACGTATCCACCAGGTGGAATTCAACGTTACATATGTTGGAGCGGTTGTGTGAGCAGCAGCCAGCAGTAATGGAGTATCAGCTGCATCAGGCGCAATCAACACGCAATTTGCGCCGTCCACACTTCACCATTAATGAGTGGGCCACTATGAAGGACATGTGCCACGTTTTGCGTGCGTTTGATGAGTCAACGCGGATGGCGAGTGCAGATGATGTACTTGTCAGCCTGACTGTCCCCCTTATCTGCCTGCTTCAAAAAACACTGCAAGCAATAAGGGATGAGGTTTTGGAAGAGGTGGAGGATGAGGAGTCACAAATTCCATCACCTTCTGGAAAGTCAGCGCAACGTGGTTCCTCACAAAGGGCTGGGCAGGGCTCACTTTGTGAGGAGGATGAGGAGGAGGAGTCAATGGAGGAGGAAGACATCGCTCCAGAGGGAGGTACACAACGCTCTAGTCAGTATGTAGAGCGAGGGTGGGGTGATGCAGAGCAGGCAGAGATGACGCCTCTTGCAGAGGACAGCGTTTCTTTGCCAGTTGGGAGTCTGCAGCACATGGTTGATTTCATGCTGCAGTGCCTAAGAAACGACCGCCGCATCGCCCACATTCTCACGACGTCTGATTATTGGGTGTACACCCTCCTAGACCCTCGCTACCGGGACAACGTCAAAAGCCTCATCACACCGTTGAACCGGGAGCGTAAAATGCGGGAGTACCAAGACACACTGGTGCAATCCCTAATGTTCTACCTTACTGCCGAGAGCACTGCTGCTGCTACTGCTTTACAAAGCAGCTCTGTGCGTCGAGGCAGTGTAGAGAGCTGTGCAACAAGAGGGAGCACACGCAGTGCCTCTGCACAGGGAAAGACCAGTATGTTAAAAATGTGGAAAAGTTTTGTGGCAGCGCCACAAATGTCTACACCATCCGAGAGGGCTCCAGTCAGCGGGAGGCAACGTATCCGTCAGATGGTGACAGACTACTTGGCTTTGCCTCTCAGTGTACTCCCAGATGGCTCTTCCCCATTCAAGTTTTGGGTCTCTAAGCTGGATACATGGCCAGAGCTTAGCCAGTATGCATTGGAGGTGCTGGCTTGCCCTGCTGCCAGTGTATTATCGGAGCGCGTCTTTAGTGCTGCAGGTGGTGTACTAACAGACCGTCGCATGCGACTATCCTCCGATAATGTAGACCGGCTTACTTTTCTGAAAATGAACAAGGCATGGATCTCGGCAGAATTTGTCTGTCCGTTTTCAGATTAAATAACTGGTTCGCAACGTTATCCATGTCTCCTGTTATGTTCATCTTTCTACCACCTGAACTCTACTCCCTGGGCTCCAACACTGCCAGTTGCTGCTCAGAAGTGTCGTGTCCACAGAACAAAACACAAGCTCTACTGTTAGTGGGGTTCAGTAACGCCAGCTGTTCCCCTGCTGTGTGAACGGCAAGAAGTCTCCTGTTCCCGACACATGGACAGAAAAACACATGACCAACATGCTCCAAATAGGGAAGAGCCGTCACCCTGCTTGTTATGCTGAAAACATGAAATTGTGAAGTTTTGCAGGCCTAGAATGATAAATTTTTATGACAAATATGGACAAATAATAATTTGTCATCACAGCGCATATCTGCACATGTCTATTAGAAATGGTAACAAAAAATAAAACATAGTCTACTCTTCACATTTTGAAATTAATGCATAAAAGTACATTTCATACTTATGAATTAATGCTTTTTAAGGAACTTTATCTGTACCTGTAAGATAATGCAGTCAATGGATGTACGAATCATTAAAATCCTCATCATCATCATCACGAGTTTTATTTATGACAGACATTATAAAATACACATACTGATGCCAACTGTAACTTCAAACACCATATATGAAATGGCCAGCATGTAAACATGGTAATAATGTCCAATAATAAATTATTACATCTAGAAAGTGCATCATGCATACTGACAATAGGTAGTTATACCTGCAAGTGCTGTTGAAACAACCACAAGAGATATAAATTAATACTGGTATATAGGTATCACAGTGCATAGTTACTCATGGACAATGTTGATGTAATACTGTATCTCAATTAAGTCAGCGTCAACCATTAGGCTTGTTAGTCTTGTACATTGTTAAAGAGGGAACGTAATTTTTTTGTTTGTCATAGGTGGAGTATTACACATTAAATTATTACTGCTGTATTTTTTTTTGCATCCCTAGTGCGCAATAACGCAGCCTAACCTCACATTTTATAGTCAGCTAATTGCCACACGCTACCCTACCCTACGCGTGACAGTAGGAAGGTAGTGTTGACGGATAAAGCTTTGCGCAACCAGACATTCTTTTACCCTCTTCAACACTCTACAAGCAAAAAATGCATGATTTCAGCCGCAGACTTTATTGACGTACAGTATAACATCGGCATTACCCATCAGAGGCTGTCCACTGTCTGATACAGACATAGAATATACCTTTGCTATCCGTAGCCTTTGTTTCACCTACACTTGCAGGCACACACTTAAATTGTGACAAACAATGCCTAATGTTTTTTAAATGGTTATTTTTTATCGTACATTATTGTATCATCAATCATCACATTGATGAGTCCATGCTGGACATGTCATACATGCTATAGAAAGTTACGATTTTATGAACTTAAATAATTGAAATGTCTGTGACTGTCACATAAAATTTGCGATGATGATGATGAGTGACTATTACAAAATCCATTGTCTTCACTATGTTATGGTTTAACATAGCGTTCCTTAAGCATTATTCATAAAAAAAAAATGGACTTTTATTCTTAAATTTACAACACTATATTTTGTTACCAATTTTTTGGGTGTTGTGTTGTTCCATTTATTTTTGGCATGTGCATATATGCGTTTATATTTGTATTTTCTTTATTTTTCCTTCTTGAAATTAGAAAACATGTGTATCTTTGTACCGTGTTAGCCAGTAGATAGAAAAATATTTAGACTTCAGAGTCAGCAGTGGTTGATACCTTTTAATGGATAACTGAAAAGATGGAAACAAATTGCAAGCTTTCAAGGCTACTCACGTCTCTTCATCAGGCAAAGACTAAATAAAAAAATTAAGCATCACATATTTCTATACACAACAGGACACAGGAATAGTGCAATAGGTAAACAAGTAAGTGACGTGTATCAGAACTGTCATTATCTCACAGGGATGAACATAAATATTGGAACAGTTCCTAGATAAGGATAGAAAGTTTGATTGCCCTCTCATTGGCGTGTTTTTTTGGGTTTTCATGACCCTGGAAGGGCATAGACGCAGATTCCTTAATTGATATAGAATGACATAAATCCATGTGATCTATTCATTCCATACTAACAGTGTCAAAGGTCATGATGAGCTTATATTCTGAAACCTTTGTACGTTTCTCATATTTGAAGTTATATTTTAATACCAGTAATTCCATATCCATCATGCTATGACCGGGCATACAAAAGTCTTTTGCCACAGGTAAATTCATTAATTTATCTGTGATTGTGTGGCGCTGATAATTCATCCTTGTTCTCCTTTTTGTTGCCGGTCTCCCCTCACTTGTCCCTCCCTCACTTGTCTTAGCTATTCCTGTGTCCTGTTGTGTGTAGAAATATGTGATTCTTCATTTTTGGCTTTACTCTTAGCCTGATGAAGACACCTGAGTAGTCTCGAAAGCTTTGAATTTGTTACCATATTTTCAGTTAGCCATTAAACGTTATCAACCACAGAGGACTGTCAAGTATAAATATTTTTCTATTCTTGTAATTGAAATTCATCATTTTATTGTCGTAGTAAAACTTCATTTATTCTTGTTTGAAGTACATACATTTGCAATGGCCAACATAACAAGGCAATAACTCAATATTTTATGCCTACACCCTCCTTGACCCTGGGCTTCAACAGCGCCAGTTGCTGCTCAGAAGTGTTAGATGCACAGATGAAAACAATCGCTGATGTGTTTCTGGGGTTCAGTAACGCCTGCTGTTCCCCTGCTGTGTGTCTGGCAAAAAGTCCTGCTGCCTCCACCATGTTCTCTTCTCATCCCTGGGCTACAACACCGCCAGTTGTTTCTCGGAAGTGCTGTTAGCACAGTTAACACTGCTCCATGTGTTACTGGGTTCAGTAATGTCAGCTGTTCCCCTGCTGTGTGACGGCAAAAAGTCCTGCTGCCTCCACCATGTTCTCTTCTCATCCCTGGGTTACAACACCGCCAGTTGTTTCTCGGAAGTGCTGTTAGCACAGTCTAAAACTTGCTCCCGTGTTACTGGGGTTCAGTAATGTCAGCTGTTCCCCTGCTGTGTGAACGGCAAAAAGTCCTGCTGCCTCCACCATGTTCTCTTCTCATCCCTGGGTTACAACACCGCCAGTTGTTTCTCGGAAGTGCTGTTAGCACAGTTACACTTGCTCCTGTGTTACTGGGGTTCAGTAATGTCAGCTGTTCCCCTGCTGTGTGAACGGCAAAAAGTCCTGCTGCCTCCACCATGTTCTCTTCTCATCCCTGGGTTACAACACCGCCAGTTGTTTCTCGGAAGTGCTGTTAGCACAGTCTACACTTGCTCCCGTGTTACTGGGGTTCAGTAATGTCAGCTGTTCCCCTGCTGTGTGAACGGCAAAAAGTCCTGCTGCCTCCACCATGTTCAATTCTCATCCCTGGGTTACAACACCGCCAGTTGTTTCTCGGAAGTGCTGTTAGCACAGTCTACACTTGCTCCCGTGTTACTGGGGTTCAGTAATGTCAGCTGTTCCCCTGCTGTGTGAACGGCAAAAAGTCCTGCTGCCTCCACCATGTTCTCTTCTCATCCCTGGGTTACAACACCGCCAGTTGTTTCTCGGAAGTGCTGTTAGCACAGTTAACACTTGCTCCTGTGTTACTGGGGTTCAGTAATGTCAGCTGTTCCCCTGCTGTGTGAACGGCAAACAGTCCTGCTGCCTCCACCATGTTCTCTTCTCATCCCTGGGTTACAACACCGCCAGTTGTTTCTCGGAAGTGCTGTTAGCACAGTTAACACTTGCTCCTGTGTTACTGGGGTTCAGTAATGTCAGCTGTTCCCCTGCTGTGTGAACGGCAAACAGTCCTGCTGCCTCCACCATGTTCTCTTCTCATCCCTGGGTTACAACACCGCCAGTTGTTTCTCGGAAGTGCTGTTAGCACAGTTAACACTTGCTCCTGTTTACTGGGGTTCAGTAATGTCAGCTGTTCCCCTGCTGTGTGAACGGCAAAAAGTCCTGCTGCCTCCACCATGTTCTCTTCTCATCCCTGGGTTACAACACCGCCAGTTGTTTCTCGGAAGTGCTGTTAGCACAGTTAACACTTGCTCCTGTGTTACTGGGGTTCAGTAATGTCAGCTGTTCCCCTGCTGTGTGAACGGCAAAAAGTCCTGCTGCCTCCACCATGTTCTCTTCTCATCCCTGGGTTACAACACCGCCAGTTGTTTCTCGGAAGTGCTGTTAGCACAGTTAACACTTGCTCCTGTGTTACTGGGGTTCAGTAATGTCACTGTTCCCCTGCTGTGTGAACGGCAAACAGTCCTGCTGCCTCCACCATGTTCTCTTCTCATCCCTGGGTTACAACACCGCCAGTTGTTTCTCGGAAGTGCTGTTAGCACAGTTAACACTTGCTCCTGTGTTACTGGGGTTCATTAATGTCAGCTGTTCCCCTGCTGTGTGAACGGCAAAAAGTCCTGCTGCCTCCACCATGTTCTCTTCTCATCCCTGGGTTACAACACCGCCAGTTGTTTCTCGGGAAATGCTGTTAGCACAGTTAACACTTGCTCCTGTGTTACTGGGGTTCAGTAATGTCAGCTGTTCCCCTGCTGTGTGAACGGCAAAAAGTCCTGCTGCCTCCACCATGTTCTCTTCTCATCCCTGGGGTTTCAACACCGCCAGTTGTTTCTCGGAAGTGCTGTTAGCACAGTTAACACTTGCTCCTGTGTTACTGGGGTTCAGTAATGTCAGCTGTTCCCCTGCTGTGTGAACGGCAAAAAGTCCTGCTGCCTCCACCATGTTCTCTTCTCATCCCTGGGTTACAACACCGCCAGTTGTTTCTCGGAAGTGCTGTTAGCACAGTTAACACTTGCTCCCGTGTTACTGGGTTCAGTAATGTCAGCTGTTCCCCTGCTGTGTTAACGGCAAAAAGTCCTGCTGCCTCAACTTTAATTTCCATGGGTACCTTCTGCTACCCATCCGGGTTCCAGTACCGTCAGCTGGTTCTCCGCAGTGCCTTTGGCCTAGGTGCCTCCATGTCGGTATCCGAGTTCCAGCAACGTCTGCTGGTCCTTGGTAGTGCTTTGGAGCACAGGTACCTCCTGCTTAGTAACCGTGTCCCAGTAACGTCAGCTGGTCCTCGGTTGTGCCATTGGCTCTTTTCCTTCTGCTAACCCTCCGGGTTCCAGCACAGTCAGCTGGTCCTCGTTACTTTCATTGGCTCTTGTACCTTCTGCTACCCATCCGGGTTCCAGTACCGTCAGCTGGTTCTCCGCAGTGCCTTTGGCCTAGGTGCCTCCATGTCGGTATCCGAGTTCCAGCAACGTCTGCTGGTCCTTGGTAGTGCTTTGGAGCACAGGTACCTCCTGCTTAGTAACCGTGTCCCAGTAACGTCAGCTGGTCCTCGGTTGTGCCATTGGCTCTTTTCCTTCTGCTAACCCTCCGGGTTCCAGCACAGTCAGCTGGTCCTCGTTACTTTCATTGGCTCTTGTACCTTCTGCTACCCATCCGGGTTCCAGTACCGTCAGCTGGTTCTCCGCAGTGCCTTTGGCCTAGGTGCCTCCATGTCGGTATCCGAGTTCCAGCAACGTCTGCTGGTCCTTGGTAGTGCTTTGGAGCACAGGTACCTCCTGCTTAGTAACCGTGTCCCAGTAACGTCAGCTGGTCCTCGGTTGTGCCATTGGCTCTTTTCCTTCTGCTGACCCTCCGGGTTCCAGCACAGTCAGCTGGTCCTCGTTACTTCCATTGGCTTTTGTACCATCACCAACAGGACAAAGAAGGTTAAGACAAACTACAAGATACAGAACAAGAGACAGAAGAACAATAAGCAGAAGATCAAAAAGCAGAAGAACATTAAGTATAAGACCAAAATGAAGAGCAAAATATATGCTCTAAATTATAAGCAGAAGAAGACTAAGCAGTGTATGGGGGTGAGTCCGTTCCTCCTCGTGGTGCCCCTGGAAAATGCCTGCTGCTGCTGCAGGCTAAACTGAACACGGACAAATACTGTTGTAATTTAAATCTTTTGTGACAGCAAGAACGGAAGAATGAAAAATTCATACTTTGACAGATTACAAGTACAGGATTCTCTGTCACAAATAAGAATATGATGAAGAAGATGAAGTACAATATGAATTAGAATAATAGTTTAATAAGAAGAATATGAGTAATGTTAACAAAAAGATGAATAGCAAGAAGTTTAAGAAGAAGATAAAGAAGGTGAAGATGAAGAATAATTTGATGACAAAGATGATGCTGCTGAAGATTATGAAGGAGAAAGTGTGTCAAAAGTTAAAAAGGTGAAGAGCATGGAAGTTGTGAAACATACATATTTGCCAAAATAGAAAAAAGGTTAACAACATTGTCAATTTCTTCGTCAATCCGAACGTATTTCCTAAAAAAAAAAAATTAATGCTATTCCATTGGATTGGGTTAAACATCTATGCCTTTAATGTCTCCTCAACCTCCCCAATACATTCTACATTACTCTTTGTTGTTTTCCTTCATGTACAATTAACCTACAAGGCAAGAATGGGGTTTTTTAATTTCGATATTTTGTTCCCATAGACTTACATTGGACTTCCGGTATCGGTATCGGGTATCGCCGATATTTTTTGGGTATCGGCGATACCATTCCGATTCCGATACTTTTGGATATCGGAAAGTATCGCTCAACTCTACTAAGCAGTCATTTTAATTTAGAAATAATTTCAGCAACACCGAAGGAGCAATGGAGATTTCCAGTTTTAGGTTTCATTTATAACAAAACTATGCCATAATAATAGGATTTCACGTTTGTTAGAGTCCTTATTTCTAGGTCCTCAATTTATTCTGAAAAATGATCACCTGGCCATCCACTGTGCAAGTTAACTGCAGCAGAATACCTTTCAAGTATAGAAGGGGTCGTGCTTCAGCACCCTATAAACCAAGTGACCATGTATCTATATTGCCTAGAAAACTTTGAAGGGGATGCAATGTTAACAGTGTTGTCCAGCCTTAGGGTACAAGTCTGAAATCACTCTGTATGACTGTAGACTTGACCTCACGTATGTGATATGCAAACATGTGGTCACGTGTTGACTAGACGTGTGCTGCCTCACTCAGTGCAAGTGAACTGATTGAGGCTGGACAAGTCTAGTCGGAATGGAGCTGGAAGTATGCAAATCACAAACTTGTGGTCAGTGACATAACTAGAGTCTGATGGTACACGATTTGGATCAGGACCCCCATCCTCAATATATATATTGTAGTGTGGCTAATGGTCACATAGTTGATGGGAGGTATGTGTCACAGAGATAGCTTGTCTCTGTGATGTAACCCGGAGTATTTTCTCTAGTGCATGAAAGCACTAAGAGGTTCGTGTGGTGCACCCGGGTAAGATTAACGGGTAGGTATGAGAGATGGGCGGGTCTAGCTACCCACATACCTCACCTCTGGGTATGGTTAATAGCCTATATAATAGAGACTGTTGTTTGGCACATGGTCTGTATGTTGGGAGACAGAAAACCTACTGTGTGTGCTTGGCTCCAGACAGAGCCTGAATACTGGACACTACCCCAGCTTGTGTGCCCACAGGCCTAGTGGAGCAGAGCCCTGCTATGGATATTCTGTATTTTGGTTGCCTGATTTAAAGGCTGTTTGTTTTCTGTTTTTCTTCTGGGTTTATGAAGCAATAAACCCACATGAACTTTTAAAGGAACAAGCCTCCTGTTTTCCTCCCGTCTCACCCAAGTGAGTAAAACCCCTACAATTGGTGCTAGATGTGCAGGTGTAAGGTTCTATGTATATATTCCTGAAACTCAGTTTGTTCGTCAGCCATTTTACTTTCTGTCTTGCTGCAGCTATCTTGCCCTCAGTCAAAATGGAGTTTCCAGCTTGCATGTTCCCGCCCTGATTCTCTCCTTTGCTTCTTAAGCAGCCACAGCTGAGCAATCAGTGCTTCAGAATCTAGCCTGCAGTGAACCTGTGACTTGACTCCTGTAAGCCTTGGACCTTGTACTCCAGCTATTCCTACTGAGGAACTCTGAAGCACTTGTGGACTCTGAACCCTGCTCTTTGAAAGACCCACGTTTGCATGGACTTACGGTAACAGAGAAGAAGATCCTGAATCTGTATTGGAGTGATTGCTGAGCTTGGATTACTTGGCCTGCTGTGTCTCCTGTTTCTGTGTCTGCAAACTGTGTGACTATTTCTGCCAACTTGTATGAAGTAATACAGGACTTTTCTATATCAAACCTGTGACTCCTGTGTTTTCATCGCACCCAAGCACAAGACGCTATATGAACTGTACTACATACATTACAAGATTCTGAAGCCAAAACGTTAGTGTCTGCTGGGTCTGGAAGGCTGTGTCTGCTGTACTGTGGATATCAGACGTCCGGTTGTACTTTCTGTGATGACAGTGGTTGTGACTTCTCACAACCATTCCAGGTGAGCAATTCCTTAAGTTTTTTCTTTTTGCAGTGTTACCACAGGTAAACACTATTGTTTTTTATTTTTCCTTCTTTTCTCTTTTTTGTCTGCTGTAACTCTGGATATCAGATGTCTGGTTGAAACTTTCTGTGATGATAGTGGTTGTGACTTCTCACAACCATTCCAGGTGAGCAGTTCCCTTATTTTTTTTTCTCTCTGCAGTGTTGCCACAGGTGAACACTATTGTTTTTTTTTCTCTCCTCTTCTTCCAGTAATCCTGTCTTAAAAGATCTGGAAAATGGAGGCCCGCATAAAGGAACTTTGCGGAGTGACTGATAATATCCTTGCAGATTTGCAGAATATAAAGACCCGTTTTACAAATCTACAGGACCTCAATAATCACAATTTGCAAGTGGTTGGACAGACTACCCAGGATTTGCGAGCCAGGATTGAGGTTCTAGAGGGGCGAGTCCAGGCTCCTGCCGTAGCCCCGAGTGCTGGGATTCCCAAGTTGCCCCCTTTTCGTTTTGGCGGTGAACGTGAGAAATTCAGGGGATTTATTAATCAATGCAATCTTTTTTTTTCTGCACATGCTTCACAATTTCCCACTGAACGATCTAAGGTGCTTACTATAATTATGTTGCTTACCAACAAGGCTTTAATGTGGGCAAACCCTCTGATTGAGACTGAGGATGATTGTTTGAATCACCTTGATGATTTTATTTCAGCCTGGGGCAGGTGTTTGATGACCCCAATCGAGGTGCAACAGCTGAAGCAGCCATGTTAGCTTTGCGCCAAGGTAAGCACTCGGTAGCTGAATATGCCTTGGATTTCAGGAGATGGGCCCTTGATACCACCTGGGACAGTTCCGCCAAAAAATCTATTTTTCGAAAGGGGTTATCTCACTGATTAAGGATGAACTTGCTCGTGCCGACCCTCCCACTGCGTTAGGTGACTTTATTAACTACTGCATCCGTATTGATACTCGTCTGACTGAACGCAGGCAAGAGAGATGGTTCGAAAGCAATCGTACTAACCTTTTCCTACCTTCCTCTCCAGCTAAGGAACCTTTGAGTAGGATTACACGGGAACCTGAACCTGAACCCATGCAGGTAGACTCTTTACAACGACGGGTTAGTGATGCACGCAAGGAACATCGTTTTAAGGAGAATCTATGTTTCTATTGTGGTAAGTCAGGGCACTTCATTATAAACTGCCCCAGCCGTTCTCGTAAGACTACTGCAGCACTCATTCATTGTGAGTGTTGCGAGAGGGGATCTGTCAGGTCCGAGCCTCAGGCTCCAGAGAGATCTGCAGCAACAGATCTTGATTTCTCGGACTTAAACTCCGTTACCTCTGAGGAAGTTGACTGTGTAAACGCTGCCATTTTTCAAGTTTCCTCAGCGGTGTCCCAGCTGAGTTGTAAGAAAAACAATTCTCATTGCTTTCTTTCCATCAAACTCTGGGTTGACTCAGCTTGGGTGTCTAGCTCTGCTATGATCGACTCAGGGGCAAGTGGAAATTTTATGGATGTCTCCTTTGCTCTGAAACAGGGAATACGTTCAGTGAAGAAGGCTACTCCAGTACAGATGGAAACTGTGGATGGCTCCCTGCTGACCTCTGGACCAGTGGATCAGGAAACAGAGCCTTTGAGGGTTCTTATGGGTAAAGATCATCAAGAGAAACTGTCCTTTATGCTTATCTCTTCTCCCCACTTTCCCATTATTCTAGGGCTACCATGGCTGCAGGCTCAGAATCCTACCATTAACTGGGAGACCAAGGAATTACACTTTCCAGAGAAACAGATGAGTCCAAAAGTTTCAGCTTGCTCTGTTCCTAAAGGAATCATGTCAGTCCCTGAACTACCAGCTGTATACCAGGACTATGTGGATTTATGTGACAAGAAGAACGCTGACCAGCTTCCTCCTCACCGTCCATATGATTGTCCAATTGAATTATTGCCTGGAGCAGAGATACCTTTTGGTAAGATCTACCCCTGGCGGGGCCCGAGCTAAAGGCTTTAAAGGATTACATAGATGAAAATCTAGCCAAGGGCTTCATACGCCCCTCTTCATCTCCTGCAGGTGCACCCATCTTCTTTGTAAAGAAGAAAGATGGATCTCTGAGACCATGCGTAGACTATAGGGAACTCAATAAGGTTACTATTAGAAACCGTTATCCATTGCCTTTAATCCCTGAGTTATTGGAGAGAGTGCGACATGCCAAAATTTTTTCTAAACTAGATCTTCGTGGGCCTATAACTTAGTCCGTATTAGACCTGGGGATGAATGGAAGACTGCATTCAGGTCACGCTATGGACACTTTGAATATCTAGTTATGCCTTTTGGTCTGAGTACCGCCCCAGCCACTTTCCAACACTTGGTGAATGACATCTTCAGGGATCTCCTAGATACATTCGTGGTAATTTATTTGGATGATATTCTAATTTTTTCTAACTCCACAGAGGAAATCATGGACATGTGAGAATGGTCTTGGAACGTCTAAGACAAAATCATCTTTACATCAAACTTGAAAAGTGTGAATTCCATAGGACCGAAAATCAATTTCTGGGGTATGTACTGTCTAACAAGGAATTAGTATGGATGGAAGCAAAACCCAAGCCATCAAGGATTGGCCAAGTCCTAGAAATGTGAAGGAGGTACAGCGCTTCATCGGGTTTGCCAACTTCTATAGACATTTCATTAGAAATTTCTCTGAGGTAGTGTCACCTATCACCAACTTACCCGGAAAGAGTCTAGGTTTTCCTGGACTCCCCAAGCCCAGGAAGCATTTTCCCGTCTAAAAGATAAATTTACCACTGCACCTATCCTAGTACATCCCAACCCCGAGCTTGCCTTCATAATAGAGGTGGATGCTTCAGACTGTGCCGTTGGGCTATACTCTCTCAGAGAACAGGTGAGAAGAATATCTTGCATCCCTGTGCCTTCTTTTCCCAGCAGTTGTCTTCGGCTGAGAGGAACTACGATGTGGGCAATAGAGAGTTGTTGGCCATTATTGCCGCCTTCAAAGAATGGAGACACCTTCTTCAGGGAGCTGCACAGCAAATAGTCGTCCTGACAGACCATCGTAACCTTGAGTTTATCAGGTCGGCTAAGTGCCTGACTCCTCGCCAGGCTCGCTGGAATCTTTTCTTAAACCAATTTAATTTTATCATCTCTTATAGACCAGGATCGCGCAATGGAGAGGCTGATGCACTCTCTAGGATTTACTCAGCAGAGACACGTCCAATTACTCCGCCTAAGACTATTCTTCCTGACTCTAGATTTCTAGGAGTAATTCATAATCAAGAACTACTTAAGGACATCAAGGAAGCATACCATGCGGATTCCTTTTTGGCACACCCCCAAGGGACGTAAGTCTTGTCTTTAAGAATGGTGTGTGGATTCAGGGACAACGTCTGTATATTCCTGAAACAGTCAGATTAAGAGTATTGCAACTCATTCACGATTCCAAGATAGCTGGGCATAGAGGAATTCTAAAGACACAGGAATTTCTTTCTCGTTTCTTTTGGTGGCCCACTTGCAGGAAGGATGTTTTGAATTATGTCACTTCATGTGAGGTCTGTGCAAGATGCAAAACACCTCGCTCCTCACCAACTGGTCTGTTACAGCCTCTTCCCACCCCGTCCCGCCCGTGGGGATCCATTTCTATGGACTTCATTGTGGAGTTACCAACCTCTCAGGGGAAGAACACCATTCTAGTGGTGGTTGACCGTCTAACAAAGGCAGCTCATTTTATCCCTTGTGTCGGCTTACCCACTGCAAAACAGACATCAGATTTGATGATTAAAGATGTGTTTCGCTTACATGGAGTACCGGATGAGGTTATTTCGGATCGAGGGGTGCAATTCACTTCTAGGTTTTGGCAAAATTTCTGTGCAGCATTGGACATTAAAGTAAACCTTTCTTCTGCTTTTCATCCCCAGACTAATGGACAGACCGAACGAACCAATCAAACCCTGGAGCAGTATCTCCGCTGCTTTATCTGCCACCTACAGGATGATTGGGTGGATCTACTTCCATTAGCTGAGTTCTCGTATAACAACTCTCAGAGTGCCTCCACTAAACAGTCTCCTTTTTACTCTAATCTAGGTTATCATCCTAACATTCTACCACGATTTCCCATAGAAACGCCTTTACCAGCAGTGGCTGAAAGAATCACGTCTTTACAGAAGAATATGGATCTTCTAAAGGAAAATCTGGAATCGGCTCAAGAAAGGTACAAGAAAGCAGCAGATAAATTTCGTAAACCTGCACCAGCTTTCAAGGTAGGAGACTTGGTCTGGCTGTCAACCAGAAATCTTAAGTTAAGGATTCCATCGTCTAAGTTGGGACATAAGTACATTGGACCCTATAAAATCAGTAAAATTATAAGTGCCGTTGCTTGTCGTCTTCAACTGCCCAGAACTATGAGAATCCACCCTGTCTTTCATGTATCCCTACTAAAGGCTGCGACACCCAATACGTTTCCTGGACGTTCCTCTCCTTGCCCTGACCCAGTGCTAGTCGATGGTCAGGAAGAATTTGTGGTGGAAAGGATTTTAGATTCCAGGTTGTATAGAAATCAGTTACAATATCTGATTAAATGGCAGGGCTACCCAGTGGAGGACAACTCATGGGAACCGGTCAATAACGTTAATGCTCCTCGCTTGCTCCGTCAGTTTCATCAGAGGTACCCACACAAGCCTGGTCTGAGGTCATCCGGAGGTTGTCCTTAAGGGGGGAGTAATGTAAGGTTCTATGTATATATTCCTGAAACTCAGTTTGTTCGTCAGCCATTTTACTTTCTGTCTTGCTGCAGCTATCTTGCCCTCAGTCAAAATGGAGTTTCCAGCTTGCATGTTCCCGCCCTGATTCTCTCCTTTGCTTCTTAAGCAGCCACAGCTGAGCAATCAGTGCTTCAGAATCTAGCCTGCAGTGAACCTGTGACTTGACTCCTGTAAGCCTTGGACCTTGTACTCCAGCTATTCCTACTGAGGAACTCTGAAGCACTTGTGGACTCTGAACCCTGCTCTTTGAAAGACCCACGTTTGCATGGACTTACGGTAACAGAGAAGAAGATCCTGAATCTGTATTGGAGAGTGATTGCTGAGCTTGGATTACTCTGGCCTGCTGTGTCTCCTGTTTCTGTGTCTGCAAACTGTGTGACTATTTCTGCCAACTTGTATGAAGTAATACAGGACTTTTCTATATCAAACCTGTGACTCCTGTGTTTTCATCGCACCCAAGCACAAGACGCTATATGAACTGTACTACATACATTACAGCAGGCAGTGTCCCCAACAGAGACGTGCGACTGCTAGAGGAAGGACTTCATGTCCTAAGTTAGTCTGTCTCAAGCCAGCAAGCATCGCCAGACAAAATGGAGGACCTGCTGAAACACCTGGTCCAGTCGTAGCAGCAACAGCAAGAGACCAACAGGCTTTTGTTACACCAGATCCCGTAGCAGCAACAGCAAGAGACCAACAGGCTTTTGTTACATCAGATTCAGCAGGAGCAACGGCAGCAGATGCTGCTTCTGACATCTGACATCCAGGGCACAACGAGCGCCCCAACTCCAGGTCCGGCTGATGACGCCCATGTCTCGAAGGCAGTAAGACAGATTTTGCATAAAATGACCCCTGGGGACTACGTTGTGGCCCTCCTGGCGTTGTTTGAAAGGATCGCAGAGAGGGAGAAACTCCTGCCAGAGCAGTGTGTAGAGGTACTAGCACCATACTTGATGGGAGAACCCCAGAAGGTGTACTATGATTTAGCTTTGTAGGACGCCAAAGATTATGACAAGCTAATAACTGAGATTCTCGCGCGTTTGGGGGTGACAAGGACTATCAAGGCACAGCGGGTTCACCGCTGGGTGTATCACCGGGACAAACCACCTTGGTCCAAAATGTATGACCTGTTGCACCTGGACCAGATGTGGCTGCAGCCAGAGTCCTCTACGCCTGAACAGATGGTAGAACAGTTTGGTGATGGACCGGTTTGTACACTCCCTGCCAAGGCCCATACAGACTTGGGTTGCCCAGGGTGATCCCTGGAATGCAGATGAACTGGTCGGACTGGTCGAGAGATACCAAGGGGTTGAAGGTTCCTTGGGAAGGGTCCCAACAGGGGGAGAAGGCCCAAAAGGGGGTAGCGCATTCAAGGACCAAAGGGCCGGGGGAGGTGGTTCCCAAAGTCCCTACTTGTGATGTTGTTTGCTGTAGGTGCCACGGCCTAGGCCATATAGCCACCCGTTGTCACCCGACCCCGGAGCAGATGGACTGCAGCATAGGGCACCGATGTTCATATTATGCGTATCCGGCCTGTATTGTGAACTCTCACTCCAGTGAGGGGCCTAAAGCGTGTCTTGTGAAGGTGAACGGGAGGAAAGTAACGGCACTGCTAGACTCCAGGAGTTTAATTACCCTTGTGAGGGCCACCCTTCCTCTCCAAGTGAAAAAAGTTGGCGTTCGGTGCATACACGGTGATGCTAAGGACTACCCTATGGCCAGAGTGGACATTGAAACGGCCCTATGATACTGTGTTTCATGAGGTCAACGTCATTCGCGACTTGTTGCACCCTATTATTATAGGCTGTGACTTTTGTTTATTTTGGGATCTGTGGGGGAAGGGGTCTGAGTTCGCTGGTGCGAATAGGGAACCAATGAACCCTAAAAATGTATCACCATGCCCAGAGGCAGACGGGTTTCCCTTTTGTGTCTTTGTGGGGGATGAGGAGGAAGTGTCCCCTGAGTCTGATATCAGGAATTAGGCGAGACCAGTGAGAATTTTGGGTCTGCCCAACATAGGGACCCAACTCTGAAAGAAGCCTTTAATAATGTCACTGTGATTAATGGGTTGCACAGGAGCAGGGGGCTGACACAAGGTTTCCCTATTTTATGATGAGTGTGGAGTTGTTGTATCTATTGGCCCGGGTGTCACTGAGAAATATTAAACTATTGCAGGTCCTGCTCTACGTGTCAGTTAACCGCCCCCACTTCTCACTTTCGGAGTCTCCTCGTGCCATTGCCCACTATTGAAGTGCCGTTCAAGAGAATTGCTGTGGACTTGGTCAGTTCCCTGGTTAAATCTTCTCATGGGCATAAATACATATTGGTCATCCTGGACTATACCACGCGCTATCCTGAAGCAATTCCCCTGAGAAACTCCTCTGCAAAGAGTATAGCCTGAGAATCGTTCCAAGTCTTTTTCTGGACAGGTATACGAAAGGAGATCCTGAACGACCAGGGAATATCTTTTATGAGTAAAGTGATGAGGGAGTTATGCAAGGTCCTGCAAATCTCCCAGTTGAGGACTTCAGTGTAGCATCCTCACACAGATGGCCTTGTTGAAAGGTTTAATAAAACACTGAAAAGCATGCTGAGGAAAGCCATAGAAAAGGAAGGTAGAGACTAGGATATTCTCTTACCATATCTGTTGTTTTCCATCCATGAGGCTCGACAGGCCTCTATGGGGTTCTCGCCATTCAAACTTTTGTATGGCCGACATCTGCGAGGTCTCCTGGATATAGCCAAGGAATCTTGGGAAGTCGAAGTCATGCCCCACAATAGCATCATTGAGCACGTGGAACTGATGAAGCAGAAGATTGCGAAGATGATGCCCATCATAAAACACATCTCCAGGCACAAGAAGCTCTGGCCAGGGTCTACAACCGGTCAGCCAGAGTGAGACAGTTTACTCCGGGAGACCAAGTTCTTGTGCTAATTCCTACTGTGGAGAGCAAGTTCTTGGCCAAATGGCAAGGGTCTGATGAGGTGGTGGAGAAGCATGGTGGTGTAAACTATAAGATTCATCAACCAGGAAGACAGAAACCATATCAGGTCTAGCATGTCAACTTCATCAAGAGATGCAAGACTGGGAGCTGGCTGAAACTCTGTGCTTGCTGGGCCAGCCAGAAGGCGAGGTTGGAGGTGTCGCAGGAGCGGAAACGCTGTCGAAGGCTCAGAAACAGCAGCGCCGAGAGTTGCTCCAGAAGAACAGGGACCTGTTCTCGGAATTACTGGGGTGCACAAGGGTCACAGAACATGAAGTTCTGACGGAGCCACATATCGAATTCCGGAGGCCCGTTGAGAAGTGATCCCCAAGGAGGTGGAGTGTATGTTAAAACTTGTGTTCATTGAAGAATCCAAGAGCAGTTGGTCAGCCCGCTTATCCTAGTCCCAAAGCCCAATGGTGAATGGAGTTTCTGCAACGACTATCGGAAGTTGAATGAGGTCTCCAAGTTCGACGCATATCTCATGCCACACATCGATAAGCTAATCGAGAGACTTGAGCCCGCAAGGTACATATTGACTTTGGATTTGACAAAGGGATATTGGCAGATCTCGATGGCACAGGAAGCCAAGGAGAAGACTTCGTTTTCTACGTCAGATGGATGCTTTCAGTATGTCTGGATGCAGTTTGGACTGCAGGGGGCCCCGGCAACCTTCCAGAAAGCTATCGATAGAAACCTTGCACCCCATAAACAATATGCCATGGCATACCTGGAGGATATTGTTATCTTCAGCCCGGACATGGAGAGTCATCTGGAAAAGGTCCAGGCCGTGATTGATGCTCTGAGGAAAGCAGGGTTTTCAATAAACCTGAAGAAATGTGCCTTGGAGAAAGAAGAAGCCAAATACCTGGGTTATGTAGTGGGTAGAGGTAAGATCAAGGAACAAATCAGTAAAGTGGAGGAAATTCAAACATGGCTGAGACCTCTGTCAAAAAAACAAGTTAGAGCCTTCCTGGGGATTAAGTAACAGGAGGTTCATCCTGAACTTCGGCATGATGGCCTCGCCCCTGACTGACCTTCTTAAGGGAACAAAATCAGTCATGTCAAATGGTCCAAAGAGGCAGAGACAGCCTTTCAAAAAATGAAAGGGGCTCTGTGTAAGCAACCGGTTCTGGTGGCCCCCGACTTTAAGAAAGAGTTTACACTCCAAACAGACACCTCAAATGTCAGTTTATGAGCAGTCCTTTCCCAGGAGGTACACAGGGAAGAGCACTCTGTTCTCTACCTGAGTAGGAAGCTATCCTCATGTGAGAGGTATTATTTGGTCATAGAGAAGGAGTGCTTGGCCATAAAGTGGATTGTGGACACATTACGGTACTATCTGGTAGGACGTAAGTTTAGATTGGTATCCGACCGTGCCCCACTCAGATGGGTAAGGGAAACAAGGGGAAAATGCTAGGGTCACCCGTTGGTTCTTAGCCCTACAAGATTTCAACTTCCATGTAGAGTATAAAACAGGGAAGCTACATGGTAATGCCGACACACTCTCGAGAATCCCTGGTCTGGTAGTACAAAGTGCCAAGCCCCACAAATTTTGGCAGAGGAGGGAAATATGTAGTGTGGCTAATGGTTGTGTAGTTGATGGGAGGTATATGTCGCAGAGACGGCTTGTCTCTGTGATGTAACCCAGGGTATTTTCTCTAGTGCATGATGCACTAAGAGGTTTGTTTGGTGCACCTGTGAATGGGTTATGGGTAGCTATGAAAGATGGGCGGGTCTAGCTACCCACATACCTCACCTCTGGGTATGGTTAACAGCCTATATAATGGAGACTGTTGTTTGGCACATGGTCGGTATGTTGGGAGGGAGAAAACCTACTGTGTGTGTTTGGCTCCAGACACAGACACAGATGGCCTTGTTGAAAGGGTTATGGGTAGCTATGAAGATGGGCGGTCTAGCTACCCACATACCTCACCTCTGGGTATGGTTAACAGCCTATATAATGGAGACTGTTGTTTGGCACATGGTCGGTATGTTGGGAGGGAGAAAACCTACTGTGTGTGTTTGGCTCCAGACACAGACACAGATGGCCTTGTTGAAAGGGTTATGGGTAGCTATGAAGATGGGCGGGTCTAGCTACCCACATACCTCACATCTGGGTATGGTTAACAGCCTATATAATGGAGGCTGTTGTTTGGCTCATGGTCGGTATGTTGGGAGGGAGTAAACCTACTGTGTGTGTTTGGCTCCAGACAGAGCCTGAATACTGGACACTACTCCAGCCTGTGTGCCCACAGGCCTGACGGAGCAGAGCCCTGCTATGGACATTTTGTATTTTGGTTGCCTGATCTAAAGGCTGCTTGTTTTCCGTTTTGCTTCTGGGTTTATGAAGCAATAAATCCACATGAACTTTTAAAGGAACAAGCTTCCTTTTTTCCTCCCAACGCACCCAAGTGGGTAAAACCCCTACTATGTACTATATATATATACAGAACAGAACAAAAGTTTGGACACACCTTCTCATTTAAATATTTTTCTGTATTTTCATGACTATGAAAATTGTACATTCACACTGAAGGCATCAAAACAATAAATTAACACATGTGGAATTATATACTTAACAAAAAAGTGTGAAACAACTGAAAATATGTCTTATATTCTAGGTTTGTCAAAGTAGCCACCTCTTGGTCTGTACTGTATGTATGTATGTTGTAGCGTGACTAATGGCCTCATAATTAATGGGAGGTATATATCACAGGGATGGCTGCTCCCTGTGATGTAACCCGGTGTATTTTTCCTTTAGTGCACGTAAGCACTAAGTAGTTGTCCACATTTGTGTCCGGGTTAAGGGTAGCTCACTGTACCTCTTTTTCCCTGTGTTTGTGGTTGTGAGTTTGAGGACCTGCTGTGAGGTCATTACCATGTGACCAGCCCATGTGATCCATACCTGACCAGTGGGTGAGGTTACAAGCTAGGTAATGGAGGTGTGTTTGGCATATGGGTGTGAGTGTTTGGGGGTCTGCCAGGGTGGACAGACTTCCATGTGTCCAGGCTGGACATTACAGAGTGGTCTGTGTCTTGAGAGGGAGAAGAATTTCTGTGTCTGTGGCTCCAGATAGAGCCTGAATGCTGGACATTGCACAGCCTGTGTACCCACAGGCCTGAGAGAGCAGAGCGTCTGCTATGGACATTGATACTGTGTCTTCCTGATGTAAAGACTGTTTACCTTTTTGTTGCTGAAAACTAGACATAATAAGCCTCCATTCAACAATTGTCTATATGTGTATGGAGGCTTATTATGTATAGATTTCATTGGTGCATGTTAAAGTGAGGGGAGGGGCTTGCACTATATAGTTTGGGTTGAAACACTCCTGTACTTGAGAAAGATCTTTGGATCGAAACGTTGCCACAGGAGGCAGGTTGATGAGAATGTGTCTCCTGTTTCCTCCTATGCAGCTGAGTGAGTATAATCTTTACAATATATATATATGTATTATGAGGGGTTGACTCACTTGGCTGCTTCCAGAAGTAGACACTTGTTGTAAATTACCTGTTGTTTTTTAATGGAGCAGTATAAACCATAGCAGGTTTCAGCAAAGTAAACATGGCCTTTCTGGCATAACAGCAAAACAAAAAGATAACGTATAACAAAGTCCATATGTCTGAGGGGTTCGCCCAATCACACCACCATGTGTCTTCAGCTCCACCTGGAGTTACGTCTTGATTATCAACCTAAAACAATTCCATGGCCAACCGGATATACCTCCCAGGCCTCAACAACCTAAACCAAAGCAGAAGGCAGACCCAAATATCAATGAATGAAACAATGATCTAGCACAAAGGTCCGCAAAAAGTCGAGAGGATTTTTGAAATATAATATATTTATTACAATTATTTAACTGAACAAACAATTATACAGGTAAAAATGTGAGGTAGAAAATGCTAGCAGCTAAAAGATATTGGCAAAATACAGTGATGACAAATATGGTGCCAGACAGTAAAGATAGATCCCATAGGCCTAGGGCATATTGCACAAGGCCACTAGTAGAAACCAAAAGCCAAAATGAGATATATGATAAAGGGCAGAAAACAGGAAACCAAATAAATAAAATGAGTAAAGCAATCCCTAAATTTCCAATTGTCCCGAATAAACCAGTACAAACAAAAGTCAGACTATATCACCGAGCAGAAACCTGCAATCTAGGTGTCAGGAAAAGACCAGAAGGTCTGACTGTGCTAATGGCTAAATGGATAAAGGCAAGGTATATGGGTGTCAAGTATCCATATATTGTTTAAGTATAAATACCTTGTGACATGATAAGGTCCTGTGCCATAATGCCCGTGGGACACACGAAGGCCCCGACACGCGTTTCTCCGTCCTTTGGTTTTGTCAGGAGTCTGTCGTCTCCAAATCACAACACAGAGAAAAAAAGCAGTGGCTGTACATTTAAAATCCCAGCCATACCCTTGATGTGGAGATATGGTGAGTAGGCATCCCGCCCATCTCTTACCTACTCACAAACCAGTTCCGTGACATGGCTGATTAACTCCTTCAGCACATATCATGCTGGACAGAAACTTATGGGTTTCTAGATCATGGAAGAAAGCAATCTTTGTGTCACATATCTCCCCTCATATACTGTGCCAGTGACCCTATCACAATATATATATATGTATATACAGTATATAGTCCTCCATCTTGGTATGTATGTCCTCATCCTGGTATATATGTCCCTCATCCTGGCCCTGTCCTTTTATATATATATATATATATATATATATATATATCTCACCCATTCTGCTATATGTCCTTTATCCTTTATATGTCCTTTATATGTCCTCTATCCTGGGCCCCATCTTGGTATATGTCCCCCATTCTGCTACTGTTATTTAATGTATAGAAGAAAATACACCATTATACTCACCAGGGGCATACATACAAGTCATAGGGCTCCATAGCAGAAGTATAATACACACTTCATAGTCCTCCATATAGTATAGTACTGTAGTGTGCAAGTAGCTGACGCTAATAAGCTCAACAAACTTATCAAGAAGGCAAGCGCAGCTGTTGGCCTCCATCTGGACTCTTTTGAAGAGGTATTGGAGGATAGAATTCAGAAGAAGTGTAGGGCTATAATGAACAATAATACACACCCCCTATAGGAGCTGTTCTTGAAGCAGAAGAGCACATTCAGCAGTCGTCTAATCCTATTAAGGTGCAAGAAGGAGAAATTCAGGAAATCGTTTGTACCTATTGCTATGGGGATGTATAATAATTTTCTAAGGGTGGTAGAAAATAATGACTGATGGCTGGTGTACTAATGTCAATTAACATTGTCTTATATACACCTGAACTACACACTTTTATTTATTATGTAATGTTGGTATACCTGTGCAAGATTTGTGTCCTAATATTTTATGTACTGCTGTTTGTATTGCTGCTGTAATACTGTAATTTCCCCCGGGATCAATAAAGTGTATCATATCGTATTGTATCATAATGCATCCCATAGTCCTCCATATAATATACTACACAGGTCATAGTCATCCATGTAGTATAATGCACAGCCCATAGTCATCTAAAAAGTATAATGCACAGCCCATAGTCCTGCATAAAGTATAATGCATAGCCCATTGTTATCCATAAATTCTATTACACAGCCCTTAGTCCTCCATTAATTATAATGCACAGCCCTATAGTCATCCAAATAGTATAATGCACAGCCCATAGTCATTCATAAAGTATAATGCATCCCCATAGTCATCCACAAAGTATAAAGCAGTGTTCCCCAACTCCAGTCCTCAAGGCCCACCAACAGGTTATGTTTTCAGGATTTCCTTTGTATTGCACAAATGATGCACTTATCACCTGGGCAATACTAAGGAAATCCTGAAAACATGACCTATTGGTGGGCCTTGAGGACTGGAGTTGAGGAACCCTGGTATAAAGCACCCCCATAGTCATCCATGAAGTATAATGCACTCCCATAGTCATCCATAAAGTGTAATGCACACCCATAGTCATCTATAAAGTATAATGCACCCCCATAGTCATCCATAAAGTATAATGCACCCAATAGTCATCCATGAAATATAAAGCACCCCCATAGTCATCCATAAAATATAATGCACCCCCATAGTCATCCATAAAGTATAATGCACCCCCTTAGTCATCCATTGACTACTGGCCACTGATATTTTTAAAGGATAAATAAATACTTACCTTCTCTGCGCTTTCCTGCTGCGCGGCGGCATCTTGTGAAGCCAGCTTCTGGCCTTTGATTGGCTGGCAGGGTGTATTGTGGCGCACGGAACAGATGTGTTTGTGCACTGCAATACACTTCTATTGGATGTGCGTCAGAGGGTGCACATCCAGCTGAAGTTTCTGCTGGCATTGGTGGGCCCCTGACCCACTGGGCCCAGTCGCGTCAGCCACTTCTGCAACTGCGGTCGTTACACCGCTGCTTGCGGTCACAGGTCCACATGCTCCTGGCACTGGAGAATCCTCCAGCGTGCAGAGTTCTGAGGCACCTTTATTTTAGGATTAGTAGGGTTTCCACAGGTCAGACTCCCACATTATAGTGATATTTGGCATCTAAGAATATTTTGCTACAAGATAAGAGCTAACTGTCAGTGAATGAGAATTTTGTTTACATTCAGACTACAAATCGGATACATCGAGAGTCTCAATATCAGCCTGATACTATTATATCCAGCCTAAGCAATGTTCTGTGAGCTAAATACAAAAGCAGCAGTTGTACAAATCTATCTGGTAGTTTATCTTAGAGAAGATTGCCTAGCCTGGAAACAATTGTGTCTATTGAATTCCTGTGTCATGCAGTGTAACAGCCATAACACAAAATATTAGTTCTTTCCAAAGTGTTCCTTTAAAGGTAAGTGTAATCAGGAAATGACTTAATCTAAAATTAGGTTTTTATGTTACAATTTTTATTTTTCATATATGTATTTATCTATCTATATATGGCACCCTTTTCTGTTCCAGAAAATGAAGTATTTCTTCCAGAAAATTATTGCAATTACGGTAAACATGTTTTGTTGTAGACATATTTATTTCTTTTGTGTGTATTGGAACAACACAGAGAAAAACAGAAAAAAAGAAATTGGACATAATTTCACACAAACCCCAAAAGTGGGCACAACAAAATTGTTGGCACCCCCAACTTAATTGGTTACACATCCTTTGGAATAAATAACTGCAATAAGTAGCTTTCAATAACCATCAACAAGCTTCTTACACCTCTCAACTGGAATTTTGGACCACTCTTCTTTTGCAAATTGCTACAGGTCTCTTATATTTGAGGGGTGCCTTCTCCCAACAGCAATTTTAAGATCTCTCCACAGGTGTTCAACTCTCCAGCACTTTGATTCCATCCATTTCTGGATGTCTCTTGAAGTATTTTCGGGATCAATGTCCTACTCAGGGCCGGCTCCAGGTTTTTATGGGCCCCGGGCGAAAGAGTCTCAGTGGGCCCCCTTAACACAGACCACGATTCATGATGCACAGATACTGCAGAGAAATATGGGTATAGCACAACGCCAAACACTTCTCTTCTTCCATTACATGACTGAAATCTATTGTAAATTGTACAATAGCTCAAAAACCGCCAAATCCTCACAGCGCACAGTACAGACTGGACAGTACAGTCCTCCATACAATATTATGGGCACCACATAGTCTCCCCCTCATCACCCATATAATACCCCATGCAGGATGTCACCCCACCATCCCCCATATAATGCTCCATACAGAATACTGGACTCAATATAATGCTCCATACAGAATACTGGACCACATATAATGCTCCATACAAAATATGGAGCTCTCCTCTACACTGTGCTGCGTTCTGCACTGTTACGGCTTAGGAAAGGGCGCTGTGGAAAGACTCCCCATTATCATCATCATTGCCTGCCCATCATCATCATCATTGCCTCCCCAATATCATCATTGCCTCCCCATTAATATCATCATCATCTTGCCTTCCCATTATCATTGCCTCCCCATCATCATCATCATTATCATTGCCTCCCCATTAATATCATCATCATCACCTTCCCATTATCATTGCCTCCCCATCATCATCATTATCATTGCCTCCCCATTAATATCATCATCATCATCGCCTTCCCATTATCATCGCCTCCTCACCACCATCACTGCCTGCCTCCCCCCACCACCATCACACATACAGCACCGCAGGCAGCACTCTCTCACAGACACACACACACACACACCGATCTCACCTGTCCAGGCGCCCCCTGGAGCTCGGAGCTGCGGCAGCGGAGGCACGGGGAGAGGTGAGTATTTCGCTGGCTGCTGCCGGGGCCCTGAGCAAGCGGAGGGGCCCAGTGGCGGCGCTGACACCGCTAACGGGCGCCGGGGTGCCCGATGGCGAGTGGGCCCCCCGTCTGCTCAGGGCCCCGGCACTTGCCCGGGTGTGCCGGGTGCTGACGCCAGCCCTGGTCCTACTGGAAGAACCATGATCTAGGACACAAACCCATCTTTCTGACAATGAGCACTACATTGCGATGCAATGTCCTTTGGTAATCTTCAGATTTCATGATGCCTTGCGCACAGTCAAGGCATCCAGTGTTAGAGGCAGCAAAACAGCCCCAAAACCTTTGGGTACTCTTCCATATTTGACTCTAGGTACTGTGTTCTTTTCTTACAGGTCTCATTTGCTTTTTTGGTAAACAGTATCAGCCGGACACAAAAACGGAGTGATAGGGGGGAGGCTGACATGACGATGGGAGGGAGGGACGATGAGACTGCAAGGGAGGGTTGTTTAGGAGGGGATGATGAATAAGGGGATAGGGGATGTAGGGAGGAAATGACCTATAGAGGTGGGGTCAGCGAGGACAAAAGGACAGGGCAAAGGGCTCCACAGCCGCAGCACCAAAGACACAGCCTGTACAAAGGACCCCCCGGCCCCAGACGCTACCCCCAGTCCTACCAGTATGGAAGCACTGTTCCAGTACCTTCAGGCGGCGTCCAGCCAGCACCCTCCGGGATGGCTGGAAGCCACGATCAGAGGTATTATCGGGGATAAGCCAGGAGGCGGTCGGCAGCAGGGCAGAGCAGGAGACGGGTGGTTGTGGCGCCAAGTTCAAACAACCCTGCACAGCGGCGGGGAGAGCAGAGCCCAGGGCAAAGTTCAGCGACGGATGCTGCATGCTCCCGTGCGCAGAGGGTAGGGGGAGGGCAAACCAGCGACCCCCGAGTGGCGCAGCTGGCCAGTGTCTCTGCACGGCCGGCCAGCGTCTCATCGGCGCCGCCATCTTGCTTCCGGGGTCCTTTAGTGAGGACCTCGGAGAGCAGGTCGTCCAGCTCGGCGCCTGCTAGAAAAATCCAAAAAAAGGGGCCGTCTTATGAAGGGCCCGTAGAAAAGGACACTGCAGGCAGGCCCAAAAGAAGTACAAGGCCCCCCAAAAGGCTGTCTATGGACATGCCTGTTCGGGGGCAGCACTGTCCCAGTAGCCCCTCAGTGGATACCTCTGGCAGATATAAAGGGGGCAGCGAGGGAACCCGGTCGGGGGAGCCAGTGCAGGGCCGGCACCAGGCCAGAAGCCCCCCATTTGTTACCCCGGGCAATTATAGGGAGGACCATAATAGCACCCGGCCAAAGGGGGGCGCCAATCGGAGCTTGTGCACCCATGCATGCTCCGGGGGGGATAGGGAGGAGGCATCAGGCATCACCAGTGAGGGGTTTTAGGCAGAGTCGGGCCCCCACCAGGGAAAGGTGCATTGGCTGGAGTAATGGCTGGGAAGAGGAGCATCATCACCAGGATACTGAGCGGCCTAACGGGGCCTTTGAAGCATCCGACGCGGACTGCGCCCGGCACCGGACCCCGTTACAGCACGACGACGAGGAGGACACCGAGGATTGCGGAACAGCAGTGGCCAGGTGGAGTTCATCTCCCACGCGGCCCGGTAATTATGAGTCTATGTTATGTTCGTCCTTACTGACTGACATTGTGCGGGAGGAGAGGTTAGACAGGGACCCTCACAAACTTCGGCAGTAGTGCACAACACCCCTACGTCGCACACTGCCTCCCTCAGCAGACAGCTGATAGCCCTGCTAACCAGCCTTCAGGATGGGCTGGAATGTGTTGAAGGGTCTGGGCCAAATCCTTTGGCAGCCTGGACTACCCCCGGCGCTGGGCAAGGGGGGAACGTGGGTGTAAGTGAAAGGGCGGTGCCGGAAACAGTAACAGTGTTTTTTGCGGGACAAGATGACGTTTTCAGAGGTACCATGTTTATTTATATCCGTCTTTTTGATCGGCAGTATGATGATAAAGTGGTGTTATTCCACTTTTTGTTCGGCAGTATGATGATAAAGCATTGCTTTTTTGCCTTGTTTTTTTTAATGGAGTTCACTAAAGGGGTTAGCTAGTGGGACAGTATTATAGATTGGGTCGTTATGAATTCTGTGAAACTAAATATGTGTACTTTTATTGTTTAGTTTTTTTAATTCAAATATTTATTGATATAATAAATATTGTTTTTTTTAATATATTTTTTACAATTATTTAAAAAAATTTTTTTATTTAATTCTTACTTTTACACTGTGTCCCACTATGGGACACTCATTTTCTGCAGGCTGATCGCTTATATGGCATGCAGATCTGCATGCCATATAAGCTGTCAGTGCTGCAGGGATTTGTCACTAACCTCAGAGACTTCCTGACATGCACTGCGCATGACAGGAAGTCTCTGAGCTCTGGCAACCCAGATGTCGTCATGACGACATCAGGTTACCATGGGAGCGATTGGTACGCGGGGTCTCCCATCCAAATGAAGATGGGCTGTCAGAGCTGGCAGCCCCTCTGCCTGCTCCAGAACGCGGTCATCATGTTTGATCACAGTGTTCCAGTGGTTAAGGTTCCGGGAAAGGACCGTGATCACTCCTGGCACTTAGTGCCGGGTGTCAGCTGTGAGAATCAGCTGACACCCTGCCACGATCGCATATGACGTACTATCAGAAAGGGGTTAAAAAAGGCATGGGTTCCCCTGTATTTTTGATAACCAGCCAGGCAAAACTTACAGCTGGGGCCTGCAACTCTCAGCTGTCAGCGTTAGCAAGGTTGGCTATCAAGAATAGAGGATTCTCCACACTATTTTTCTAACTATTTAAATAAATAACTAAAAAAACGAGAAGGGGTTCCTCCATTTCAGACAACCAACCTTGCTAAAGCAGACAGCTGGGGACTGGTATTCTCAAGCTGGAAAGGGGCCACCCAGAAAAGGCGCATAGATTAGGTTCGCCAATTCTGGCGCTTTGCCCAGCTCTTCCCACATGCCCTGTAGCGGTGGCAAGTGGGGTTGCTGTCACATTTGTATTGGTCGGTGACATCAAGCCCATGGCTTAGTAATGGAGAGGCGTCTATAAGACAAGGTGCAGAGGCAAGTTCACCGCAGAAAATTTCACTGCAGTGAACTCACCTCTACACCATGAGACTTTCTCACTGTGCTAGCGGTGATATCACCTGAGGTAGGTCACTGCAGTTCATTGGACTGGCTGGGATGCAGCCTCAGTGTCCCACGGTAACCTCAGTGAGGTCACCGCTGTTCACTGATGCAGCGCTCGCAACATCAGCATTCACCAGTTGTTCTCATCCTGGATGGTCGCATCTTGGCACCATCCAGGTTGAAAACTATTAATCCCTAGACATGGATTATGGCGTGGGACAGAACGTCGGACAGGTGAGTGATATTTTTTTTGTTTGTTTTATTACAGGAGACGAGTTATTCAATGGAATGCGCTTTAGGTAAGTATAGCTGTGTTTGTTATTTTTAAATAAAAAAGGAAAAGTGTGTTTTGTTTTTTATTTCAAATAAAAGACTTTATTCTTTCTGTGTGTTTATATTGTTTATTTACAATATAAATATAGGATTAGTAATGGATAAGCGTCTTATAGATGCCTCTCCATTACTAATCCATGGGCTTGATGTCACCGGGCAATACAAAGATGACATGACATCAACCCCACAAATATGAACCCCACTTGCCACCACTACAGAGCAAGTGGGAAGAGCCATGCAAAGTGCTAGAATTGGCACATCTAATAGATGCACCTTTTCTGGGCGGCTGCGGTCTATTTTTAGGCTGGGAGGCAATATGCATGGCCCTTTACCAGCCTGAGAATACCAGCCCCCAGCTGTCTGCTTTAGCAAGGCTGGTTGTAATTATTTATTTAAATAATTACAAAAACAGCGTAAGGACCCCTCTATTCTTGATAACCAACCTTGCTAATGTTGACAGCTAAGAGTTGCAGTCAGTTATGCCTTTATAGTTATCAAAAATACAGGGGAACCCACACTGTTTTTTTTTTTAATTTAGAGCACATGCGCCGGCTGACGAATACTCCAATGACGAATATTCCTGCTCTCGCTGTTATTAAAGACAGCAGGCATAGGCTGATGGGAGCAGTAGTCCCATCAGCTCATGCCAGTGAACAAAGGTAAACTTTATACCTCTGTTCATAGAAGGGGGCTCACACTGTCGTTTGACAGCGTTGAAATGGCGGCTGTCTAACCAGCGTTAATGATTTTACCGTAAATCGGAAACAGTGTTTGCTGCACTGTTATGCACATGGCAGCATGGCAAACACTGGATGTTTAAGTGAATGCGGTCCTTGTCCGGGTACTGTACTGGCATCTGAACCCAAACTTTTTTTTAACTGTTCGGCCAAACTCACCGGACCCAAACATCCTGGTGTCCGCCCATCTCTACTTGTAACCTTTAGATTGTTGATCTTTTTCATCAGATTTGGTTCTCAAGTCATCAGACAGTTCTCTTCTGTTTCTATTCTCTGTACTTAGTGTGGTGTACACAGACACACAATGCAATTTCTCATTTTTCCAAAAAAATTACAAAACCATTTTTATAGGAACCACATCACATTTGAAGTGATTTTGTGGTCCTATATTACAGAAAATACCCAAAAGTGACACCATTCTGAAAACTGCATCCCTCAAAGTGCTCAATACCGCATTCAATACATTTATTAACCCTTCAGGTTCTTCACAGAAATTAAAGGAATGTGGAAGGAAAAAATGAACATTTTACTTTTTTTCACAAAAATGTTACTTTAGCCTCAATTTTTTTTTATTTTCAAAAGAGTAACAGAAGAAAATGGAACTCAAAACTTGTTGTTCAATTTCTCCAGAGTATGTCGATACCCCATATATGGGGGAAAACTACTGTTTGGCCGCACGGAAGGGAAGGAGCATAAGTGACCCCATTTTGCAAACTACACCGTAAAGTAATTTATCTACAGGTGTATTGATTGAGCATCTTGAACTCACAGGTGCTTTGTGAAATTTTAAAACATTGGACCGTGAAAATTAAAAATTACATTTTTTCTCTAGAAATGTTGTTTTAGCCTCAAATTTTTCAGTTTCACATAGGTAAAAGGAGAAAATTGACCCCCAAAATTTGTTACGCAATGTCTCTTGAGTGTGGCAGTAGAAAGTTCAGAAGGTAAGGAGATTTATATCAGTGCAGATTTGACTGGAATGGTTTGCGGGTGCCATGTCACATTGGCAAAGTCTCTGAGGTGTCAGTACCCCCATAAGTGACCCCATTTTATAAACATATTTTAATGAAATCATCTAGGGGTTCAGTGATCATATTGACTGCACGTGTTTCACAAAATTTTATACCATTGAGAGGTGAGGAAAACATTTTTTTTTACCACTATAATGTTGTTCTGGCTCCAAATTTTACATTTTCAGAAGGATAAATAAGCAAAAATGACCACATAATTTGTTACACAATTTCTGATAAATGAGACATTGCCCCATATGTGGCTTGATAGTACTGTTTGGCCACATGGCGAAGCTTGGGAGGGAAGGAGCGTTATTTGATTCTTGGAGAACAAATTATTGTAGAATAAATTGCAGAATCCATATACAGAGCTCTTAAGTGCAAGAAGAGCAGAATACCCCTCAACTGACCTCAATTTGGAAATTACCGCCCTACAGGTGTAATAATGATTTTGACTCCATGGGTGTTTTCCACAACCTAGCAGCAATGGATGTTGCTAAGTGAAAATGCAAATTGCCGTTGTGGTGCCCAGTACATTGTAGTGCCAGTATATTGTAGCACCTATACATTGTGCTCAGCTCATGCTTCTGGTGACACATATCCCAAAAATTAAGTGGTCTCTCCTCGCTACAGTAATGCCAAAGATGTCTGGAGTTTAGGCAAACTCTGGGGCTCGGGAGGAGAGGGCATTTTGATTTGGAAGAGTAGATTTCGCCGGATTTCTTTTGGTGTGAGACGCGTCACTTTTCCAGAGCACACCTAAAAAGACTGACATCACTGGATCATAGGACAGATGGCATTCACAGTGCTTCCATCTGCCTCATTATATGGAATTTTCCACTGGGGGTTCCCTCTGAATCATGTATTTCAGAGATTTACATGGAAACCCCATGTAAACACTCAGCAAAGAGCGCAGGATAAATGTGAGCCGATCAAGAAACAACTCAGGTAAGTGAAACTTGAAGTTCATTTCACAAAAACATTAAAACCAGGAATGATAGCATGCAGCATACTAGACTACACAGAAGTGAAGCCACTTTGTTGAAACAATAATGAAACAAAAACTACACATGTGAAATTTAAGTGAAGTTTTTCTTCAATGACTATAAATAAGCTTTATATTTGCTGCCTTTTCTGTGAGGACTCTTTAAAAAAAAATCAAGACTGAGAAAGGCAAAGATCTACAGATTTGTCAGACACCTAAATGTTTTCAATAAACATTTATTCAATTTAGTGGGATTCAAGCCCTCGTTTTCCGCAGTCATGAAAGTGTTGAGCTAAATCATTTTAAACTTGATTGTAAGGAGCTGGAGATATGGGTTGTTTCTCTAATGAATACATGAGCAACTCTATCGCTATGATTGAAACAAGGATGTGACTTGAATTATAGCACAAAGCATGTTAACTTCCGAGCACCTCAGGCCTTATTACATTCTAATGGGGTCCTGATTGAAGCTTAAAGCAGCATTTCATGTTCAAGAAAATAGGAAATAGACATCCCATTGAATATGAGCTTTCCTATAATGAGATGGAACATAGCTGAAAACTCCCCTCTTACTGCTGCTCTGCCTCCAATAATCTGAAGATCCAACACTGATAATGGCTATTATCATCATAGCGCACTGAGGAAAATAGCTCAAACAAGCCTTTACTATGAAATGGAGATACCTGATATCATATTAGGTTCATTTGTCAAAAACCTTTTGGACAAATGTGGAGAAAAACTTATGGTATCGCTGGCCTCATTGTAGAATTTTTTTTATTTTGGTAGAAATGCTATCAAGATTTTATCTGATCATCTTGCTAGTTATAGTTCATGAATATGAACTGGAAAACTTTAGAATGATGGCTTATGATGTTTGTACATTAATGTATTTCTAGAAAAGATAAGCCTTAAGCCCCGTCACACACAGCGATCTCGCTAGCGAGATCGCTGCTGAGTCACTAGTTTTGTGACGCAACAGCGATCTCCCCAGCGATATCGCTGTGTGTGACATTCAGCGACGATCAGACCCCCTGCTGGGTATCACTGATCGTTGCTGAATGTCCTGGACATTTTTTTGATCGTTGGTCTCCTGCTGGCCAGCACACATCACTGCGTGTGGCAGGCAGGAGACCAGCAATCAGCTGTAACCAAGGTACACATCGGGTTTCCAGGCGCCGGGCGGGGCCTGGAAACCGATGTGTACGTTGGATACCAGCACGGTGCTGCAGGGGAGCTGGTAACCAAGGTACACATGGGTTTCCTGGTGCCGCGCAGCACTTGGAAACCCGATGTGTACCTTGGTTACCAGCTCCCAGCACCAGCGGGCTGGTATCCAATCAGGGCCGGCGTCAGCACCCGGCACACCCGGGCAAGTGCCGGGGCCCTGAGCCACTGGGCCCCCCGCTTGCTCAGGGCCCCGGCAGCAGCCGGCGCAATACTCACCTCTCCCCGTGCCTCCGCTGCCGCAGCTCCGGGCTCCAAGGGCCGCCTGCAGGACGCCGGCGCTTCCTCTCACAGCAGCGCCGCTGAATGACATCATCATTCAGCGGCCGGCTGTGGTAGTGAGCGCGCGGACGCCGGACAGGTGAGATGTTTGTGTGTGTGTCTGTGTATGTGTCTCTGTGTGTATCAGTGTGTGTGTATGTAGTGCGGTGCTTTGTGTGTGTGTCTGCTGTATGTGTGATGGTGGTGGGGGGAGGGCAGTGATGATGATGATGGGGAGACAATGATGATTGATGATGATGGGCAGGCAATGATATTGATGGGGAGGCAATGATGATTATGGGCAGGCATTGATGATGATGGGCAGGCAGTGATGATGATGGACAGGCTGTGATGATGATGGGGAGGCAATGATGATTATGGCAGGCATTGATGATGATGGGCAGGCAGTGATGATGATGGGCAGGCAATGATATTGATGGGGAGGCAATGATGATTATGGGCAAGCATTGATGATGATGGGCAGGCAGTGATGATGATGGGGAGGCGATGATGATATGGGAGGCTGATGATGTGATATATGGGCAGGCAATGATATGATGGGCAGGCGATGATGATTATGGGAGGCATGATGATGATGGGAGGCATGATGATGATGGGAGGCGATGATGATGATGGGGAGGCGATGATGATAATGGGCAGGCAATGATGATGATAGATGAATGGGAGGCGATGATGATGATGGGGAGGCTTTATGGGCAGGCATATGATTGAGCGTATAATGGGCAGGCAGAATGAATGCAGCATGATGATAATGGGGAGTCTTCCACGGCGCCCTTTCCTGAGCTGTAACAGTGCAGAATGCAGCACAGCGCAGAGGAGAGCTCCATATTTTGTATGGAGCTTTATATGGGGACCAGTATCCTGTATGGAGCATTATATTGCGTCCAGTATTCTTATGGAGCATTATATGGGGGATGGAGGGGTGACATCCTGCATGGGGTATTATATGGGTGATGAGGGGGAGACTAGTGGTGCCCATAATATTGTATGGAGGACTGTACTGTCCAGTCTGTACTGTGCGCTGTGAGGATTTGGTGTTTTTTGAGCTATTGTACAATTTACAATAGATATCAGTCATGTAATGGAAGAAGAGAAGTGTTTGGCGTTGTACTATACCTATATTTCTCTGCAGTATCTGTGCATCATGAATCGTGGTCTGTGTTAAAGGGGCCCACTGAGACTCTTTCGCCCGGGGCCCATAAAAACCTTGAGCCGGCCCTGTATCCAATGTACACTGCGAGTAACTAAGCGATGTTACCCATAGTGTCGCTGTCCTGATCGCTGCCGGAGCTGCCTGTTTGGCAGCTCAGCAGCGATCATGTAGTGACACACCAGCGATCCTGACAAGTGCATATCGTTGTCGGGATCGCTGGTGTGTCGCTATGTGTGACGGGGCCCTTAAAATGGTTTTTCTCATCATGAATGTGTAATATTGCAAAATGCTTATACAAACAAGCAACTTTGCAATATACTTGCTATTGAAAATCCTCTCCATTTTCAAGAACTGGTAGGATTTTTAGTTTTATAGTTTACTGGTCATTGCCTAGCTGATAGAATGCAGCAGTGGCCAGTCTCCATGGAATAGAGGATGTTTATTAGGCCAGCTTAAGTGCCACGGCATTCCTCCATTGCTGTCAGCATTGGATAATGCACAGGTTGGGTAAGCGGCGCATTTATGCTGCTGATTTGAGCTGTCAGACAAGAAGAAGCAATCACCCACCAACATGCAGGAAGCTTTAAGGCAGGAGGGCAGTGAGCTCCTGAAGATAAGTCAAGACAACCACTTTAAAGGGAGTAAATCAGCAAAAAATGACTTCATACCAAGCACATGTACTCTGCGCACGCTTGACATGGTCTAACAGTTCAATGCATCTTCTGTCTACGTGCTTGTTACTTTATCTATCTCTGCTGCTTCACTAGCACCTGTAAACCAAGAACTGTCCATTAAGAAATACAGAGGCAGATAAAGAACAAGTAGGTGGGAAGGTGCATTGAACTGTTTGGCCACACCAAGGGTGCATTGAGCGCCTTTACTTGGCTTGAACAGCCATTTTGCACTTACAGATTTCCTTTCACATAAAGCAGAGTACTCCATACACAGCTACAAATTACTCCCATTAATAGTAACAGTGATCTTCACTAAAAAAATCAATCAGGTCTTTTCCAAAACAGCATGAAACAGAGATTGCACCACTTTAAAGTGCAAGCCAGAGGAGATCACTTTAACCCTTTATTGTTAAAAATAAATAACACTATTATACCGTACTGTTCTGCAATCTCTGCGTACTGCATCTCAGCACATGCTTACACTGGCACCATGACAAGATAGAGGGTGGGAGTGAGAGGGTTAACATAAATGTCAACAAGGGTGCAGAATGTAATGTGTTTGGTTAGGGGGTTGGGGAATGTGGTGATGGGTCATAGGACCTTTATAAGGTTTGGGGGAGCAATTTACCTCCTCTTTGTTCCGATCAGCAAGACACACAGGACAGGACACGACATAGGCAGCTGTTGCTGCATCTTGAGTAATGGCAGATGTAGCATAGCTGATGGAGCTGGTGGGGGCGGTGTCGGCTGTCCATGGATCAAACATTGTGCAGGAGCAGCTACATGCGGCCTGCAGGGATCCTCCTGTAGCTGCAGTAACTTCTCACCCTCCGGCAGCGCGGGAGGGGTTGAGGTCAGCGGGCGTGCTGTATATGGGCGCAATGGCACGTGCGGCAGCAGGCTTGGTCTGGCCATGCAGAGCTCCATCTACAGGCAGGTCCTCCAATCAGAATGCAGCTATGGAAATGAGAGTTTTGGGAGCATGGATCGGGACGCAGCAGCATCGGCGGACGAGAAGCTGGAAGCAAGCAGCATGGCAGCTGATCCGAGGATTCCTTTGAGGCAGCCTCGTGAGCATGTTAATAATGTATTAAATTTGCCTTTTATAGCGAATGCAGCTAGTGGTAGTGGTATTAATAATGTGGAAGGGGTGGTATATGATAGGCAAGATCATAACGCTAGTCCATCGGATTTGTGGTGTCAGTTGTTTGGTGTTTTGCAGGGATTAGTAGCAGAGCGTGTAGGGTCAGATAACATGCAGTCCCGCCAGGTGCTTGAGTGCCTCCAGCGCAGACAGGGGCGGTGGCAGAGCAGTCTGTGGTGGCAAAAAAGGGTGTACCAAGAGGGCAACAGCAGGCTGGTATGTCAGGGACAAGTTTGGAAAAAAATTCAAAAGAGAAAGAAAAGAAGGATGAGGTAGTGCATTTACGTGATCGGGCAAGAAGTGAGGTCTATGTATGTTTTGAAGGCCCTTTGTGGTAGCATCTGAGGCAGGAGGTAAAGGATAAAATTTGAGAAGGGGAGTATGTGGAAATATTTTCACTGCTTCCTTTGGAAAAATTTAACTTAGATAAAGTAACACCTAGCGATACTAAGAAGGAAAGAGACTAGGAGGAAAGAAGAAGGTATTGGCTGATACGGAGGTCATTAACAAACTGGTTACAGGCATTTGCTATTCTAGCAAGTGTCATAGGGGAGAAGGAGTTGGAGGCTCTTTTCGGATATATGGATGTGTGGCCCCCAAGGAGTCTGGTTGCCACAGTGGCGTTGCTTCCTTCACAGGGGATGATGCCATGCCGGGAAACAAGGAGGAGACCCTTTGCCAGGTAACACACAGCATGCAACACTTTTCCTACTCCAGAGCAGAAGGGGAGCTCTAACACCTGATTTCAGGGGAACTTCCTTGGAACATTCTGGCTTGGGGAGGAGTTAAGGGAGTCTTTCTGTAGACAGGGATGAGAGTGGACATGTGGAGAGAAGCTCGTGGGAAAAGAGCTGTATGCGACAGCTCACCCAGAGCAGAACTCTAATAAAAGAGGACGCCAGAGTCCTGGACGAGTTGGGGACTCCAAGCCCGACAGTTGCATCAGGAGAACAGAGAATTGCAAGTTCTCTGTTCAGTTCACACTGACACTGCCAGCACAGCAGTAACACAAGAGCCAGAGTTGCCAGAGAGAAGAGATGGGACCCTTGATAGGCTCACTCTGCCTGCTATAAAGGTTGGAAAAACAACACAGAGAAGAGGGCCGCAGCTTAGCTATAAACAGTAGAGGCCAGGAACAGAGAGTGCAGCAAGAAGGCCTCTAAAGCCTCCTGGCAAGGTGGAACCCAAATTGTTTCCAGGCAATCGGAACTCCAGCACCATCTGTAGCCAGTGCCCTGGACACTTTACCTGCAAAACTGTGAGTAAAGCTTTGGAAACTGCACAAGACTGTGTCCTTTCAAGTTCTTCCTGCAACACCCACTCAGCATTGCTACATCCCTTGCCAAATACTACATCATTACGATCTTGAACATACTGTATCTGCCCTGGGACATAGCCCTGCCTGTGGATGGCTGAACCAACTCTGCTGCATCAACAACTGTCCCAGTGGACTGAATCTGCAGCGTCGGCTAACATCTTTATTGCCGAGTACCACAGGTGGTATCACGAACATTTTATTACAAAATCATTATCTTTCCCTTTTTCATCATCTTCCCCTTTTATTGGACGCCCAGGGCCACAGACCGGGTCACTGCTGCCGTGACACTGCCTCTTTAAGAAGCGGCCCGGTACTGAGTATCCCCACTGCCCTGGCAGGTTCTTCAGATGTGATAGGGGAAGCATACAGATTTTTTTGGGGAATAGCGTGGCTTAGATACGATGAGCAGTTTAGGCAGCAAAAGGCGCTGAGCCCGAGCATGAGATGGGACCATAAGGATCTATCCTTGTGAATGTGTGAGATAGCAGGTAGCGAGATGCAGTGACGGACAGGAGGCAGAGCAAGGGTTAACAGATTTATTAACAGGGGAATATTCCATGCAGGGAGGTAACGAGTTAAGCAGGGGGTATGGGATGTAGTATTAACACGGTGTGAATGAGAGGTGAGGTATAGGGTAAAGCAACTGTTCATGAAAAGGGTAAACTTATCAGTCTGCCGACTTCCTGGCTGCAGAGTCTTGGGCTCCAACGGTGGCGCCCACACAAGCGACGTGTGATATCTCTGGTGAGGTCCTGTTCCCCATAATGGTGGCGTATCCTTGCTGTCTTAAGCGTGGTCCTGCATCCACGGTTCGTCGTATGGGATGAAGCACAGTCTGTGATGCCACTTAGCATAGTCGACAGGATGCAGTCCACACATATGGACATGGCAGATCAAGGGTCTGGGGAGGGTCCTAGATCTAGCATCTCTTGGGGGGCAATGTTGAATAACCTCCCGAAGTTTAATGGGAATAACACCATGTTGTGGAACTGGACTGAGCGTATAAAGGAGATGATGAGAATGCACCCTATGGTTCCTGCCTTGCAGGCGGAGGTCGCCTTGATGGCCTTAGACGGGGAGGCAAGAGATTCAGTTATGTTGTGGCCCTCTCGTGAACGAGACACCCTTGACAAAGTACTACAGATACTACAGGAGACCCATGGGGACCCCACAGATGTCGGAGAATTACGCATGCGGCTGTTTCGTCGGGGTCAAAGAGAGGGGGAGACAGTGACCCAATATATGAATGCTTTGCAAGAAATCCATACGGCCATAGTCAGAAAAGACGACTTGGGATTAGGGCCGACTGATGTGTTATTGCGCGACCAATTAGTGACTGGGATGAGAGACGCATTAATTAAGCAGGCACTGGGAGAGCGCTTGCGCGTAAACCCACATTTGACTTTTGCAGAGGTGAGAAGTGAGGCACGCGAACAGGAACAGGGGTGACAGTCCCGGCGGCGAAGGTCCGGAGTGGGCAGGCGGCTGTGAAAGCAACTGTTGAATCAGGATGGGTGGAAGATTTAAGACAAGAGATCCAATCGATGAGGGAGGATCTGATTGATACTAAAAAGAAGGTAACCTCGATAAGTACACCCGGTAACAAAACCCCCTCAGTGCCAAGTCGGGATGAAAGAGGATCTTGTCGGATAGAGTCCCTAACGTGCTAACTTTGTGGAGAAGTAGGTCACATGGCCCAGTTCTGCCTGCAACATGGGCGGCCCCCAAAACGTCCCTATCAAACTAAAGGGCTCCGAGGTTGGGGGATGCCGCCCAAAGCCAGAACAGCCTGAAAGGAATACAGAAAGTCCCACCAATTTAGTGTCAGTGAATCCTTTGGTATGGGCCGAAATAGATGGACAGGCCGTACGCTGCCTTGTAGACATGGGCTCTCAAGTAACCATGATGCCCGAGACATATTTTAAAAGATACTATCCAAAAGCTTTGAGGCCAGAGTGGGGTCCAGTGATCAAGTTGACGGCCGCCAATCAACTACCCATACCAGTCGCAGGGATGACATGGATGCAGATTAAAGTCTGCGGCAAGGACCTGGGCCGTAAAGGAGTGGTGTTGACCGCGGGTGACCCTGTACAAGGACATACCTGTTATGTTTTGGTAGCTGAGGAGAATAAGCAAAAACGGCAATACATCAGAGAGGCTGGAACCTATTGGATTGCAGTAACCTGAACTAACCACACAACTAGAGGTAGCCGTGGAGCGTTCCTACGTTGATCCTAGACGCCTCGTCACAGCCTGAGAGATAACTACACCTAAAGGCAGAAAGATGAAAGCTATCTGCCCCGGAGCAGATCCCAAAGAAAATAGGAAGCCCCGAAACCTGTAATGGCGGTTAGACAAGAAGAAGCACGGACACAGACAGAAAATAGAATGAGCAAACGCTGGGGCCCAATCTGTCTAGACAGAAAAGTACAGGAAAGGATACTCACTGCAATTCAAAAAAAACCCTAAAAAATACCAACTCTTCTGATTGCAAAAACACCTGAGATCACACAATCTCTACCACCTAAATCAGTTCTCTGGTGTAACAAAGCTAAGCCGCAGCCACTGAAAAAACAGGAAAAGCAAATGAACAGACAACAGTGGCTCCAAATAAACTGAGAGGAGCACAAGCCCCCGGAGGGGACCTGGCTGACCTCCACAGAAGTGCAGGGAACAATGCAAAAAGCAAGCACAAAAATAAAAGCAGAAAATATCTTATCTGATAGCAGAAGATGCAGGCAAGACTCAGCAAACTTCCAAATGAACCAGGAACCACAATTGAGACAAGAACAATTGATCACCGGCAACCATCATGGGAGGGAACCTCCCTTATATCAGACCAGTCCATGATCCCAGATTGCCATTCCTCGCTGAAAGGTTCAGTACTGTCTGCAACCACCAGAGGGAGCCCCCGCTCAGAAACCACCTCCAGCACATTCACAACACATACCGTTACGCTTAGAATGAATGTACTCAGAGAGTTCGGAAGTCTTCTGATTAGCGAATCTCCAAACGCATTCCTGAAACAATGGGGACCACACACTCCACAAAGAAAGGTATTTCAGCAATTGATCCAGACGGCACAGGCACAAGAGGTCTCTTGTGAAGGAAAGGTGTTAGGGAAGGTGATCATACCGGCCACCACCATGCTTGACTTACCTCCGGGTCAGAGTGTACTGTCACTATCTGTCCGAGCATGTACCCCGTTAGAAGGGGTTGAAGTTCAACTGGAACCAGCGGCTGTGGAGAATCAACCATCGGGGCTCTTAATAGCCAGGACATTAGCTACTGTGTGTTAAGGTAAAATACCCGTGCGGTGTGTGAACCTAAGGGAGGACACTCTGAAGCTTACCCCAGAAGTGAAATCGAGAAAATAATAGGCATGCCAAGGAGCTTATACCATCACAGGTCATTCAATTAAAGGAAAAAAAAAGAAGACCCTGGACTGTAGCTGTAGAGACAAGTGTATTCGAACTTCAATCACAAAAAAGGGGACGCCACATCCTAAAACAAACTCGGGCTGAGTTGGCAGAGTTCACACCACAGCAGGTGAAACAAGTCGAGACCGTGTTGGAGCGTTATCAGGAAGTGTTCGCTAGGCACGAGGACGATTTCGGTTGTACGACTGCCATCACCCATGAGATTCCGACGGGTAATGCTGCACCTGTGAGAGAACGTTTACAGACAGATTCCCCGCAAATGTACCAGGAGGTAAAAGGAATGTTAGCCCAAATGTTATAGAATGGTATCATCCGAGAAAGTCAGAGCCCGTGGGCTGCGCCCATCGTCCTCGTACGGAAAAAGGATGGCACCCTATGGTTCTGTGTGGACTATCGCAAATTAAACGCCTGTGTGGTGCAAGATTCGTACCCACTGCCCCGTATTGAAGAATCGTTGTCCGCTCTGGGAAACGCCAGATACTTCTCCACCTTAGATCTGGCTAGTGGGTACTGGCAAATGCCAATATCCGAACACGATCGAGTAAAGACGGCCTTTACACTACCTATGGACCTGTACAAGTTGAACAGAATGCTGTTTGGATTGGCTAATGCTCACGGTACTTTTCAACGACTCATAGAGAGGTGCTTGGGGGATCTGAACTTTGAAGCCACTCTCATCTACCTGGATGACATAATTGTATTTGCCCCCACTTTTGATGAACATTTACAGCATCTGGAGAAAGTACTCAGCTGGCAACAGAAGCATGGGCTTCGAGTGAAACCAACCAAATGTCACCTGTTCCACACCCCGACTGAGTACCTGGGGCATGAGGTCTCCGCAGAAGGTGTACGTCCGTCTCATGAAAAGATTGCAGCAGTACAAGACTGGCCAACCCCGAGAACCGTAAAAGATGTTCGAGCCTTCTTAGGGCTGACTGGATATTATAGACAGTTCGTGAAAACTTCACCCATATTGCGAATCTGTTACTAGAACTGTTGAAAGGAGTATCAGCAGGAGCAAAAAATCGAAAGATACAGTGGGGAGAGCACCAGGAGAAAGCGTTCCAAACCTTGAAGATGGCTCTGACAGAGGCCCCGGTTCTGGCCTATGCCAATTTCTTTCAAGCCTTCATTTTTCACACAGATGGAAGCTTACATGGACTTGGAGCTGTGATGTCGCAGATCCAAGATGGGAAAGAGAGGATATTGCCTATGTGAGTCACTCCCTGCATGACTCTGAACGGAACCCAGACAAGCTCGTACAAACTAAAACTATTAGCACTAGTCTGGGCCATGACAGAAAAGTTTGCGGAGTACCTATCCGGATCCGAGGTACAGGTGCGCACGGATAATAACCCTCTGGCCCATTTAGAAAACGCAAAATTAGGGGCCCTGGAACAACGCTGGATCGCTAGAATGGTCAAATACCGGTACAGAATAGCCTACAAACGGGGGGCTGAAAACACCCATGCAGATGCATTATCCAGAGTCCCCTATGGGCGACCCGGCTCTAATCGGGATGAAGAGCTAGAGGCTGATGAAGTTCCGTGGCTCTGCCAGGACGTTGGTGGCTACGGGGGAACCAGTTTGGCAGAAATCACGGAGGAAGTATTGGAGCAGCCCCGTGATGAGTTGGTATGGATTCAGCAAGAAGACGAAAAGCTCGCTCGACTTCGGCAATGGTTGGCCCTCAAACAACTGCCTACCTGGTTGGAGGGAGAAAACCTGTCTCCTGGAATGAAACAGATTCTCCGGCAATGGGAGAGGCTCCACCTAAAAGTAGGATTGTTTATAGAAAAGTACAGTTACAATGGGCCAGCAAGTGGTGATTCCTGAAAACCTGTAACAGCAAGTGGCCATAGAGGCGCATGAAAAAGTGGCGCACTTCAGTCCAGAAAAAGCCTTTCACTGGCTGCAAAAATTAGTATATCACCCACTGTTTAAAAGAAACGTGGAGGAAGTCTGTCGACTCTGTAGGAACTATGAACTGGTCAAACCTCAGGAGCAAAGGGGTCCTGTTGTGAATATGCTGGAGGCGGCTTCTGAGCTGGGGCTCCCTCCGGTGGTTGCTGAATGGTTTTGAGTATAAGTGGCCTGATTCCCAGCAGCCTTGCCGGTTATCAATTGTTCTTCTGGTCTTGCTTGAAGCACTGCTAGTTTCCTGCTCTCCTTCAGATAAGTGTTTGCTGTTTTTTTTTTTCTCTGTTTGATTTTCTCTGCTGGTTTTCTGCCTGCAGTGGACTGCAGCCTGTCCCCTTTTGGGGGTCTGGCCCTGCAATTGTGCTCCGTTTGTGTCTGCACTTTTGCTTTGCTCTTTTGTTACTTTTAATTTGCTGAATAGCGTTTTGTTACACCAGAGATCTGATTTAGGTGGAAGAGGTCGTGTGATCTCAGGTTTTTTGGGCCTACTAATGCCCCTTCCGTCTTCCAATCCTTCATGAATGATATTTTCAGGGATTTTGTGATAAATTTCTGATTGTTTATTTGGATGATATCTTGATTTTTTCCAATGACTGGGACTCTCATGTGAAACATGTTCGGACTGTGTTCCAGATTTTGAGAGAGAATGCACAGTATGTGAAGGGATCAAAGTGTCTTTTTGGCGTACAGAAGATCTCATTTCTGGGATTCATTTTGTCTCGTCTGTTATTGAAATGGACCCGGTCAAGGTTCAGGCCATCTGTGATTGGGTTCAACCTACTTCATTGAAGGCTCTTCAGAGATTTTTGGGTTTTGCCAATTTTTAATCGTAAATTTATTGGTAATTTCTCTGGTATTCTTAAACCATTGACTGATCTGACCAAAAAGGGTTCCGATGTGGTGAATTGGCCTCCTGAGGCAGTTTCTGCATTTCAGGAACTTAAGCAGAGATTCATTTCTGCTCCTGTTCTACGGCAGTTTCTCTGCCGTTTCAGGTGGAGGTTGATGCCTCTGAGATTGGGGCAGGTGCCGTTTTGTCCCAAAGGGATCCAGAGACCTCTAAGAGTAACCCTTGTGCCTTTTTCTCTCGAAAATTTTCTCCAACTGAACGTAATTAAGACGAGGCGTCTAGGATCAACGTAGGAACGCTCCATGGCTACCTCTATTTGTGTGGTTAGTTCAGGTTACTGCAATCCAATAGGTTCCAGCCTCTCTGGTGTATTGCCGCTTTTGCTATTTTTTGCCATTTCTCCTCAGTTACCGAAACATAACAGGGTCCCACACAAACTATCATAACCTACGCTCAGTTAGAAGTATTAATGATTGATTATCTAACAATGGGCCTAGCCCATCAAGGATATGAACATTGTTTAGTAATGGTAGAACACTTTACTAAATTCATAGTTGTGACCCCGACTCGAAACCAAACTGCCGAGTCTGCAGCTTACGCCATCTGCAAAAATTTCATTCAAGTATATGGCTGCCCAAAGAGAATTCACTCAGACAAGGGCTCTTGCTTTTTAGGGCGAGTTATGGAAGAACTACATCATATGTATGGAATTGAGAAATCTCAGACAACCCCTTATCATCCTCAGGGAAATGGAGCATGTGAACAGTTCAATCGAACCCTCTTTCAAATGCTGAGAACCCTAGAACAGGATTGTAAGGCCCGTTGGCCAGACTATGTAGCAAAGTTAGTATGGGTGTATAACAATCGGGTACATAGCACCACCGGATACACGCCCTATACTCTACTTTTCGGACGGCCAGGTCAAGAGATCACTGAGTTGGAGCTGGACCCTGAGGAAGACTACCCACGGATGGGGGTGTCAACCTGGGTCCGAGAACATCGTTATCGACTACACACTCTACGTTGTCTGGTGCAGACCCGTTTCCGAAAGTTGGAACATTCAGAGACCGCTCCTCTACGGGGAACAGCTCTACAGGCCGGAGACAGGGTACTAGCTAGAAAGAAGCGTCCTCGTGACAAATTATATCATCAATGGGAAACTACACCGTACCGTGTACGGCGACGAGTCAATTCTGAAGGACCTGTTTACGAGGTCCAGCCTGAAGGGGACAACGATGTTGCTACTCGTGTTGTGCACCAAAACATGTTCCACCCTGCATGTCTAGACATCCCCTGCGAATAGAGAAAAAAGAGCCCGATGCTCTTGAGGATCCTCTACCCATTGCTAGTGATGAAGAAGATGTCGAGTACTCTGAGTCTACACGGATAGAATCAGAAAAAAAACACATCTGAGACCTCAGGGACTTCTGAGATTCCTACAAGGGCTGTTTCTCCAGGGTGGAGCGAACCCTCACATTTGTTTATTCAGTCGGATTCGGGTACCCAAGCAGAACCAACTGAAATCCCCAGTTTACGACGTTCCGAACATTCAACAGCAGGAAAACCCCTAACCGATTTGACCAGGATAATTTTATTTGGCAACAAGTTGTTTGAAACATAAAAGAATGTCAACGCATATTGCAAGAACACTCGCCCGTTAAATGGCGAGCACAAAGATGGGGAAATGTAAGGAGAAGAAGCAAGCCAGGCTTGTATCATCCGTAACGGATCCAGAACCGTCGGGTCTGTCACCTAAGTTACAGCGGGGAGTGCTTAGAGCAAGGGTCTCAAACTCGCGGCCCGCGGCCAATTGCGGCCCTCGGGACAATAGTTTGCGGCCCTCACCTCATGGGCCCTCGGGACAATAGTTTGCGGCCCTCACCTCGACGGGGATCACACATGCAAGAAACACGGCCGAGTCTCACATGTGAAATCCCAGTCACACGTAGTACCGCTCATTAAGGTCATGAATATGGACGCCACTCCAATCTCATAGGCATGGCGCCCATATTCATGAGCTTAATGAGTGGTACCACGTAAACGTGTGATCGCGCGCTGGACCATCGGCACTGGACCATCGGAGCTGCAGCAGGAGTAGGTGAGGTGAGTATGATGATGGCTAGAACGAGCAGGGAGCGATCCCAGTAGCTCTGCTGCCTGCAAGACAAAATAAGCAGGAGCGGAGCTGCAAGGATCCTTCCTGCCCGGCGCCCGCGCTTTCTGTCTCTGACACAGAGAGCAGCACCGCTGGATGATGTCATCATTCAGCGGACGGCTGTGTCAGAGGAGGAAGCGCGGGCGCAGGTGAGAGGTGGTGTGTGTGTGCGTGTGTGTAGGTGGAGGAGAGTGATGGGGAAAAAGCAATGATGGGGAAAAGCAATGATGGGGAGAAGGCAATGATGGGAGTGATGGGGAAAAGCAATGATGGGTAAAAGCAATGATAGGAGTGATGGGGAAAAGCAATGATGGGAGAGATGGGAAAAGCAATGATGGGAGTGATGGGGAAAACAATGATGGAGTGGTTGGGGAAAAGCAATGATGGGAGTGATGGGGGAAAAGCAATGATAGGGAATAAACAATGATGAGAGTGATGGGAAAAGCAATGATGGGAGTGATGAGGAAAAGCAATGATGGGAGTGATGGGGAAAAGCAATGATAGGAGTGATGGGGAAAAGCAATGATGGGAAAAAGCAATGATGGGAGTGATGGGGAAAAGCAATGATGGGAGTGATGGGGAAAAGCAATGATGGGAGTGATGGGGAAAAGCAATGATGGGGAATAAGCAATGATGAGAGTGATGGGGAAAAAGCAATGATGGGAGTATGGGGAAAAGCAATGATGGAAGTGATGGGGAAAAGCAATGAATTGGGAGTGATGGGGAAAAGCAATGATGGGAGTGATGGGAAAAGCAATGATGTGAGAAAAGCAATGATGGGAGTGATGGGGAAAAGCAATGATGGGAGTGATGGGGAAAAGCAATGAATGTGGGAAAAAGCAATGATGGGATGAGAGTGATGGGGAAAAAGCAATGATGGGAGTGATGGGGAAAAAGCAAATGATGGAGAGTGGGTGATGCAGGGAAAAGCAATATGATGGGAAAGCATGAGGAAAAAGCAATGACTGAGGAGTGATGGGGAAAAAGCAATGATGGGAGTGATGGGAAAAGCATGATGGAGTGATGGAAAAGCATATGATGGGAGTGATGGGAAAAAGCAATGATGGAGTGATGGGAAAAAGCAATGATGGGAGTGATGGGGAAAAGCAATGATGGGAGTGATGGGAGGGGGGAAAAAAGCAATGATGGGAGTGATGGGTGAAGAAAAAAAAGCAATGATGGGAGTCATGGGGAAAAGCAATGATGGAGTGATGGGGAAAAAGCAATGGGGAGAATGAGCGCTGGGGGAATGAGCCCTGGGGAGAATGAGCGCTGGGGGGAATGAGCGCTGGGAAGAATGCAATGTTTTTGTAAGAGCTTTTCTTGTGGAAAACCTGATGCGGCCCAGCCTCACCCAGATTCTACCTCCAGCGGCCCCGGGATAAATTGAGTTTGAGACCCCTGGCTTAGAGTAACAAGATGTTCCCTGTGCTCAAGAAAAGGGGGCGTGGCTAAGCAGGCAGAAAACGTGCACGCAGAAATTCAAAATGTTGAGGCAGGAACGCTGAATGTGCATCAGTCGTGTGAGGTAATTTCAGCTGTGAGGAGAGGGGCGGAGCTGAGAAGGGCCGGGGACGAGAGGACACGAGGACAGGAGTCGACTGATGGGGTCCCACTGACACACCGCATGTACATCTGTCCCCGCTAACATCGCTGTCCCCGCCCACATCAAGGACCTTGATGAGACTGTGAACTCGGCCGACGACGCTGACACATCTGTCACAGCTGACCGTACTTACCGGGGAAGGCAAGGTCTGTGTGAGGGATACCGGTGTTCAACGGTACAACTCAGTAGACCGAACAGGCCATCGTGAACTGTTGCGGGACCATGTCCCAGGCCCCGATAGTACAAGGAATCTCACTGCTAAGGGAAGAGTCTATCCCTCCTGTTTCCCTGCATCCATTGGGGTCACTGCCCGTGCTAGGACCCTGGCCAATCACCGCCATTAACAGGAGCAAAAGAAGACACCGTCATCGCCAGTACCATAGGAATACATCGACACCGTCAGGACCACAAGAGAACATTCTCAAGGCCAGAAAAGCTTCCCCCATCCTCCACAGGACTGTAACAGATCCCTGTTGTGGCTCAATTCAAGTGTCCCCAGTTAAAGAAAGGGGCACATCTGTGACTGAAGCCCAAAGTGCTAAGTTTATAGTTTATATTATCTTCCCCTATTAGTTAAAACTCCCTTAAAAGTATTCTTTGTATTAGGGAAGAACTCTCCCCCTCATTTAAATATCTACCTACGAGGAGTAACCTCCTGTTATTAAACCCCTTGTTAACCCTTGGTCTGCCTCTTGTCCGCTACTGCATCATGCTACCTGCTTACACACGGACACTAGGTGTTCGGTATGGACCATGAACTTTACTGTTCGGGTTCACCCATCACTACTTTTTAATAGTGCTTCAGCCAAAATATACAGAAGCTAAGTCACACAGTGTGCCCATAGACAGTGCCAGCGTCCACCCTAAAAATGGTCCTTCCGATAGTGTACTAATAAACACCACCAATTTCAGCTTTTTCAGGAAGAATGGACGGAGAAGTCACTGATAGCTTTATCAATAGACTCATGTCTGAGTTTGAACTTTGCTTGTCCTTCTGGGGTCTAGGGAAGATTCCCATTTTTATTGGTTTGCTCCAACCTCCAATCCTATTCCCTACCAATTTGTCGGTAATAGCAGTCATGCCCTGGCCTCTCTTCCTCAGTCGGCCCCATTGCAGTAACATGAACTATCTCTATGATTTATGTTTTTTTTACCCTCCTAAGTAAAATAAATTACCACATGAATATCACAAAGTTCTGTCAATTGAAAAATCTTTATTAATTTATACTTAGCTATCAGCCATTGAACTTAAATAACAAGAAGGAGGTCATCAGGCTTTTTCCTTTTCCTTGACCAAGATGTGAAAGAGAGAGAAAGCATCCCCACATAAAATATGTAATGCTTATAACTATATTCATGCCGTTAGAATCACATAGGATCTTTTCTAGCACTAGCAAACTTCCACATTTTTTATTTGACTGCCATTTCATTTTACTGTAAAGAGGAGATTATGTACAGTGACTCTGGTGCAGGATCCTGTCACTCAATGTCACCATACAAGTTGTCACTGAGGAGCGAGTAATGTGCATGGACTCCTGTATTTACAATGTGCACCCATCTGTCAGCCGCAGTGTGACTAAAGTCTTTTTTTCCGTAGGTATAAAAATACAGTGGTCTGAGTATCAGGTCAGAAATCAAACTGCGCAGAATGAGGAGTAATGCAGAGTGATGTAAATATGGATGTGGGTGAAGGTATACAGAATGAGTGCATGTGTATATTACTGTGTATCAATGCCATAATTGCTCATTTTTGGGTGGGGGCCTCAGAGGAATTCCAAAGACTTTAAAATAAAAAGTGGCACACTAGAAGGGAACTGTGCAGAATTTTTCTTCTTTATTCCGCAGCTATTAGAAAAAGTACATATGAGCCTTTTAAATGAGACAACACACTACACCCTCAAAATAAAGGTATAGATCAAGTGACTTTATACAGTCAGACAACCTTGTATACAGACCTCAGACTAGACCCCTCCCTGTAAATAAACCCCCCATTTTTATACATAACCACTCCCAATCCGCTCCAGCAAACCAGACATTCATAATAAGCAAATGTTCCATAGGAGCTTTTGGTATCAGAAATATATGGAGATTGTTAACAACTATCATCACATCTATGAACAGCCCAGAGTAATGCTAGGAAGACAGATAGGGCCTGGAGTGCTGAGTGAGCAGACCAAGAGGTCAAATGTGGACTATGGTGCATTCCAGGGTGACTCTAAATAAAATGAGACTGAAGAGGAGGGATAGTGATATACTGAGCATAAGTGACAGAGTGACCTTCTAGAGATGCGCCCTAGAAGAAGATACTTGTTGATCAGGACTGTAGTGTTAAAGCTGGGTTGTGCTGAAGTCAGGAGAAACAGTGGATATAGAAAGTCCTGGAGTAAGCTACTAAGGAAGGATACTATTTGGAAAATGCATAGAGTTGCAAAAGAAACTTTCATAAGACTTTGTACCCGCTATCCCTTGTTTATAACACTTATGCTAAAGTTCAGTAGAGAGTTTATTTTATTATACTGGTCTCCCTCATTGAATTGTGAAACATCTGGTCCTTGAAAACCAGCAACATCAGTTAAATGTAGCCTGCATGGGCATAAGGTCCTCACAGCACAACTCCACGCAGGCAGCCAGGACCACACTTTCATATAACATGGTGGGATGCTGGAACAAGTGCCTCGCCAAATGCCACCGCCCCACTCTACGTTACACTTCCTTGCCACCATTTTCCAGAATGGAAAGAGATGAATAAATGGGGAGGGTGAATAGATATGGAGTTTGTGTCATTTGCTAGTTATTTTGTCATATCAGGAGAGTTGGCATTAAAATTCATGGTGATGGAGAAGAAGGAACAGAGGTGGAATTACTGGTGGTAAAGAAAGATAATATATTCAGTCAGCCTCACCTCTCTTCCTCAAGCAGATTTTATTAGACTTAAGCTGGATTCTATCTATTCCCTCGCCTATTTGAGGTCTGGTCGGACATATAGAAAAGAAGAGTCAATGGTGCTGGTGGAAGGGTATTCCTGTTTCACCACACCCCTTTAGTGTACTTAAAGGGGTTGTCCACTACTTTTTATTAACCCTCCAATGTATTCCCCCGGGGCCCCTAATGAAATTTCTTGTTACCTCGCGCTGCCAATTCTGCCTCTGAGCGGCGCTATGCCAGCAGCTGAGTCCGGGTCACGTGACCCCCAGGCTGCAGCCGCCGCTAACATCCGCTGATGTCACGTCAATTTCCTGACATCATCAGCAGGCTTGACCAGCCTCTGCACACTGCTATCACTCATCAAGAGTGACAGCAGTCTGTGCATGGTGCTGCACCGCACATTACAGCCCCGGCACACAGCCCCCCGCCTACCCGCAGAAGGCTGCACAGCCCCCCCTCCCCTGCACACAGCCCCGTCACTCTGCAGCCTCTATCTCCTCTCCTATCCAGAGCTGTCTGAGGGGGGGGGCTGTGCGGGTTGTCTGCTTCTGTGCGGCTGTTTGCGTGCGGGCATGGGGGGGCTTTCTGCTCCTGTGCGGCCGTCTGCGGGCATGCGGAGAGCTCTGCTGGCTGTTCCGGGGGAGGTGTATGTGTATGCAGGCATCGTCCGATGGGACTACAAGTCCCATCGGACGATGCCTGCTACACTGTCAGTGACTGACACATTAGCCAATGATGGGACAGTAGTAGTCCCATCATCCGGCTAATGTGTTGAATGTAAAAAAAAACCACATACATTACATACCAAATACAGAACATACAACAATAACATACAGAACATACAACATATAACATACGAACATATAACATACAGAACATACATTACATACAACATACATTACATATAACATACAACATACATTACATATAACATAACATATAACATACAGAACATACACATAACATACAACACATAACATAGAGTACATACTCACCAATCACCTACTTCCCCGAAGCCATCAATCTCCTGTAATAAAAATAAAATAATAAACCAACCTATGCATCACTTTTTCGTCGTAGTCCAGATAATAACGAGTGTCCCACGAAGATCTCCCGTGGAGAGCAGCCACATCAGCTGATGCGACCGCTCTCCAGGGGCTCCAGCGATGAAATGACAGGAGGTAATGTATATCCCTCCACCGCTAGGAAAGAGGTCTCGTAACTCTAACCCTAAGGCTGGGATCACATATGCGAGTAAATCGCCGACACTCGCATGTGAAATCCCAGCTCTGGCGCCGACACTCGGGAGTGGAGCGAGCGGCTGCATAGAAATACATGCAGCCGCGCACTCCACTCCCGAGTGCCGGCGCCACAGCTGGGATTTCACATGCGAGTGTCGGGCAATTTACTCGCATGTGTGATCCCGGCCTAATTCTCACTCAGCATTGAGTGAGCTCAGGTAACCTCAGTGATGCACTGCAGGAGCCATTGTCTCCTGTCAGTTCATCACTGGGAGGCTCTATAGAGCAGTGACATCACCTGATGTCACCGTTCTACAGGGGAGATCATCGTGGGATACTCGTTAATTAATTGGACTGCGTCGGACAGGGAGTATACGGTTTGTTTATTTTTTTAGTTTTTATTCTAGGAGATCGAGGGCATCGCTTGGATCTGGGCATGCAATAAAAATATGAAAACCGTGTTGTGTTTTATTTCATTAAAATACTTTATTCTTATGTGTGTGTGTTTTTTTTAACCCTTTAATAATATAAGATTAATAATGGATAGGTGTCTTATTGACGCCTCTCCATTATTAACTGGGCTTAATGTCACCTTACAATAGCAAGGTGACATTAACCCCTTATTACACAATATCCCACCGCTACACGGGAATGGGAAGAGAGGGGATAAGTGCCGGAATTGGTGCTTCGCACAGATGCGCCAATTATGGGGCGGCTGGGTGCTGGTATTTTTAGCCAGGTGGGTGCGCCAATATCCATGGCCCCTTCCTAGGCTATGAATATAGCCCGCAGCTGTCTGCGTAGCCTTTCTGGCTATAAATTATAGGGGGTCCCCACGTCATTTTTTTGGGGGGGTCGCCCTATTTTAATAGCCAGTAAAGGCTAGCTGCGGGTTGATATTCATAGCCTGGGAAGCTCCATGGGTATTAACTCCTTCCCAGGCTAGAAATATTGTACCCGGCCATCGGCTTTCCCCCTCTTGCTCAGAAAATTACGCGGGAGCCCACGCCATTTTTTTAAAAAAATTAAAGATATTGCGTGAAGATTTTGTGTGTGTGTCTTTAAAGGGAATCTGTCACCCCATTTTTGTCATATGAGATAAAGATATCATTGCATAGTGCATCCCATAACTAATCTATGGGTACCTATGATATCTTCTGACACTCTAGTTTTCATGTAAAAATACCTTTGTAAAGTTCGTTTTCTAACATGCAAATCCGTGCGGTCCGGTCCAGAGGGCTGTGTTTTATTTCTTCACCCCCCCCGCTCCTCGGCTTTTCTTGCGTATGGCCATCTGTGAATAGCACAGATGGCGTTCGGCTTGCCGCGATTGCGCTTTTCAAAATCATTGAAATCCCCTCGCACATGCGCAGTGTGCTTTGCCCAACATTGGCAAAGTATAAAATAATTACAGCGCATGCGCAACTATTGTCCTTCACTTTCCTTGCCCCGGAAGTCGTCCAAGGCAAACAGTCATTTCCGGGGCAAGGAAACAGTTGTGCATGCGCTGTAATGGTTTTATGCTTTGCCCACTGTTGGGCAAAGCACACTGCGCATGTGCGAGGGGATTTCAATGGAAATATCTATCTATCCCATATCTATCTATCTATCTATCTATCTATCATTATCTATCTATCTATCTATCTATCTATCTATCTATCTGTGTGTGTAATGGAGTGTGGGTTGGACAAATGTAAAAGAGGAGATTGGACAGAAATGACATCACAAATCTTTTTTTTTTTATTAAATAACATATCTTAATTTAGGTTACAAAAACGCTTGAAAAAACGTATCAAAAAAGCACCAGCATTTTCTGCCAAGTAATGCGGATTCTGTGCTGAAAAAATCCGCACTGGAATCCTCAACGTGTGCACATACCCTTATAGCTTTCAGCACTATAAAGGTATGTACATGGGTACATATTCATTATTTTTTAAAAACAATGTGTGTGTTTGTCCATGCATTCATGCATGTGCGTGTGTGTGTGTGCTCATGATGCTTGCAATGCATTAGGGTATGTGCACATGTTGCGGATTGTGCTGAGGATTTTTGCTAAATCCGCAGGTAAAATGACTTGCGTTTTACCTGCGGATTTAGTGCAGATTTACTGCGGATATTCTGCGGTTTTTGTGTGGATTTCAGCTGCGTTTTTACACCTGCGGATTCCTATAATGGAGCAGGTATAAAACGCTGCGGAATATGCACAAAGAATTGACATGCTGCGGAAATGAACCCACAGCGTTTATGTTGCTGATTTTTCCGCAGCATGTGCACAGTGTTTTTTGTTTTACACTGACTATAATGGTACTGTACACCGCAGGAGAATCTGCTGCCGGTCCGCAGGACCAAATCCGCTGCAGATCCGCAGTAGAATCTGCAACGTGTGCACATATCCTAAGGGTATGTTTCCACGTACAGTTCTTGAAGCGGTTTGGACGGAGCGGAAACCCGGCTCCTCCCAAAGCCCCGCCCCCTTCTGGCCGCACGGTGATTCCGGAAGTGCTCATTGAACACATCCAGAATCACCGCAGCGTAGCTATAGAGTAGGTAGTTTACCTTGCGGACACTGAGCTTCTCCGCAAGCAAGGTAAATAGAACATGCTGCGGTCTATAAAGACGCGCCGCATGTCTGGTTTGGCCGGTGTGTCACCCGCGTAATCGGACGCATAGTGGAGACGAGATTTCATAAAATCCTCTCCACTATGCTGGAACACCTGGACGCTGCGGATTAAACGCTGTGGCAGGACACAGCGTTCAATCTGCAGCTAATCCTGATGCAATCTGCCACATGTGCACACACCCTTATAGCTTTCAGCACTATAAAGGTATGTACATGGGTACATAATCATTATTTTTTCAAAAACAATGTCTGTGTTTGTGCATGCACTCATGCATGTGCGTGTGTGTGTGTGTGCTCATGATGCTTGCAATGTATTACAATGCTTCAGAAGGAAGATAGAGGAGGGAGGGGTTTGGGTGTGGTTTGGAGTGGGTGTGCTTAGGTGCTGGCTTACAGGCCAGTGCAATGCATCATGGAACTTGTAGTATTAGAGCATAGTAAGTCGGGAGAAAGGAAGTTGTCGATTAACCTCATGAGAGCTGGAGCCAGTACTGAGTATGTGCTGCTAGAGCAAGATCACAGGTAATATTGCTAAAATAAACACAGTGGATGTTTTTAGTGGCACATAATAGTTTCGTCACTGCTTTCTTGCTGCTTCCATCCTTTGGCATGCGGTACCAGAGAGAATAAGACACAAGACAGGTAGTATGCGTCAACAGACTCTAACTTTATTACAAAGCATAGGGTTTATATACACACCCTAGAGGCAGAAAAAGGATTTACCATATATGGTCCGATCATACAATTTAGCTGTGCAAACAAAAACTGGTTTCTGTTCCCGTGACGCCTATGTTTGTGGTTGAAACATTTTATCTGATTTCACCCAATGACTTAGCAAGGACACGTTAGTTTCTATTGATACAAGGAAGGAACATACAGTTGTTATTTTGACCCAAGGTAACCGTCAGATTTATATAGCATAGATGGGGTCTTTGAACTTGAGGGACCTTATTTTCTGCTATAACATTCCGTCCTTTTGTTCCTTCATTTATCAATATGAATCTCTATATTTTCTTTTTCTTTTAGTACAGCGCTGAATACACATTAGAAAAAGCTTAAAAACCAAATAAACCGCAAGACACATTAGCAAAACCTGAAAAATAGCTTGCACTATACCAGCCAACCACCCACCGATACCTTTAAACCAATTAGCGGATTCAGAAAGGAAAAGGTGTTTGCCCACCAGGAATCCTGATTCTTGAGGTTGGCCTCATCATAAAGCTTTCTTAACTTTACAACGTCGTCTAATTTATGTTTGAGTGTTAATACACTAGAATTATCTATATAGTGGCAACACGCGGGCCCTGTTATCTGGCACATTCCTCCTTGTGCCGCTGTCAAATAATCTAGTACAAGGGTATGTTGGTTCGTGACAATAATCAATTGATTCTGTACTGCAAGAGACCCATTAATTATTTCTAAAACATACCAGATTTGATCATCCAGATAATCTGTAGCCTCAACTAATTTATCCCACACCTGCATCAGCATAGGGTATATAAACAATGCACTGAAAAACTTGTTTACCCCACCCATTTGAACTATGTGGGGTTTCCCATTTGGCCTGGGATTGCTATCTGCGGCTCTTTTATATAATGTATGTTTCGGGATAGACAAGGGATCTAGCTGGTCTGGAGTAACAATATAAGTTGCGAGTGTCAATCTGGCTAAAGTACAAGTTCCTGTCACTCCTACTGGGAGCCACTTGAATGCCTTGTCTCCACATACCCAATACATGGATGAGGGAAGATCCCACAATGCTGAATGTTGCAGTATTAAACGGTGAACTAAATCAACAAACTTGGAAACATTAGACATCATACACCATTCAGGCTGCTGACCTAAGGGAGAACAATAACCTGCATTGGGCGCACCACAAGTGGGGGCATCCTGCTCATAACTTAAACTGTCATTACATTGTAGATTGCCAGGTACGTCGGCACAGGTATCACTTGTCCCGTTTTTAAAATAAACATTGTTCACCCAATCAGGGGTGTGTAGATATCTTTCCAACAGGGAAGGTTTAAATGTATCACTACTGTCTGAGGTGGGCCTGAAACTAACTTTTAACCCTTGTTGAGGTATCTTACCAAAATTAGTAATTTTGTTTTGTTTCGGGGTACCCACTTCCCTCCTTTAAAAGCTAGATATAACCTGGGGATTACTTGACCTGTTAGGTTCCCTTGCCACCAAGGAAATTCTGTCCACCCTACTACAGGAATCCCAACAGTGGTATTCCATAATCTCTGTGTGGATTTATTGGTCCAAGTATCTGAACAGTTCACCCAAAGGTTTATCTCTTCCCATGAGACTGGGACAGTGAGAAAGGGTATGCTAGTGGACGTCACAGGGGCATGTGTACATATCCAGCAATTAGCAATAGTCTGGTTTTGCTCCTTTAGTTCATCAATTAGAGCAAGATGGTGTTTAATGAATCTATTGTCATCTCCATCTGCGGTGCCTAACTAAAGGGTATGCCACACTAAGCTAGATCGCTAATGAGATCGCTACTTCGTCACCATTTATGACGCATTAGCGATCTCGTTAGCGACTTAGCTGTTAAGATTCCAAACACAACTCATCAGCGATCTGTATAATGACCTCTGCGGTCGTTGGGAAAACCTAGTCCCACCTGCGACGCTGGTGAAGCCGTTCATAAAGGGTGTCACACTGAGCGATTCAGGCTCACCAGCGGGACACCAACGACCAAAAAACGGCTCAGAACGTTCATTAGCGATCAGCGACATCTCAGCAGGGGCCACATTGTTGCTACATGTCACACACAGTCGCTAACGAGATCGCTACTGCGTCATAAATGGTGACGCAATTACGATCTCGTTAGCGATCTCGTTTGCGATCTCACTTAGTGTGGCATACCCTTTAGTCCATGCACCTGTGGTCGCAAGGATGCAGATACGTATAGACAATGTCTTCATTCTTTGTCCGCTGGTTCTCCTAGTATCTTTTTGCAATGGGACGCGTGGATCCAGGCCTCTTTTCCCTCTAGCTTAACGGCTGTCCTTGTGGTCAGCAGAACTTGAAAGGGTTCGTGAAAAATAAAGAGAAAACAAATAAATACCAATTAATTATATAATCACAATGAAATAATAAAGCAAATGAGACAATGAAGGTAAATATACAAAAATCATCCAGTGGTCAGATATTATATACAAAATAGTCACACAGAGAAAAGATATACAGTTTGGCCCATATCAAACATGCAAGGAAAAGATAAATATATACACTTGTTCTGGAGGCAAAGGAGCTCCTTTGCCTCCAGAACAAGTGTATATATTTATCTTTTCCTTGCATGTTTGATATAGGCCAAACTGTATATCTTTTCTCTGTGTGACTATTTTGTCTCATTTGCTTTATTATTTCATTGTGATTATATAATTATTTGGTATTTGTTTGTTTTCTCTTTATTTTTCAATGACTTTTTTGATAAAGGCTCCGGTTGAGCCGAAACGTTAAATTTAATCGCTTGTCATATATTGCCTTGCCTAAACTACCAATCTGTATATAAGTAAATAAATGATAGTTTTCACCCTTGCATCATATTCAACTAAGTGTGCGGTGTATTATATTATTCTAAACCGTGGATCTAGGCTTTTCCTCACGTGTCTTTTTATAACCACCTAGTCTCCAGGCTGCAGCGTATGGCTGCTAGAATCCTGATCTGGATCTGGAAGAGAACTGAAAACATTATCATGTATTTGCTTAATCTTTTTGTGTAAAGCCCTCACGTAGGAACTTAGCACATGGTTGTTCATTTCTAATGCTTGCGTATACAAACACCCTAGGCTGGGTACATTGCCAAGCAATATCTCATATGGAGAGAGTCCAGTCTTTCTATTGGGTGTGTATGTTACTGAAAACAGAGCAAGCGGTAAACAATCCGGCCATGGTTTTCCTGTCTCAGCCATGGCTTTCTGAATTTTTAATTTCAATGTCCCATTCAGTCTTTCCACTTTACCACTACTTTGTGGGTGATATGGGGTGTGGAATGCTTGTTGAATTCCTAGAGCTGACATGACTTCATTCATTATTTCACCCGTGAAGTGTGTACCTCTGTCACTCTCAATTACCTCTGGTACCCCATACCTGTAGACCACCTCTGCAAGCAGTTTCTTTGCGGTTGCCGCAGCCATGGCTTTGGAAATCGGGAAAGTCTCTGGCCATCCTGAGAACAAATCAATACAGATCAACACATATTCCCATGATCCTGACTTCGGCAGCTGAATATAATCAATTTGCAGTCTCTGGAATGGATAGAGGGGCCGGGGGGGTGTGTTTGGGTGGTGTTTTAACTACTCTACCCTGATTATGTGTAGCACATATCATGCACCCTTTTATCAGTTGTTCAATACAGGTGGAGAATCCTGGTGCCACCCAATGTTTCTGCATCACATTCATCACAGCCGTTTTAGATTGGTGTACCGGCCCATGTAACATCTGGGCAGCCGCTGGGTACAGTGCCCTTGGAAGGCATCGTCGTGTCCCTTTCCCCCATACCCCATTTGCTTTATTCAGGCATGCACCTTCCTTCAACCACTTATCAACCTCCTCCTGCAGAGCCTGAGCCTGCATTTGGGTTAAGATGTCCTCCGACACAAAGGGGTTTTTAGGGCACTTAACTGACGTACTGTTGACCCTTGTTGCGGCTTGCAGGCTGCTGTTTTTGCTGCTGCATCTGCCATCGCATTACCTCTGCTTACCTGGTCGGTGCGTCTGGTATGTGCTCTTACCTTTATGACAGCTACTTGTTTGGGTAATTGTAGCATATCAATTAACTGCTGGACCGCATCAGCATTCTTTATGGGGTGTCCTGCTGCCGTCAGGAAACCTCTTGATTTCCATATTGGACCAAAATCATGCGCTATACTGAATGCGTACCTAGAATCCGTGTAAATGTTAACAACACTACCTTCTGCTAGTTTACAGGCCTCGGTTAGGGCCCTAAGTTCGGCCTCTTGAGCCGATTGGTGTGGGAGCATTGGTTCTGCCTTGATTACTGCATTGAGGGAGACAACTGCATATCCAGTATGGAAAGTACCTGAATCGTCCTGATGACGGGATCCATCTACAAAAAATTCAAAATCTGCATTTTTTAATTCATGTTCAAATACAGTAGGTAAACCTGCCGTTTCTTGTGCCATCATTTGTACACAGTCATGAGGAACATCCTCTCTTGGATCTTCCTTAAATAGCACAGTACCTGACCCCTCCTTCAGATCCGAGAGAGGTAACAAAGTTGCTGGATTAAAAATAGTACACCTCTGTAAAGAAACGTTGGGAGGCATTAACAGTGCACATTGTAACCTGAGATGACGTGCGGCTGAGAGGTGAGCGGGTTGCACTTGATTCAATATAGTATAGACATCATGAGGTGTTAGCACGGTGAGCGGATGATCTAGAACAATGTCTGCAGATTTGTGGAGTAGCAGTCCAACAGCATGCAGAGCATGTACACAGGATGGTGCACCTCTGGCTACCGCATCTAATCTGCCACTAAAATAGGCAACAGGTCTCTGATTGTCACCATGTGATTGAGTTAAAACTCCTGCTGCATGTCCAGCTTGCTCGTGAAGGTACAGAGCAAATGGGAGCTCATAGTTAGGTGTACCCAAAGCTGGAGCGGCCAAAATACAGTTTTTGAGAGAGTAAAAACAGTCTATTGCCTCTGGTGTTAGTACAAAAGGTGTTGAGGTAAGACAGTCATAGAGGGGCTGCATTAAAACAGAGACAGCATAAATCCACTGTCTGCAATAGGAAACAAGTCCAAGAAAAGTTCTGAGGGCTGCAACATTAATGGGGACAGTGAGTGCCTGTACTGCTAGTTTACGTGCATTTGTCAAATGGTGGGCTCCTGGTGTAATGCAATGTCCCAAAAAGGTGACTGAAAATTTACAAAACTGAAGCTTATCTTTCGACGCCTTGCAGCCAGCACGATGGAGAAACAACATAAGCGATATAGTTGCATTATGACATTGTTTCGTGGAGGGGGCACAAATGAGCAGGTCATCGACATATTGCAGAACAACGATATGTGGTTCAGACCATCCCTCCAGTATTTCCTGCAGACTTGCAGTGTACATTGTGGGTGAATTCTGGGCACCCTGTGGCAACACTGTCCATGTATATTGACTGCCCTGGAACGTGAAAGCAAACAGGTACTGGCAGTCAGGATGTAATGGTACACTGAAAAATGCATTTGCCAAATCGACCACTGAAAAACAAAGAGAGTTAGAAGGTATCTGTGACAGAAGAGTATGCGGGTTGGGCACAACTGGTGTTAGAAGTTCAGTGGCTTTGTTAACCAACCGGAGGTCATGGACCATTCTATATGCGGCTGGTTGTCCTGCCACGCTCTTTTTCTTTACTGGGAACAGGGGAGTGTTGCAAGGGGACTGGGTTTTAACTAGGACTCCCCTGTGTAGTAATTTTTGGACTTGCTGGGCTATGGCATTCTCCTGAGCCGAGCTAAGGGGATACTGCTTCTGTTGAGGCAAGATGGCTCCTGGTTTTAGATTCACCATTACTGGTTGAACTCTTAACCTACCAACATCTGTGTTATCTGAGGCCCAAAAGTCGTATGGTACAGCCTTCTCCAATATCAGGGGAAAATCGTTTGTCTCTTCTATGCTGGCAATATCTAGTGACATAATTTTGCAAAGGGTGCTTGGTTTTAAACCTGGAGTCATGGTGACAGTGCCATCAGGATGATATTCGATATGTGCTTGTAATTGAGACAATACATCGTTTCCCAAAAGGTTACATTGGCCTCGGGGCGATACCATAAGCTGGCTATGTACAGTAGCTCCTTGAATTTGCAGGGGAATCATTTTAGTGACAGGGAGCAGGACAGACGGGGAATTGAAAGGGGTGGCAATGACATGATGTGAAAAATCAGTGTCAGTGTATGGCCAATCACCTCGCGTAATTACTGAATTGTCGGCCCCTGTATCTACTTGGAAATCGATTTCATGTCCCCCTGGTAGGTTCACCTGCACTATACAACTGGGAGTTGGGAGTAAGGAGATGAGGGGATTCATGTGCAAGCTACCCTCATCCTATGGGGGCATTGTCTGGTTGGCTGGAGGGCCCGTACTCTGAGCATCTGGGTACGGGTTGTTCCTACAGTCCTTTCTAAAATGTCCTGGCTTTCTACATCCATAACATAGTCTCTGTCCCCCTCCTGCAGTCCGTCCTCTGCCTCTGTTGTTTCTGGGGGTCGTATCCACTAAGTGTATTCTGGCAGCTCTTTTTGCCTGTATTATGTCATGCTGTGCCCCCTGAGCTATCCTGGCCAAGTCCTCTGCCTTCACTGATCTCCACTCTGGTCTACTTGCTTTCACCTTTTCTGCAATCTCTTTCTTTAGTCCGTTCATGAAAGCACTTGCTAATACCCTCTCACTAGTCTTATTTTCAGGGATGAACCCCATTTCCGAACTAGTCCTCCTTAGAGCCCAAAAGTAATCTTTGGGGTCCTCTTCCTTACCCTGAACTCGGTCTTCTAGTGTAACCTGCCTGTCTCCCTGCCTGTCTCTACATGCCTTTACCAATGCTGTTGTGAACAGGACTCCGGCTGCTGCGTTATTGGGTTCTGCGTCTACGGGTCCGGTCCTATTGTCATACTGCTTGTACGTTTCATCTATCAACCTATCATAGCGGGCTTCATCTGCCAATTTTCCCTTAATTACCCCTTGTAAATCCAACCTAGTTGCATTGTACGTATCCTGTATGGTTCTTATCATTCTGGCAAAACCCATCGGGGACTGGGACGGATCTGGCAACTGGGAAATCAACGCCAATTGTTCTGAGGGACTCCAATAGTCTAGCTGGGTGGGGTATTGGTCCTCCGCATGTCACACAGATATCTACAGTCAAGGGATTCTGTTGTCCACATCTGGGGCAAACCCAGCAATTGGGTTTCTGGGAATTCTGGTACTGGGGTGGGGGTGACGTCGGGGGCAGATAGGGAGGAAAATCTGTCATTCCGGTTTTTGTCAGTCTGTAACATCCGTTTTCTAATTCTTAAATTCTTCCTTCAAAATGAGCGCATGCATTCATCCATACATCCACTGTCTTCAACAGACCCTCATCTTTCAACCATCCATGATAGGAGTTAAAGAAGGATTTCCATTTTTCTCCGTTCATCTCTCCATTTTCATTCATTCCCGCCTTACACAATATTTTGTCAATTCCAATCAGTGCCTGTTTCCCTTCTCTGCGTACTACTAAGTCTTTGGCTGTAAAGCCTTCTTTGGCATTTTGGTTCCCCATTCTTTCGGTTCTCCTCACTCAGAGTAGACTCCTCAATCACTTAGACAATGGGCCACAAAGATTTCTGAACCACACCACTACTTGCCCTCCAGGACTTATACGCCAACCAGAAAAACAGACCAAAAACACCGATCCCGAGACACACCCACAACACAATCATCGGATCCATGCTGTCATTCTTAAGTTCCCCAAAGGATAGAAGGCAGGACTGACAATTTATCTGAGGGGATTCTACTGGTTCAAAGGGACCTGAGCCAGACAACAATCTGTGAATTACCTGGGAGCCGACCGCTCGGGGTGAGGGAGTCTCTTCTATGTAGCGATATAATTTAGGTAGAATATAACAGTTATTCTTACCTCAGTGCTGTATATATATCACCAACAGAGAGCTTCGCTCGTCCCACGTCTCGGACCGGTCGAACACCCCTGGGCAGATTAACTCAGGTCCCTGTTCAGGCGCCAGCTGTCGTCACTGCTTTCTTGCTGCTTCCATCCTTTGGCATGTGGTACTGGAGAGAATAAGACACAAGACAGGTAGTATGCGTCAACAGACTCTAACTTTATTACAAAGCATAGGGTTTATATACACACCCTAGAGGCAGAAAAAGGATTTACCATATATGGTCCGATCATACAATTTAGCTGTGCAAACAAAAACTGGTTTCTGTTCCCGTGACGCCTATATTTGTGGTTGAAACATTTTATCTGATTTCACCCGATGACTAGCAAGGACACGTTAGTTTCTATTGATACAAGGAAGGAACATTCAGTTGTTATTTTGACCCAAGGTAACCGTCAGATTTATATAGCATAGATGGGGTCTTTGAACTTGAGGGACCTTATTTTCTGCTATATCAATAGCAATATTTATGAAAAAAAGTTATAGTATTGGACAACTTCTTTAATGTTTTATCATGTAAATAGTCATTGTCTAGTTATAAACATTTGGTCTTATTGCTACATAATATTATGTATTACTGCTAATAGCTACTGTACTGCCACATCCATGATGTGTTACCATTATATTTCTGTTTTGCCTATGTTTCATATTTCTTTGTATAACATTGTATTAAGTAATGTTCTTGATATATGTATAGCTTAGGGAAAGTTAAGTGCGTTCTTTTGGGACATTAGAGGAGGGCACTTTAGCATATAGTTTCTATATCTGGGTAAGTGTAGTTCTGTTGCGGACCACTAGGTGGGGGCATACTAGTGGGTCTTGTTGGGTACAGTTTCTAGGTAGTTTCACATAGGGTTAAGTGTAGGAGGGGCTGCCAGGTAGTAGTGAGAGGTTCCTAGGAAGTTAATTCAGACAGAGCCAGCGTGCCCAAGTGTCCACAAGGGTTTAGGCCTGGACAACCGGCAGCCACGCAACATTTAAGTACCACGACCCACGTTACCCACGACCGCTGCATAGTCTCGCAGTGGGCCCTTACAAACAGGAAACATGTGGCGTCTTGCCGCCTGGGCCAATGCTTTTTGGGCAGAAGTTAGCTGGACTAAGGAACTGAGGGGAGCTGGAGTTTCGACGAGTTCGGTACAAATGGGCCGGACGCTTCACCGGGGGCCACCAAACGTAGTAATTGATTAATTCAGTTCTGAGGCGAAGCAGGCTGAAGGAAGTATCATTATAGCGAGGTCAGGCCTGGAAGGAACTGGGGAGCAGTCTAAGATAGTCCGGTCCAGTGTTGTGAACGTTCTGGAGACGACTTCCGAGTGGAGGCTCCCTCTGGTGGTTGCTGATGTATTGAAGCTGTATTGAATGACAGGGCTTCCGCAACTGGAAGCGAGGACTGGCAATCAGGAGAACGGACTAGGCTGATATAAGTGAGCTGCCTTCCCATGATCCTCGCCGGTGATCAATTGTTGCTTCCTGGTTCATTAGGAAGTCAGCTTGTGTCTTGCCTTCGTCTGCTACTTTCAGGTAAGTTATTTGCTGCTTGTTTCTATCGTGTTTTGCTATTTCCATTTTTTGTCTGCACTTTTGTGGGTGGTTAGCCGGGTTCCCCTCCAGGGGCCTGTGCTACTCTCTTTTTTTCTGTAGCCACTGTTTATTGTTCAATTGCTCTGTCCCTGCTATTTGAGTGGCTGCGGGTTAGCCGCTTGTTCACACCAGAGATATGATTTAGCGGGTGGTGAGATCGTGTGATCTCAGCATTTTTTGGAATCAGAAGTGTTGGAAGTTTTTCTAGGGTTTTGCTGGGTTGCAGATAGTATTCTGTCCTGTCCTATCTAGGCAGTGTTTGGCCCCAGCGTTTTCTCACTCTATTTTCTGCCTGCGTTTGTATTTCGTCTTGTCTAACCGCCATTATATGTGTGGGGGCTACCTATTCCTTTGGGCTCTACTCCGGGGCAGTTAGCTTTCCTGTTTCTATCTTTAGGTGTAGCCAGCTCTCCAGCTGTGCCGAGGCATCTAGATCACCGTAGGTACGTCCCACGGCTGCTTCTAGTTGTGCGGTTAGTTTAGGGATCTGCAACCCATTAGTTCCCAACCTCTGGGTGTTCAGCTGTCTTGGCTGTTTTTGCTCCTGTCCTCCTCAGCTACCAAATCAAAACAGAATCACCGGCCATACTGTAAATTCTATGGTACTCAAAAGAAGGAAAAAATAGTTAAAAAAAAAGTAGTCAGAATTTTTTTTTTGTGTGTGTATTTTTTCCTCTTATCTCTGGGGGCTGTAGGAGGAGGTTTATTTTTTTTTGCAATGGAAATCAAGCATTTGTCCGATCGTGTGGAGCAGCTTGCTGCTGAAGTTCGAAGTATTGCTAGCTATCTCACTCGTTTGCCTGCTGTAGAACCTAAGATCCCTACTCCAGATTTATTTTATGGGGATCGGTCTAAATTTTTGAATTTTAAAAATAACTAAGTTGTTTTTCGCCCTGAAACCTAAGTCCTCGGGGAACGCAGCACAGCAAGTTCAAATTGTCATTTCCCTGTTGCATGGCGACCCTCAGGACTGGGCTTTTTTCCCTGACACCTGGGATCCTGTTTTGACTGATGTTGATGTGTTTTTTCAGGCTCTGGGGTTGTTGTACGATGAACCTAATGTTACTGATCAAGCTGAGAAAATCTTGTTGGCATTGAATCAGGGTCAGGAAGCCGCAGATCTCTATTGTCAGAAATTCTGAAAGTGGGCAGTCCTTACTAAATGGAATGATGATGCCCTGGCAGCTGTTTTTCGGAAGGGTCTGGCAGAAACTGTAAAGTATGCTATGGTGGGATTTCCTGTTTCCTCTGGTCTCAATGACTCTATGTCATTGGCTATTCAAATTGATAGACGTTTACATGAGCGTAGAAATATGCGAGAGGTGGTGATGCCTTGTGAGCAAACCTCTGAGCCCATGCAGTGTGATGGAGTGGTTTCTGGGCTCAGCGTCGAGAGTTTTGAAAGCGTAATAAGTTGTGCTTCTATTGTGGGGACCCTTCTCATACTATTTCTATCTGCCCCAAGCGGGGAAGACGGTTTGCGCGCTCGGTTGTTTTGGGTAATGTTGAGACTAAATTTCTTTTGACTGTTACCTTGATTTGCTCCATGCCCACATTTTCGGCTCAGGCTTTTGTTGATTCAGGAGCAGTGCTAAACCTGATGGATTTTAATTTTGCCAAACGTTGTGGTTTTCCCATGATACCCCTGCGGAGGTCTACTCCTTTGCTGGGTATTGATTCTACCCCTTTGGTGGAGAATAAACCCCAGTTTTCTACCCAGGTGATAATGCGGGTTGACCCGGACCACCAAGAGAATTGTAAATTTTTGGTGTTAGGGCTCATACTCACTTGCTGGAAAAAAATCGGTCAGTTTTCAGGATGGTCCGATTATGTGCAATTGACATGCGATTTGCTTGCGATTTTTTTATAGCACCATCTACAGGTCCTTCTCAAAAAATTAGCATATAGTGCAAAATTTCATTATTTTCCATAATGTAATGATTACAATTAAACTTTCATATATTTTAGATTCATTACACACCAACTGAAATTTGTCAGGTCTTTTATTGTTTTAATATTGATGATTTTGGCATACAACTCCTGATAACCCAAAAAACCTGTCTCAAAAAATTAGCATATCAAGAAAAGGTTCTCTAAACGACCTATTACCCTAATCTTCTGAATCAACTAATTAACTCTAAACACATGCAAAAGATTCCTGAGGCTTTTAAAAACTCCCTGCCTGGTTCATTACTCAAAACCCCCATCATGGGTAAGACTAGCGACCTTACTGATGTCAAGAAGGCCATCATTGACACCCTCAAGCAAGAGGTAAGACCCAGAAAGAAATTTCTCAACAAATAGACTGTTCCCAGAGTGCTGTATCAAGGCACCTCAATGGGAAGTCTGTTGGAAGGAAAAATGTGGCAGAAAACGCTGTACAACGAGAAGAGGTGACCGGACCCTGAGGAAGATTGTGGAGAAGGACCGATTCCAGACCTTGGGGGACCTGAGGAAGCAGTGGACTGAGTCTGGTGTAGAAACATCCAGAGCCACCGTGCACAGGCGTGTGCAGGAAATGGGCTACAGGTGCCGCATTCCCCAGGTAAAGCCACTTTTGAACCATAAACAGCGGCAGAAGCGCCTGACCTGGGCTACAGAGAAGCAGCACTGGACTGTTGCTAAGTGGTCCCAAGTACTTTTTTCTGATGAAAGCAAATTTTGCATGTCATTCGGAAATCAAGGTGCCAGAGTCTGGAGGAAGACTGGGGAGAAGGAAATGCCAAAATGCCTGAAGTCCAGTGTCAAGTACCCACAGTCAGTGATGGTGTGGGGTGCCATGTCAGCTGCTGGTGTTGGTCCACTGTGTTTCATCAAGGGCAGGGTCAATGCAGCTAGCTATCAGGAGATTTTGGAGCACTTCATGCTTCCATCGGCTGAAATGCTTTATGGAGATGAAGATTTCATTTTTCAGCACGACCTGGCACCTGCTAACAGTGCCAAAACCACTGGTAAATGGTTTATTGATCATGGTATTACTGTGCTCAATTGGCCTGCCAACTCTCCTGACCTGAACCCCATAGAGAATCTGTGGGATATTGTGAAGAGAAAGTTGAGAGACGCAAGACCCAACACTCTGGATGAGCTTAAGGCCGCTATCGAAGCATCCTGGGCCTCCATAACACCTCAGCAGTGTCACAGGCTGATTGCCTCCATGCCACGCCGCATTGAAGCAGTCATTTCTGCAAAAGGATTCCCGACCAAGTATTGAGTGCATAACTGAACTTTTATTATTGATGTTTTTTTTGTTTGTTTTTAAAAAACACTTTTATTTTATTGGACGGTTGAAATATGTTAATTTTTTGAGACAGGTTTTTTTGGGTTATCAGGAGTTGTATGACAAAATCATCAGTATTAAAACAATAAAAGACCTGACAAATTTCAGTTGGTGTGTAATGAATCTAAAATATATGAAAGTTTAATTGTAATCATTACATTATGGAAAATAATGAAATTTTGCACTATATGCTAATTTTTTGAGAAGGACCTGTATTGCATTAGCGATTATCATGCCAAAATCGCATCAAATCGCAGCATGTTGCGATTTTTTTCTCACACCGATTTCGGCTGAGAAAAAAATCGCAAATGAGATGTCACCTATTGAATAACATTAGTCCGATTTGAATCCGATTTTTTATCGGCTGAGATTCATCCGTTTTCGGCTCAAGTGAGTATGAGCCCTTAGGGTGTGTTTCCACCATCCGGATTTCTTCAGTAAATGCTGCGTGTTTGACGCTGTGCGCTGGCGCAGCATCACACACGCAGCATCCTTGGTTGCAGACCCATAATCCTGTTTTGGATTGGAAGTCTGTGTCTGTGGTCAGTTGGGGTTGTGAATGTGTTCGTAATGATACTCCTGTTTTTTCTACCTCTCCCCAGTTTTAAGATGTCCCTGACTATTTGACTGATTTTTCTGATGTGTTTAGTGAGAGTAAGTCTGCGTCCTTACCTCCTCATAGGAGTTATGATTGCGCGATTGAGTTGGTACTCGGTTGTAAATTTCCCAAGGGTCAGCTCTTCAATTTATCTGTACACGAGCATGATGCTATGCAATCTTATATCAAAGAGTCTTTGGAGAAGGGTCATATCAGACCATCCTCTTCACCCTTGGGCGCCGTTTTTTCTTTGTGGCCAAAAAGGATGGTTCATTGAGGCCATGTATTGAATATCGTCTCCTTAATAAGATCACTGTTAAATATCAGACTCCGTTACCCCTGATTTCTGATTTATTTTCCAGAGTGAAAGGTGTCAGTTGGTTTACCAAGCTTGACCTTAGGGGGGCGTATAATCTTATTCGCATCAAGCACGGAGATGAATGGAAGACGGCGTTTAATAACCCTGAGGGGCATTTTGAGTACCTAGTGATGCCTTTTGGGCTCACTAATGCCCCTTCCATCTTCCAGTCTTTCATGAACGGTATTTTCCGGGATTTGGTGGATAAGTTTCTGATCGTTTATTTGGACGATATTTTGATATTTTCCAATGACTGGGATTCTCATGTGGAACATGTTCGGATGGTATTCCGGATTTTGAGAGAGAATGCTTTGTATGTTAAGGGATCGAAATGTCTCTTTGGCGTACAGAAGGTTTTGTTTTTGGGATTCATTTTGTCTCCGTCTGCTATTGAAATGGACCCGGTCAAGGTTCAGGCCATTTGTGATTGGGTTCAAACCACTTCATTGAAGGCTCTTCAGAGATTTTTGGGTTTTGCTAAATTTACCGTAAATTTATAAGTAATTTCTCTGGTATTGTAAAACCACTGACTGATTTGACCAAAAAGTGTTCTGATGTGGTGAATTGGTCTCCTGAGGCAGTTTCTGCGTTTCAGGAGCTCAAGCGGAAATTCACTTCTGCTCCTGTTCTATGGCAACCTGATGTTTCTCTACCATTTCAGGTGGAGATGCATGCTTCTGAGATTGGTTCAGGAGCCGTTTTGTCCCAAAGGGATCCTGTAACCTCTAAGATTAACCCTTGTGCCTTCTTCTCCCAAAAGTTTTCCCCAGCTGAACGTAATTATGATGTTATTATTAATTATTGGCTACGAAGTGGGCGTTCGAAGAGTAGAGACATTGGTTGGAGGGAGCCAAACATCAAGTTGTGGTCCTCACTGACCACAAAAACTTGATCTATCTCGAATCAGCCAAGCGATTGAATCCCAGACAGGTCAGGTGGTCCTTGTTTTTCACACGTTTAAACTTTGTAGGGAAAAAAAAAACACAGATGATGTCAGCTTACCCCAATGTACGTGATGCACATAAATATCCTCACTCCTCGCACGAATGTGGCAGAGCAACCATAGCAAGCAAAAAAAAAAAGGAAAAATCCAGCGTGGAGCAGAGATGATTAAAAATAAAAATTCTTTAATGAGATTGGTTAAAAATAGACAGCAATATCAAGCAGTACAGACCCATAGAAATATGGCAGAACGATCTACGCGTTTCGACGTGTGTCTTTCTCAAGATCTAGTTCTGACTGAAGCAAAACGTTATTTATGGTGGTAACAATCTGCACCTGGGCAAAAGCTTCTGGTGTTATAAACTAGTTATGTTGGTAATTTATACATTTTTTTGTAATTTCTTATGTAGTCATTTCTGCAATTATCTCTAATTCCCCACATATGGGTATTGCACCAGAAGCTTTTGCCCAGGTGCAGATTGTTACCACCATAAATAACGTTTTGCTTCAGTCAGAACTAGATCTTGAGAAAGACACACGTCGAAACGCGTAGATCGTTCTGCCATATTTCTGTGGGTCTGTACTGCTTGATATTGCTGTCTATTTTTAACCAATCTCATTAAAGAATTTTTATTTTTAATCATCTCTGCTCCACGCTGGATTTTTCCTTTTTTTTTTTGTTTAAACTTTGTGGTCTCCTTCCTCCCAGGTACTAAGAATGTTAAGGCGGATGCCCTCTCTAGGAGTTTCCTTGCGGATTCTATTGATGTGACTGAGCCTACGGCCATTCTGAAGGAGGGTGTCGTTCTTTCCGCTATCTCACCCGATTTGAGACTGGCCCTGGAGCAATTTCAGGGGGATAAACCTGAACGTTGCCCTGCGGGAAATTGTATGTCCCAGACCAATGGAGAGAAAAAGTTATGTCTGAAGTTCATTGCTCTGCGTTGGCTGGTCATCCCGGTATTTTTGGTACTAGAGATTTGCTGAGTCAGTCCTTTTGGTGGTCTACTTTATCTCGTGACGTCAGGAACTTTGTGCAGTCCTGTGGGACTTGTTCTCGGTCCAAACCTTGATCTCGCTCTAGTGATTTGTTAATGCCATTGCCCATGCCCAAGAGGCCATGGATCCATATCTCTATGGATTTTATTTCTGACCTCCCTGTCTCTCAGAGAATGACCGTTATCTGGGTGATCTGTGATAGGTTTTCCAAGATGATCCATCTTGTGCCACTGCCGAAGTTGCCATCCTCTTCCAAGTTGGTGCCCTTGTTTTTTCAGCAGGTGGTTCGGTTGCACGGCATTCCTGAAAACATTGTGTCTGACAGAGGAGTCCAATTTGTCTCCAGATTTTGGAGGACATTTTGTTCTAAACTGGGAGTTCAGATGTCTTTGTCCTCTGCGTTTCACCTTCAGACCAATGGGCAGACAGAGAGAACAAACCAGACCTTGGAGACTTATTTGAGATGTTTTGTGTCTGCTGATCAGGATGACTGGGTCTCTTTTTTGCCTTTGGCTGAATTTGCTCTGAATAATAGGGCTAGTTCTGCCACCTTGATGTCTCCTTTTTTCTGCAATTTCGGGTTTCATCCTAGGTTTTCTTCGGGGCAGGTGGAGGCTTCTTTCTGTCCGGGTGTTGACTCTATGGTGGAGAGAATGCAGCTGATTTGGGATCAAGTAGTGGATAAATTGTCTCTCTCTCAGGAGAGGGCCCAGCGGTTTGCCAATGTCATAGGACTGATGGTCCTCGGTTTAAAGTGGATGACTTGGTTTGGTTGTCCTCAAAAAATATCCCTATGAAGGTTGCGTCTCCAAAGTTTAAGCCAAGGTTCATTGGACCTCATAGGATCTTTGAAGTCCTTAATCCAGTTTCTTTTCATTTGGCTCTTCCAGGGATGTTTAAGATTCATAACGTCTTCCACAAATCTTTATTGAAAAGGTTTGTCGAGCCAGTGGTTCCTATGGCTCTGCCTCCTGAGCCTGTTTTGGTTGAGGGCAATCTGGAGTATGAAGTGGAGAAGATATTGGATTCTCGTTTGGCTAGACGGAAACTCCAGTACTTGGTTAAGTGGAAAGGTTATGGTCAGGAGGACAATTCTTGGGTGTTTGCTTCTGACTTTCATGCGGAGAGACTGGTTCGTGCCTATCACCGAGCTCATCCTGATCGGCCTGGTGGCGCAGGTGAGGGTTCGGTGACCCCTCCTCAAGGAGGGGTACTGTTGTGAACGTTCTGGAAACGACTTCTGAGCGGAGGCTCCCTCTGGTGGTTGCTGACGGTATTCAAGCTGTATTGAATGACAAGGCTTCCGCACCTGGAAGCGAGGACTGGCAATCAGGAGAGACGGACTGGGCTGATATAAGTGAGCTGCCTTCCCATGATCCTCGCCGGTGATCAATTGTTGTTTCGTGGTTCATTTGGAAGTCAGCTTGTGTCTTGCCTTCGTCTGCTACTTTCAGGTAAGTTATTTGCTGCTTGTTTCTATCGTGTTTGCTATTTCCATTTTTTATCTGCACTTTTGTTGGAGGTTAGCCGGGTTTCCCTCCAGGGGACTGTGCTACTCTCTGTTTTTCAGTAGCCACTCTTTATTGTTCAATTGCTCTGTCCCTGCTATTTGAGTGGCTGCGGGTTAGCCGCTTATTCACACCAGAGATCTGATTTAGCGGGTGGCGAGATCGTGTGATCTCAGCATTTTTGAAATCAGAAGTGTTGGAAGTTTTTCTAGGGTTTTGCTGGGTTGCAGATAGTATTCTGTCCTGTTCTGTCCTATCTAGGCAGTGTTTGGCCCCAGCATTTGCTCACTCTATTTTCTGCCTGCGTTTGTATTTCGTCTTGTCTAACCGCTATTATATGTGTGGGGGCTACCTATTCCTTTGGGGCTCTACTCCGGGGCAGTTAGCTTTCCTGTTTCTATCTTTAGGTGTAGCCAGCTCTCCGGCTGTGCCGAGTCGTCTAGGTCACCGTAGGTACGTCCCACGCCTGCTTCTAGTTGTGCGGTTAGTTTAGGAGTCTGCAACCCATTAGTTCCCAACCTCTCTGGGTGTTCGGCTGCCTTGGCTGTTTTTTGCTCCTGTCCTCCTCAGCTACCAAATCATAACAGTCCAGGCGTGTACTGCACAGAAGTGACAGCAAAGCAGGGAGCGATAAGGAATCGAATGAAACACCTGTTATGCCAACTGTGGATGTAATGTGTGAAGAGTTAAGTAAAGAATGTGTGCAAGTTATTCTGGACTGTGTCTCCATTACTGGGGGTCTCAAGGAAGAGGGACCGTTGATGCCTTGGAGGTGCTCAGGAGAAGTGGAATCTGGAGATGCAGGTATGCCAGAGTGAAGAACACCATTTCATTTAGGGGAAACACTAGACATGGATGTAACAGTAATCCAGGTCACGACTACAGTCCGAGGCCCTCTCTTATACTACAGTCCATCCAGTGAGGTCTCCTTGTCGCTGGTGGATGATTTATACATTTCCTTATAAAAATAAATGTTATAGCATCACTCCAGCTTTTTTTTTATTTTACCGCTGGAGTGGTGCCACTAATCTAGTTTGCCTGCCCCTAGTAATTTACTTACCAACCGCTGTTGTTTATTGGGTGATTCAAAAGTCACAACTTAATGTAAGTCTATGAGAGCCAGAAAGAGGATTTCATAGACTTAGGCCGCAAACTCCACTCCTGAGTGCCGGCGCCAGTGCTGGGAATTCACATGCGAGACTCAGCCGTCTTTCTCGCATGTGTGATCCCGGCCTTACATTAAGAGCTTGTGACCATTACCTCTGACTTGGGCTAAGTGCACACGTTCAGGAATATTTGCGTTTTTTTCGTGGCAAAAAACGCGTAAAAAAACGCATGAATGAAGCATCCTATTATTTAGAATGAATTCAGCAATTTTTGTGCACATGGTGCATTTTGTTCCGCGAAAAAAGCGCATTGCGGAAAAAAAAGCAACATGTTCATTAATTTTGCGGAAAACTAGCGGTTTCCCCACTATATTAGAGCTAGAAAGTTCAGGAAAAATCGCTGTAAAAACGCGCAAAATCCATGAAAAAAAAACCACACCAAAACGCGCAAAATCCGGTCAAAAAAAAGTCCGGTTTTGCTCAGAAAAATTCTGCACACATTCCTGAACGTGTGCACTTAGCCTTACCATCAGTCAAAGTTGCGGTCACAAGATGGGGTATCGGGAGGGAAGCGGCGCCAGGAACAGCTGAAGACTGTGGCTAGTAAGTATAATACTAGGGTCAGGGACCTTACGTTAGTGGTACCACTCCAGCACTGAAATAAAAAAAATGTTGGTGTGGTGCTTTAACTGTTTCTTGCTTGTGTAGCAATAGTGTCATTCATTAAAGGGGTTGTCTATTTTCAGAAAATCTTACTCTTAGGGCTCAGTTTGCTATAAAAAAAGAACTGTTCCCAAATCCACTACTGCTTCTCTAACGCTGTTCCTGTTATTTTCTGTTGCACTGATTTCACATTGACAGCATAGCAGGGTGTTTCCGTCTACATGGGCAGAGCCGCTGAGCTCAATGATTCACTATAGCATTGTAGATGAAACGTCAACACTGCAACCAGCAACGTAGGAGCAGTGGCGGAGACTCAGTGTTGGACAGTGAGTAAAGCATAGTTTGTTTTTTTACCTTTATAAATATCTTGTAGAGCTTTGTACTCATTCGGCTGCGGTTGAGGTAGGCACAGGAAGTGGTACTGCTGCAATGTACAGGCAGGTTTTATTAAGACTGCATAAACTGCTCGGGGAAGCAATAAAAAAGAACAGCCTTTCCTAGTACAGAGTAAAAACACAAAGTAAAAAGTTAATGCAATATAGCGGGTCTGTCGGCTCAGCATATTGTCCGGTTCTTTAGACCTTAGCACGGAACAATACACAGGAGATCCACACATCACAAACTCCACAAACTCACCCACCCTCGCAGAAATCTCAAACACCTCAATTTACAATCGCTCTCTGAGTCCCTCCTCCCTCTTACAGACATAGCCTCACTTCATGACACAGATGCTGCTGCCACATTTTATAACAACACAATAAAAACCACACTTGATTCGGCCGCCCCTCTCATGCAGAGCAAAACTCGTACAATCAACAGGCAGCCCTGGCTGACCGGCCTGACCAAAAAACTGAGACGGGCTTCCAGGGTTACCGAGCGGAGATGGAAGAGAACCCACTCCACCGAGCACTTCAACGCATACAAGCAGTCCCTTGCCAGCTTCAAGTCCACGCTCTCTGCCGCAAAACAAACTTACTTCTCATCTCTCATATCCTCCCTGTCTCACAACCCTAAACAGCTCTTCAACACTTTCAATTCTCTACTCCATCCCACAGCACCTCCTCCCTCTCCTCTCATTTCTGTCGAAGACTTTGCCTCCTTCTTTAAGCAAAAGATTGATACTATCAGAGAAGGCTTTGGCCCGCAGCCCCCAATGCCCCTCTTAGCCACTCAGCCCTGTTCTTCCAAAACCAGCTTCACCACCATGACAGAAGATCAGCTCTCCACTCTCCTGTCAAGATCACACCTCACCACTTGCGCGCTTGACCCACTCCCGTCCCACCTCATCCCTAACCTTGCCACAGTCTTCATCCCTACTCTCACACACCTCTTCAACCTTTCACTTACAAATGGTGTCTTTCCTTCATCCTTCAAACATGCTTCAATCACCCCGATCCTCAAAAAGCCCTCCCTCGACCCATCCTCAGCGTCTAGCTATCGCCCGATATCTCTTCTCCCCTTCGCCTCAAAACTACTGGAACAGCATGTATATCTTGAACTGTCCTCCCACCTTTCCTCCTGCTCCCTCTTTGACCGGTTACAATCAGGCTTTCGACCGCATCACTCAACTGAAACTGCCCTAACTAAAGTCACTAACGACCTGCTAACCGCCAAGAGCAAGCGACACTACTCTGTCCTCCTTCTCCTGGACCTGTCTTCTGCCTTTGACACCGTAGACCATTCCCTCCTCCTACAGATTCTCTCATCTCTTGGCATCACAGACTTGGCCCTATCCTGGATCTCATCATACCTAAAAGACCGAACATTTAGTGTCTCCCTCTCACACACCACCTCCTCACCTCGCCCCCTGTCTGTCGGTGTTCCCCAAGGCTCAGTCCTAGGACCCCTACTCTTCTCCATCTACACCTTCGGCCTGGGACAGCTCATAGAATCCCACGGCTTGCAGTATCACCTCTACGCCGATGACACGCAGATCTACCTATCTGGACCTGACCTCACCTCCCTACTGACCAAAATCCCACAGTGTCTGTCTGCTATCTCAGCCTTCTTTTCTGCTCGCTTTCTCAAACTGAACATGGACAAAACAGAATTCATCATCTTTCCCCCCTCATTCTACCCCTCCACCAGGCCTATCCATCAATGTCAATGGCTGCTCGCTTTCCCCAGTCCCACATGCTCGGTGCCTTGGGGTGATCATCGACTCTGCCCTCTCTTTCAAACCACATATCCAAGCCCTCGCCACCTCCTGCCGCCTCAAACTCAAAAATATTTCCCGGATCCGCTCATTCCTCAACCATGAAACCACAAAAACACTAGTGCACGCCCTTATCATCTCCCGCCTCGACTACTGCAACCTCCTACTGTCTGGCCTCCCCTCTAGCACTCTGGCACCACTCCAGTCCATCCTACACTCTGCTGCACGACTAATTCACCTGTCTTCCCGCTATTCCCCTGCCTCCCCACTATGCCAGGCCCTTCACTGGCTTCCTATTGCCCAGAGGCTCCAGTTCAAAACCTTAACCATGACATACAAAGCCATCCACAACCTTTCTCCTCCATACATCTGTGACATGGTCTCCCGCTACCTACCCACACGCAACCTTCGATCCTCTCAAGATCTCCTTCTCGACTCCCCCTCATCTCTTCTTCCCACAACTGCATACAAGACTTCTCCCGGGCTTCCCCCATACTCTGGAACTCTCTGCCGCAAAACATCAGACTTTCACCAACAACGGACACCTTCAAGAAAAACCTGAAGACCCACCTGTTCCGACAAGCCTACAACCTGCAATGATCCTCAGTGTACTGAACCATCGCACAACCAGCTCTACCCTCTCCTAGTGTATTCTCACCCATCCCTGTAGACTGTGAGCCCTCGCTGGCAGGGTCCTCTCTCCTTCTGTACTTATGCGTCCCTTGTCTAGCACATGTTTATTGTATCTGTCTATATTTTTCCCCTTTTCATATGTAAAGCGCCATGGAATAAATGGCGCTATATAAATATATAATAATAATAATCACAACATGGTGCGGCACATGACATGTATGCAAAAAAAAACAGTATAATACACATTTATGATAAATGAACATCATTAACAATATTTTACATCATAAATGAGAAAAATGCAGTAAAATAGTGAAATACTGTTAATGATGTTATTTATCATAAATGTGTATTAGACTGTTTTTTTTTGCATACATGTCATGTGCCGCACCATGTGGTGGCCCTCTGAACTCTGACACTGTTTGTCATGTGGCTCTCATTTACGCCGATATTCAAAAGTCTGATTTATTTATACAGCAACCCTCCTTTGTTCTCTGTATACATGTGGTAATTTCCTAAGGAAACAATGCGGTTAATATCCACAAGATTTCTTTCATTTTGGTTCAGGCAGGTTTATTAAGCCTGCATAAACCGATCAGTGAAGCAAACAAAAAGAACAGCCTTTTCCAGCACAGAGTGAAAACACAAAGTGAGGCCGGGGTCACACTTGCAAGAAACTCGCACGAGTCTCTTACCTCAATACTCGGCACTGCCCGCGGCACTCGGACCTGAGCGTTCAGCTGCCTAGAAATACATGCAGCTCACAATCCGGTCCCGAGTGCCGGTGGCAGTGCCGCGTATTGAGGTAAGAGACTCATGCGAGTTTCTCGCAAAGTGTGACCCCGGTCCTAAAAACTCCATACAATATCGTGGGTCCGCCCGCTCAGAATAGTGTCCGGTTCTTTATGCCTTAGCACAGAGCAACACACAGGAAATCCACACATCTCCAGACCCAGACACTGAATGAGGCTTTTGGCCTCCATTTTATATGCCAAACCACACCTATCGGACTGAGAAAAGAAATTGCAACGTGCTGCAAGTGGCTGCATATATTGGACAAGACTCACCAGTGTAAGTCAATGGGTGTGAGAAAAAAATGGACGGCACACGGATACATGGCGTCCGTTTTTTACGGATACATGGCGTCCGTTTTTTACGGATACATTAACATTCTGTAGCATAGAATACTGTAAATGGTCCTGTAATGATGTAGAATAATAGTTTCAGAGAAAAAAAAACACACATTGCATATGCATGTCATCCAGAGGCAATGTGAGAAAAATTGCATGCTACTTGCATGATGCAGATGAGTGCGAGCCCTAAGGCTGGGGTCACACTGGCGACAAAATCGGACGACTGCAATGCGATGAAAAATCGCATTGCAGTCGGACCTATGTTAATCTATGGAGCAGCTCCCAGTATCAGATTTTTTGTGGTCCGTTTTAAACGTCCGAGTGCAATCGCAGCATGCTGCGATTGTCACCGATTGTGGGTCGACTATCGCCAATGCAAGTCTATGGGAGCGATGAAAAATCTGATTACAAACGGACCGCACGTGTGACTTGCGATTAAATGCATCGGTGTCCTTTAGAAAAGCCAGCAATTCATCCCTGCCTATACTGTAAAAGCACACTGACAGCTTTAATAAAGAATAGAATCAATACATATCCACACATATAATCCACATATATATATATATATGTCATTGTGACATATATATATATATATATATATATATATTTATAGTTCTTACACTTCTACATACTGTACTAGCCGCTAATTCAATTGCCGGCTTTAGTGAAATCCAAAGCCGACATGAAATGATACATTTTTGACACAGTACCATGTATTCAAGATTTGATATAGTTTTAAAATTACATAAGTATATTTGTGCAAAATTTCAGACATGTAGGGGTTAATTAAAGGTGTAAATTCGTTGTAAAAAAATGGGTTTTTTTTACAACGAATTTACACCTTTAATTAACCCCTACATGTCTGAAATTTTGCACAAATATACTTATGTAATTGTAAGTTAAAAACAAAATATCAAAATACTTGAAATTACATGGTTAACTGTGTCAAAACAATGTATCATTTCATGTCGGCTTCTGGGATTTCACTAAAGCCGGCAATTGAATTAGCGGCTAGTACAGTATGTAGAAGTCTAGCAACTATAAATATATATATATATGTACATGTCACAATGACATATATATATATATATATATATATATATCTGTGTTCTATGTGTATATATCTATTCTTTCTTTTGTGATTTAAATAATATTATTTTGGATCCATTATATGTCAGTTTTGCAAGCCTGCGATAAATTCTCACAAGTCGGATGTAAATCGGATGTTACAACTATGGTCAGATGCGACTAAATCGCATCTTTCCTGGAAAATCGGATGCCAGACGGATGACTGTTCATGACATTTTGCTGCGATAATCGTCCCACTAAAACGGTCAGATCTTTTAGACGTTGTGTGTGACCCCAGCCTTATAGTTACAATTGTATTAACATTTTTATGGATGTAATTGGAAAAAAACAATAGTGTAATTTTTTACTCGATTTAGTTTTTACTAATCATTGTATACATAATGCTCATTATATTAACAAATTGTTACAATTACCGGAATTGAAATATGTCCATGCCACTTATTTTGAAATGTGTACTCAAGATGTGATTATTATAATTGTTTTTCATTATATATTAGTAATTTTGTAGGAAAAAATCTTTTGACTCTTATTTTACCCTTAATATACAGATATATTGGTAGACAAACATGTATCTTTATTTACCAGTGCAATATGCCTGTAAAGAAGAAGATTACCATTTAGATCTTTAGACAGAAAAAAATAGTTCTGATCATAGCAGTGCAGCCCAGCCTAATAGCTAATGCTCCTGCCTATCAAACTATAAGTTGTGAGTTTAAATCCTGGGACAGACCACATTTAAAAAGCTAATAATTAACTATTTTTTCAAGTATCTGCTGAGCAAAGAGAGATACAAGGGCCCTCTCTCCCAACATTCCGAATCAGAGAAGGAGAATACCAAATGAATAATAATAATACCCAGTGAAAAAGTGGAAGCACAGTAATGTCCAAGATATATGAAGATATATCCAGTGTGATGGGGCAGCTGAACTAGATGTGCATGTGGTATGTACACCACTCATATACAGTATGTGTGAATGCTTGCTGACTCATCCAGAACAGAATTTGTGAGTAACTTTTTGCCCCGCTGAATATCATTTGTCATTATCCTCATTGCATTGGGGTGGGCACCAAAACACAGTTGACAAAGTATTGGTACCCTTCTCAAATAGGCTGATACTGCTGAAAATTATGACTGACAGAGCACAAAGTGAGAAAGTGTCTTTTTCAGGTCCACAATTTTTTAGTGATTAATAAATGAAAAATGGTCTTATAGTGATACAAGCTTTGCATTCTCCCATGGCATCTATATTATGTTAAAGGGAACCCGTCAGCAGGATTGTGCACAGTAACCTACAGACAGTGTCAGGTCGGTGCCGTTATACTAATTAAAATGATACCTCGGTTGATGAAATTCATCATGTGGTTGTTGTATAATCTTTATTTTACGTTTTGAGTTAATGATATGCTCGTGCCCCGGGGCGGCCTGTGGGGGGGCTTCATATGATGCTCTGCTTAGCTATTCATCTGTATGGCTTCTGACACGTGATCCCTCAGTGACCTGCCCCCTATTTTACATACTGTATATCTTATTGTTTTGAAAAAAAAAATTCATTCATCATGCAGGCGCCGGCACTGTAGCATAATTCGGAACGCGATAGATGCTACTGCCAAGGTGCCGCTGCCAGCGCCACTTTGCTACTGCGCTTGGGCAGTACCATCTATTATGTTCCAAATTATGCTACTGAGCAGACACAAGCGTCGTCATTTTGAGGAACACACTTTTTTTTTCTAAAGAAATTTATATGACTAAATAAAATAAAAATATGGATATTATAGATCTGATCATGCAACAGCACAGGAGCCCGAGCTTGCATGATGAATGTCATTTTTTTTTCAAAACACTAAGATATACATTATGTAAAATAAGGGGCAGGTCACTGAGGAATCAGTGACTTGTCAAAAGCCATCAGTATGAATACCTAAGCAGAGCATAATAAAGACAAACCCAAACAGGCCCGCCCCAAATCACGAGAATCTCATTAACTGAAAACTGAAAATAAAGATTAAACCATAACCACAAGACGGAAATCATCAACCAAGGTATCATTGTAATCAGAATAACGGCGCCGACCTGACACTGTCTGTAGGTTACTGTGAACAATCCTGCTGGCAGGTTCCCTTTAAGTGATAAAATTCTAGCTGCCTGCAGTCACCACTAGAGGGAGCATAGTAAGTATTTTATCATTATATTATTGAGCTCAAAACATTAGTTTGCAGTAAGTATAGGTTATTGGATATATTTTATATAGAAATAAATCCTTGTACTTATTGGTTTCATTATTAATTGCAGCCATGATAAGACCTGGAAAATAATAATGCCAGCAATGACTGGTTATGCAAGAGCAATACTGTAAGACTAGATCTGAATTTGTGAAAGCTTGTCAGGTCCCCTTTAACAAATCTATCTCCTTGTAGATGTAACAGAGACAGATAGTTTCCATTAAAAAGCAATGATGATAAAACAATGTCTCATTTAACAACCGCAGGTCAGACGCACTTCAGTAATAATTACAAGTCTGTTACTGTCATGGGCAGGAATCTGCAGTATCAAACAAAAGAGCGCCACATATTCTATTCATCCAGAGAGCGGCAAACAGTGTGCAGGAAGGGGCAGCAACAGGGGTAAGCAAAGCCCTACATTCATGCAAATTTCAAGGTGATTACATGACTCTTCCCAGATGCTGGGTTTTGTGAAAATCTAATAAATTAAGCTGTTAAACAACTTTCACTGACATGAACGAGGTATCTGGCTGTTATTTCACAAGTCCTCTGCCTTTTTTCAGATAATCTTTACATCTCATTACATTATTTTATGAGTAGATGGGTAAATAAAATAGTAGATGCTAAAAAAAAGGAGCTAATCCTTTTTCTGAAATACTCTGTGCTGCTTATAGACCCAGTGTCTCCGAGTTCAAAACTTCTCTATTTGCTACAGGAACTAATTCCAAGGCCCTGCCTATTTATCTTCAGAAACACTCTGTGCTACTTGACGTTGGTATAGTCGAGTTGTTTACTCGTACGAAACCCAGGACTCTAGAACTGAGCCCCCCCTTTACCCTTATCAATATACCCCAGTTATCCATACCCCAATAACGAATTACAGTAATTCTTTGGAATATGTATGGCCACAGCAGCCTTTATTTAAGTACAAACAACAATAACAATAAATAACAATATATAACAATATATATATAACAATATATATATATATACCAATAACACATCAGGGAGGAGTCCTTGAAGCTACAAAGATCATGGTGAATTAAACCAATATCCTGTGAACAACATCCCACCTCTTACTCCCAGCCGTTACCCCACAGGCTCGGGAGCACCACCATTGAGGTGTGCTGTTCACCCAACCACCTGGGGATCCGCCCACTCCGTGTGAACTCCCCTTCCACCATTCACCAGATCACCACCACATAACTTCAAACAGTGGAGACCCTAAACAGAGTCCCCACAAACCAATTTCCACCAACTTCAAGGACTCTCTCCCCACCCCCTTGAGCCGCCATGACCCAAAATTAACCATCCAGTAACATCATCCAATAGGGAGGGAGGGTGGGACTACTGATGGGGCAAGACAGGAACTGCCCTGGGACCGCCCCATCACTGCCTTATAAACCCCCCCAACCACTCCCCCCCTTATTTAAATGTTCCTCCCTCATTTTAAACCCCTCCAAACCCCCGTCATGCCGGCCTCCGCCCACGCCTCTTTCTTGAGGGGAGGGAGGCTCTGCTCCGGCCATTACTTGACGTTGGTATAGTCGAGTTGTTTACTCGTACGAAACCCAGGACTCTAGAACTGAGCCCCCCCTTTACCCTTATCAATATACCCCAGTTATCCATACCCCAATAACGAATTACAGTAATTCTTTGGAATATGTATGGCCACAGCAGCCTTTATTTAAGTACAAACAACAATAACAATAAATAACAATATATAACAATATATATATAACAATAATATATATATATACCAATAACACATCAGGGAGGAGTCCTTGAAGCTACAAAGATCATGGTGAATTAAACCAATATCCTGTGAACAACATCCCACCTCTTACTCCCAGCCGTTACCCCACAGGCTCGGGAGCACCACCATTGAGGTGTGCTGTTCACCCAACCACCTGGGGATCCGCCCACTCCGTGTGAACTCCCCTTCCACCATTCACCAGATCACCACCACATAACTTCAAACAGTGGAGACCCTAAACAGAGTCCCCACAAACCAATTTCCACCAACTTCAAGGACTCTCTCCCCACCCCCTTGAGCCGCCACAACGAGGGCCCATTGAAAACCTCAATGGCCCGAGACCCCCTAAGACCGCAAAGCCATGGCCCTTTCAATACCTTCCTGAATCCCTAGTGCCCACATATCTGAACCAACAGCATTCAGATGAACCCCATCGGCCAACCAAAAATCCCCCTCCCCCTTCTCCAAATCCAAATGCCGCACCGACACATTACCATTCCGAGCCATGAATGAAGACACAGCCCTGTTAACCTTTATCCTGGCCTTATTGATTTTAACCAGAGACCTCATGTTCCTCCAACGTCTGCGTGGCACAATGTCAGACCAAACTAAAATGACCCCCGGATACAACACCCATAACCGCAAGCAATCCTGCTTGATATCTCGCACTAACTCACGAAAAGGACGCACCGCAAGATCATTCCCCCGACATGGAGTACCAAAACATCGGGAGCACGGTCCAAGCGGGCGCACGCATGAATTTCGGGCAACACCCTTCTCCACTGCATTCCTCGAAAACCGAGCCATCGCACTACCGCCATAGACCGGGGAAATCCCAGTTGCCGACCATCAGTCCTGACGTCGGCTCTCAACGCTCCCCAGTGGACGAAGGAGTGACCAAAAATCCAAATCAGCATAGGAAGGGAACCTGAAATGAGAAAATAACACTAAACATCCCAAAAGATCACCCTTAACCAACTCCAAACTTCCCACGCAGACCCTCAGAACAATCAAATACCACCTCGAAAAATCAAGGCCTAATATAACTCCTAAATCGATTAGACTTCCAACGCCCAATACGTTGTATTGATGCCGCGTCCAACCCCCTACCTGCCGCCTCAGTCGCCGCCCCAATCCGGAATGAATGCGTCCCAAAACGAGAATCATCGAGACCTAATGCTCGAATGGACTTTTTGAAAATGGCGTTGAACTGATACCTGGACAGGCTACCGCCATCGGCATGGCACAACAATGAGCCCCCCAACCCGGGGCCCAACTCCCAAAAACGCTGCAAACATAACACTGGACACATCGGGTACCCTGATACAATACCCAACACTACCCGACGGCCCCTCCCCTCTTGATCCGTCTTGGATTTACGCAGCCAAAACTCAACACCACCCGCCGTCAATAATACATCCTTAGCCAACAAACCCCCGCCGCCTGTCTATTACCCGAAACCAGCTCACCTACCCGCAAAGCCCAAAGAATGCCAACGAAAAAGCCAGACGGAATAACAGAACTTCAAAACGAGAAGAACACGTCGTGTCCAAAATAAAACCAATCGCTCTAGCAAAGCGAAGGATACCGGGCGCCTCGTATCACCCAACCCCTTATTTTGACGAAAACCCTTTGCCGCCTGCTGCACCAAAAAGGTCTTTGACACATCGCTAATCCCCCGCAAACGAAACCCAAAAGATAGTGCTGCTAAAACCCGCGACACTTTGGCACAAGACCATCCTTCCCTCGCCCCTTGCCCCAACCAAGCCAATAAGGCCCTTTGTAAATCACCCCATCCCCCAGAACTGGAATTGTCATTAAAAACTCTTCCCAGTTACGCCACACTGCCCGATAAGCCGCCCAAGTTTTTGGAGCCAACGATGCCCTAATCAGAGACTCTGCAGACCGTAAACCACCTTCCACAACTCCTCCGGGCAGGCTAGACCCTCGCACTCCGCTTCCGGGGCCAATAAGCGAAAACGATCCCACTGTGAACGAGAAAGAGAATCAGCTATGTCATTCTTCACACCCGGCACGTGCGTCGCCGTCACGTGTGCATTCAATTCCAAACATAACAAGACCAAACGTTGCAAAACTCGCACGACAGGAGGAGAGGACGCAGTAAGCCCATTAATCGCGCAAACAACTCCCATGTTGTCACAATTAAAACGCACCCTGCGATCACGAAACTCACTTCCCCATAAATGCACCGCCACCAGAATTGGAAAAATTTCCAATAATGTTATGTTCCGAACTAAGCCCTCAGCCACCCACTCTGCAGGCCAACGAGACGCACACCATTGCCCCCGAAATAGGCTCCAAAACCAACCCCTCCGGCCGCGTCCGTAAACAACTCCAACACATCACTCCCAACAACCTCGGCCATGACCAAAGAGCACCCGTTATATCCTTCTAAGAAGGAATCCCAAACTGCCAAATCCGCCTTAAGTTCCCCAGACAAACGTATGAAGTGATGAGGGGCTTTTATCCCTGCCGTAGCGCTAGCCAGCCTACGTGAAAAAACTCGCCCCATCGGCATCACTCGACATGCGAAGTTCAACTTCCCTAGCAACGACTGCAAATCACGCAACGACAACTTCTTCACCCGGCGCGCTCTACCTACTTCAGCCCGTAAAGCCAACAACTTTTCCTCGGGCAATCTGAACTCCCATGCCACCGTGTCGATGACTATTCCCAAAAAACACAAACAAGAAGATGGGCCCTCAGTTTTGCCTGGCGCCAAAGGAACCCCAAAATGCTCCGCCACCCACTCAACAGTTTTCAAGATCCCATGGCAGCATGAAGAATTTGCTGGGCCTACACACAGAAAATCGTCCAAGTAATGAATAACAGATTCACAACCAGACACCTCTCGCACCACCCACTCCAAAAAAGAACTAAAAGCCTCAAAATAAGCACATGATAAGGAACAGCCCATCGGCAAACATCTGTCAACAAAGAACTCCCCCTCCCAAAAACAACCCAGCAGCTTCAAACTATCAGGATGAACTGGCAAAAGCCGAAAAGCAGATTCAATGTCAGTCTTAGCCATAAGGGCCCCTCGACCACACTTCCTCACCCACCGCGCAGCCTCGTCAAAAGAGGAATAAATAACCGAACAAATTTCCGGATCAATGCCATCGTTCACCGACCTCCCCCGTGGGTAAGAAAGATGCTGAATAAGCCGAAACTTGTTCGGCTCCTTCTTGGGAACAACGCCCAACGGGGAAACCACTAAGTCCTGAAAAGGTGGCGACGAGAAAGGGCCCGCCATACGACCCAACAAAACCTCTTTTGCCAATTTCTCACTGACCACCTCCTTATGCAATAAAGCCGAATGCAAATTCTTAAGTACCCGCGGGATAACAAACGGAGGATGCGGGATAACAAAACCATCCTTAAAACCATTGAACAGTAACGTCGCCTTTTCCCTGTCACCGTATCTATTTAGATAAGGGACCATCTTTTCCAAACTCACCGGAGTCTCTCCCTTGGGAATTACCACCCCCAGGCTTCTGCTTCCCTTTTTTAAAACACTTAGACGCTCCATGGGAGGCGCCATTGCAATTGGAGCAGACATGCTTAAATTTACACCCCGCCCCAAACTTACACTGGCCGTCATTAAACTGCCAGCACACCCCAAATTTGTTCCCACCTCCTTGGCCTTGACCACTTCCTCCCGCTGCCCCAGCTGTATTTCCACTCTGGCCGGCGCCCCCAGTTCCCCCGAGAAAGGAATGCCCAAACTTATTCTGTGCAATGACTCTCATCCACAGACCAATGTCCTTCTGATCCCAACGAATCGCCGGACGCACGGCCTTCCTTTGCCTGAACTGCTCATCATACCGCAGCCAAGTCTGTCCCCCATACACCCTATGCGCCTCTCCAATAGCATCAAAATAACAAAACAAAGCCGAGCAGTTGTCTGAAGCTTTCTCCCCGATAACACTTGCTAAAATAGCAAACGCTTGTTGCCAGTTGACGAACGTCTGAGGAATTAATCGCCACCTCCGTTTCTCCTCCTCCTCCTTCTTACTATCTTCCTTTTTACTTTTATCCAAATTAAACTTCTCCAAAGGCAACAATGAGAATATTTCAACGTACTCATCCTTCCAAATACGCTCCTTAACTTCCTTCTTCAAATGAGCCCCCAAAGGGCCCTCAAAACAAACATATACCTCCCCGTGAGCCCTATCATCTAAACGCACCCGACACTCCTTTTCCTTCTCTGTCTGCACCGACACAGACACCGGTTCAGCACCAAGCCCTTCCTGTTCCGACACGCTCGCCACTATCTGCCCCCCAACCTGTGATCCAACCCACGCCGTCACTGGAGACGGAGAACTTATACCCTTCTCTAATCGGGATAGCAAATTCCGCACATCTACCAGCATATCCGTAACCCCGGCTACCTCGGCCACCCCCCCAACACTATTACTAACTCCCGGCCGAGCTACCCCAAACGGTGAAGAAGACAAAAATGAATGACCAACGCTTAACATAGAATTATACTCACCGGGCTGCGAGGGAGCTGTGAGCCCTCCAGCCGGATAACCTGGTTCCAAAGGTGCGTCGCCACCGCCTAGATCTGACACCACGACTCCGCTGACCTGCTCCTGACATCCGGAAACCGCTCCGTGACTTCCAGATGAAGAAGGCCTAAACCCCATTGGGGATCCAGCCCGCTGATCCTGAAACAACATTGAAGACTGGGTCGCAGCAGCACCCGACGATGGATTAGCAGCAGCAGCCAAACCAAGCCGCCCCGCGTTCACCCCACAGCAACGGCCCTCCGATCCCTCTGTAAACCCTCCGCCTATGGGGGGTAAAAGCTGCTGACCCGTGCCGACCGATGCCACGGCCGCCGAAATTCTGAAGCCGTCCACAGAGACAGGCCGCAGTGCAGTAAAACTGCCGCTGTGACCCCCCGACGAACCTGGAACCCCGCCATCACCAAGGGGGGAAAATTGCTGGTCTGATGAGCCGGCCGTTCCGTAATTTGACAACGCACCTGCATGACCATCCGGAACAGATAGCAATGCAAGCCGATCGCAACTGCGACCGCCCGCTGACGCAGCTCTCAAAAAACGCCCATCGCTTAGCAGCTCCAACGACGACGCATCACCGATGCTTCCTGAGGCGGGCCGCCCAGAAGGTACCTCGCCACTGCGACCTCCCGAAGACGCAATTCTCCCGCGACGCCCGGGACATACCGGCTCCAAAGACGACGCACCCGCAGTGCGATTGGAAGCAGGTCGCACAGCAGGTGACTCAGCACTGCGACCCCCCGAGGACGCAGATCTTCCACGACGCCCGGCGCTTGGAGACACCAACGCCGACGCACCCGCGCTGCTATCTGAAACAGGCCGCAAAAAGGATCGCTCACCACTGCGACCTCCCGAGGACGCAGCTCTCGCTTGACGGCCGGCGCGCAAAGACTCCGCCCCCCGACGTGCACTCGGCGGGAGAGAAGTTACCGCCGCAGGGCCTCGCTGGCTTGGTGGATTCCTCCCAGGCCGAGGCCTGCTAACGCGAGCTCCGCGCGCCGCCCGGCCTGGAGGGGCCCGTGAGGGGCTCCTGCGCCGACGCGAGGCCCGAGGAGCCTGATCCGGCGACAGTCTTTCAGGAGGCCTCACCCTTCTTGGCCGCCTCTCCCTTTGCGATGCCCCAGACGACGGACCAGAAGCTCCCTGAACGATAATCGCCACCTGCGCTTCCAGCCATCCAGGAGGCTGCGACGAGGCCGCAGCCCTGAGGCGCTCGATCGCCGCGTTTGCAGACATGGTAAGTTGTACTGCGTCTTACTACTGATGGGGCAAGACAGGAACTGCCCTGGGACCGCCCCATCACTGCCTTATAAACCCCCCCCAACCACTCCCCCCCTTATTTAAATGTTCCTCCCTCATTTTAAACCCCTCCAAACCCCCGTCATGCCGGCCTCCGCCCACGCCTCTTTCTTGAGGGGAGGGAGGCTCTGCTCCGGCCATTACTGATGGCTTCCATTGATTCTGTCCATAAAATTATTTTGGCCTCTTAGGGCCAAAGTAATGTCAAAGTGACTATTGAAATGGATGGTAACCCGGGCGTAGGCAACAAAAGCTGATTCAATGAAAGCACTCTGACAGATTTTTGATGTTTTCTTTTAATTAAAAACCTGTCCTTAATAAATCCCCGATAGACATTTGGAATCGGGCAGAACATTCTGTGCCAAACAATAACTTGATATGACAGTGTTGCTGTCAGAGGTAACATCATCCTATTGTGTCTGAAATGAATGATGAGCCATATATTTTCTGCTTTCTAATATGCTTGCAAAGGAGGACAATTGTAACCTGGATTTTGAAGTACTACAACCAGGACATATGATGCAAGTGGTGATGGTGGTGCTTCTGCTGCTAGTGACTTGCACATTCATAGCTGTGGTATGGGATTTTTTATTTTATATTACCCTGTCCATGGCCATTTACATTTAGTCTTTTACCACACATTTTGTACAACACTACAATTAGAGGAGTTGTCCACTGCTTGGACAACTCCTTCCCCATGTTTGGCCCCGTTAAAATAAAAAAGCTTATACTCACCCTCCATACGATGCCGTTCCAGCAGTGTCGGCACTCACGTTCCCGGGAATCATGTGAGGTTGTTGTGATGTGAGGTTGTTGTGATGTGAGCTCTACAGTCTGCACCAGGACCTGCAGCATGGTGCTGTATTGGTGTGACTTGAATGGATATAAAAATGGATTTAGTAAAACAGACATGCAAAAAAAATGGTTTACAACACACACACTTTTAAGGAATTTTCTTATAACAGTTATCCCCCTTCATAAATATAATTTCATAAGAAAAAAATAAGTACATTCACTTGCAACAAGCAAGCACACCTTGGGACACTGATTTCCAATTTTTTTTTCTAATGTGCTGTCTTGCTCCTGTTTTTTAATGCATTAAAAATGAAGAAAAAAATGTTCCAATGTAATTCGCTTACCGGCGCGGAACGGCCGTCGTTCATTGCGTCTCCTCTTCACACTTCCTTGCTGTTTTTATGTGATTTCCAAATAAAGGACATAAATGGGATGGTGAGTGCCTGTACCACTTCTTCTTCACATTTGATGAGGAGGTGGAGATTGCGGTGTAGGAGGAAGAAGCATAGGAGGAGGAGGTAGTCAACACTGTTTTTGTGCTTTGGGTTTTTTATAGATTTTTTTTGGGGGGTACTCTGAAAATAGGTACTGTAATTATCTGCTGGCCACTCTCTCTGCATACAAGCCGTGTAATAATAATAATAATAATCTTTATTTATATAGCGCCATCATATTCTGCAGCGCTTTACAGTTTAACAGTTTCAGAACACAAGTCGTAATACTCTGCGCTTTTTTTGGGGAGAAAATAGTGAGAAGATCATGAGATAGGGGATGTGGTCGTGTTGCTGGTGGTGGTGGTGCAGCTTCTGAAGGGAGAGAGAGGCCATGGTCCATCTGTGGCTGCTACAACCCCCAAATGAAATACCTTCCTCTGGTGCTTGCAGGCGACATGACATTATGTGTAATTTCGTAGGCTCAAGTACCGCTGGATGAATGGTGAGGCCAGAACAAGAAGAATTGGTTATAGATCGGTTGGTTGAGAGTGCCTTTAGGCTGTGTTTCCACGCTCAGGACACAGCGCTTTGGACGGAGCGGAAAGTCCGCTCCGCCCAAAGCCCCGCCCCCTTCTGAACACGCGGTCATTCCGGATGTGTTCATGGAACACATCCGGAACACATCCGGAATGACCGCAGCGCTACATAGCCCTGTGTTATTTCCCTTGCGGCGACGCAGCGTCTCCGCAAGGGAATAGGACATGCTGCGGTCTGAAAAGACGCGCCGCATGTCCGTAAACGCAGGTCTTCCGCCTGTGTGTTTTGAAGCATAGTGGAGACGGGATTTCTTCAAATCCCCTCCACTATGCTGTAACATCTGGACGCTGCGTGTTTGACGCTGCGCCAACGCACAGCTTCAAACACGCAGCAAATCCGGACTGTTTCCTGACCATGGAAACATACCCTTAGAGTTCCTTCGCTTTGTCTTCCACCTGGTCCCCTGCTGAAACCGCAGATTTTGCACCTGCAGCCCATGGGCATCTGTCTTCCACCTCACACCTTTGCAAATCAGGCAAGCAGATGGAGCCCCAAGTTATGCAGCAGTCACTTCTGCTTTTCGAACTAAATAAACTAAAATATTGCACTTACACTAATTGGTGAGTAAAAAGGAACATTTTTCATTTGAATGGCATTGGAGTGCTGCTTTTTTTCTGTAGAATACATTTTTTGCGCATTTTGTTAGTTGTCCTGGGATTTGCACCCACCTTTTTATACAACTGCTGCTTTAATCTTGCCCTTTAGACAGATAGATGGATATCTAGTAAATGGGGCAGTGGTACAGTTTCTACATTATACTGTAGGAGGGCATCCAGTACTTTTATAACAATCTGAGATTAGGAATGACTGATCCCTAAGCAGTAACTATAACGACTTAAAAAAAAAATGGCTGCCATTTCTATTGATAAGAGGACGGAGGATGTAATTGGTGAAATAAATGTTCACCCATATGTACATTGACGTATAGAGGATGCACATTAGCAATAGAAATAAATAAATGAAATATTCCTGCAGGTTTAGTCAATAGGAAATGTTACCTGGAGAAATCAAACTCTACTGCGGTATTGATTTCTATAACTGTAGAAGAACTAGAAGAAGTTCAGCATATAGAGGATATAGAGCAGCTTATCTGGAGTGCAGAGCTTTTCTTTTATCACTGAGATCTAAGAAGACAGGAGTCACTTTGAGCAAGATGTCTTAGAGCTGTGACTTCATTCTCATTCTAGTATTCTTCTACCTTCCTGAACATACAGCGAGTGCCCGGGTGCTGCAGTATAACTCTCTATAATACACACATTATTTTCTATACACCCACTGCAGTCAAACACAGAGGGCAATGCAGCAGCACAGCCAGGAGACTCCCCACAGCTCTAGTGGGGCTTCAAAGGTAGCTGCCCTGCTATTAAGGTGGAGATGAAAAATTACAACTTTACCAAAAATAAAACTATTTCAATGATTTTGTATGCTTTCAAGACCAACCACCTAAACAAAATATCAATGTAAAATATGAAACTGTGTGACCGTTGTAATTATAGCAACAGCTGCAGACTTATGCTGAGGAGTATGTTCAATAGACAGCAGATGGCACTGTGTTATTTTTTTATTAAAGGCGTGTTCCATTTTCAGTAAACTGGACCCCAGACTCCCTAGAATACCTTAAATAACAGACAGAACAGGTACTCAACCTCTTTGGGTCCAGTGCTGGCTCCCTGCTCAGTGTTTTGGCTGCATGGTAATGTCACGTCGCCACTGTAGCCAATCAAAAAGCTTGGCGACTTGTGCCTTCTGACTCATTCTGAGCTCAGTAACTGGCTGCAGAAGTGCTGCACACTGTTGATGTGACAGCCAAAACATAAGAAACAAGCAGAGTTGGAGCTGTCGCACCGCTTTGTGTGATGCAGAGCCTAGTATCTCGGAGGATGGTTCAGTCACAGTGACTCCGATGGCTCTAACAATCCCTAGGTTAGGTGGCAATTTTAAAGGTGGAAGATGACTGATATATGGGACTGTGAGTTATGTTGATGCCCGCAAGGTATGAGGCCGCAGACAAAAGAAGCATACACTGGGCTCTGTGCAAACTTGAAAGATGAACTTTACTGAAGATTGGTAACATTTCTTATATTTTCCAACACAACAGTCATGGGTAGCAGATATAATATTTCTTACACATTACGACTGTCAAAGCCTTTTCTCGTCCCGGCCTTGGGAGGATGGCAGTAAATTTCCATTAGACTAACTGTGCTGCGGGTAGGGGAAGGATCAACCGACCTTAATCGGATCAGAGTATCCGGAAAATCTGCTGTGCAGTTCTGCAGTCTCAGCACTCTGTCGCTGGAAAACGCAGATCACTCTGAATCCGGTGCTAATTGTACTTCCCGATGGTCCCAAACGAGGAGCCCCAATTTCCTACCTCCTCTCACCACGGGAACCGCTCGTAAGTCGTCCGTTTTCAGTCTCACCCCACCTCCAACTGCCACTTGTTTCCAATCAGAAAAACAAGTTGCAATGCCAAACTAAGGCAGCAGAGGGCAGCATAGTACTACAAGTTGTAATACTAAAACAAGGCAGGAGAGGGCAGCATAGTATTAAATAATTTACCTCCTCCCAAGGCAAAACAAGGAGCCGGTATCAAAATGTAATCATGTAAGAAATAGAGCACACACTTACCATATGACATATAACATACATTAATAATGGTTTTACTGGTCACTGCAGAGCGACACTGGACCAGGGAGAGTGAGTACCTGATCTGTTTGTTATTTTAGGTATTTTTGAGCATTTGGGGTCCACTTTCCTGAAAGAGGAAAACCCTTTTAATGCAGTCCCTGACAGAAGTTATGTCGCTTATCCATGGTATGTAAATCAAAGCTTATAACCTGACGTTAAATTCATCCATTGGTTTTATAAATTACTCTTTTGAAAGCTGAAACCCTCCCAAATTTGGTTTAGGTTAAGAAAATAAATTGGCATCAATGCTGAAATATTGATCATTTAATGAACATAGAATGGTCAGATTTTGGCAAGACAAAAGTTTTGTCGCCCACAGAAAGTAATGTGATATTCAAACAAATAATTATCTTAAAATACAAATATATGTTGCATAACATTGGTGAATGAAGTTGTGGTGCTATTAGAGTCATATTTAATATTTTGTGTGACTTCCGTGAGCTTGAAGGACTGCATCCATGCGGTTCAACAATGATTCATACAATTTATTAATGAAGTCATCAGGAATAGCAAATAATGCTGTCTTACATGCCTCCCAGAGTTCATGTAGATTCTTTGGTTTTGTCTTCCAAGCTTCCTCTATCATCCTACCCCAAACATGCTGAATGATGTTCATGTCTGGTGACTGGGCTGGCCAGTCCTTGAGCACGTTGATCTTTTTTGCCTGGAGGAACTTTGTTCTAGAGATGGATGTATGAGATGGAGCACCATCCTGCTGCAAAATTTGACCCCTTTTATGATTTGGAATGTAAGAGGTAGCTAATACGTCTTGATATTTTAGGCTATTGATATTGCCTTCCACCTTGCAAATGTTTCGCACACCCCATACTGAATTTAACCCCAGACCATGATCTTTCCACCACCAAATGTAACTGTTTTCTGCGTGTATTTTGGATCCATATGGGCTCCAGTAGGTCTCCTGCAGTATTTGCGGCAGCTGTGGTGTCATTCTACTGAAGATTCATCAGAGAAATCCACCTTCTGTCACTTTTCCAGTGTCCATCTGTTTAGCAGGCTGTGGGACTTTGCAAATGCCACATGGTTTTTTATTTGCCTTTTGTTTAGTGCTGGCTTCTGGGCACTGAATCGACCATGGAGGCCATTTCAAGATAGAATCCTACAAACTGTTCTAGTTGACACAGGGACTTGAGGGAACCAGGCCTGTTGGAGCTCTGCTGCAGTGGCAGAGGGACTTGCTTTGGATTTTCTAACCAACAAACGTTCCTCCTGAGCAGTTGTCTTGCAGGGTCTGCCGGACCTGGGCTTGTCAAACACATCTCCAGTCTCTTCAAATCTTTTTTTAATTCTTTGCACTTGACGCTGAGACACACCAAAGGTGCCAGCCACCTCTGCAGTGGATCTGGTCTTCAGCCTCTTGATAATCAAGGATTTGGTCACAGGGTGGATTTTTGGCATGTTGTCAGAGCTCAAGTTGCAGTTCAAGTGAAGGTCTCGGGTGCTGGGTTTCTTTTAATACACACCCACTAATTAACCGATCATTTACTGAGCACTGGTGAGGATGTAAAATAGGATTGGGTGCATTATATGACCAGGCGACAAAACTTTTGTCTTGCCAAAATCTAACCATTCTCTGTTCATTAAATGATCAATATTTCAGCATTAATGCCAATATATTTTCTTAACCTAAATCAAATTTGGGAGGGTTTCAGCTTTCAAAAGAGTAATTTATAAAACCAATGGATGAATTTAATGTCAGGTTATAAGCTTTGATTTACATAACATGCATAAGCGACATAACTTCTGTCAGGGACTGTACTGTATGGTGTGACCTCTGGGAACAGTTGTGCTCGAAAGTTTACATACCCCAGCAGAATTTTTGCTTTCTTAGCCTTTTTCCAGAGAATATGAATGATAACACCAAAACTTTTTCTCCACTCATGATTAGTGGTTGGGTGAATCCATTATATTGTCAAAATACTGTGTTTTCTCTATTTAAATCATAATGACAACCCAAAACATCCAAATGACCCTGATCAAAATTTCACATACCCCATTTCTTAATACCGTGTATAGCCCCCTATAACATCAATGACAGGTTGAAGTCTTTTGTGGTAGTTGTGGATATTGTTCTTTATTTTCTCAGATGGTAAAGCTGCACACTCTTCTTGGCAAAAAGACTCCAGTTCCTGTAAATTCCTGGGCTGTCTAGCATGAAGTGCGCGCTTGAGATCTCCCCAGAGTGGCTCAATGATATTAAGGTCAGTAGACTGAGATGGCCACTCCAGAATCTTCACTTTGTTCTGCTGTAACCAATGACAGGTTGACTTGGCCAATGTTTTGGATTGTTGTCATGTTGGAATGTTCAAGTACGTCACATGCGCAGCTTCCAAGCTGCTGACTGCAAATTTCCCACCAGTATTTGCTGATTACGTGCTGCATTCATCTTTCCTTAAACATTGACCAATTTTCCTGTGCCTTTGCAGCTCACACATCCCCAAAACATCAGCGAACCACCTCCGTTCATTACATTATGCCGGTTTATGTAAACTTTTGAGCACAACTGTACGTCAATTCTTCTGTGATCTTCCCTATTGTGATGATACAAATAATAGTTGCTGCATGTCCTAAGTAAAACAGTTTATTTTACCACAATGTTTGAGTGCTTGATTCTGCTTGATTCTGCTGAAAGCTGAAATTTGCTGCAGTAACTATAAAAACCTTTCCATTGCCATCTTAAGTTCCTATGACTATAAGATGAATAAAGGATATCACAATGCTAGGACCACCAGTAGTACACTGTGGGTAACAACCAGCAGGACATAGTCAATTTTCCCATAGCACCTCTACAGGGGAAATGGTGCATTACTCCTTCTTCTCCTCCAGCTTCCTCAAACTCAATGTGGACAAATCTGAACTCATCATCTTTCCCCCATCTCACAGATCTTCCTTACCTGACCTATCTATAACAATTGACAACACCACGCTTTCCCCCGTACCGGAGGTCCGCTGCCTCAGAGTAACCCTTGACTCTGCCCTGTCCTTCAAACCACACATCCAAGCTCTTTCTACCTCCTGTCGCCTTCAGCTCAAAAATGTTTCCAGAATCCATCCCTTCCTCAACCCTCAATCTACTAAAATGCTTGTGCATGCCCTCATCATCTCCCACCTCGACTACTGCAACATCCTTTTCTCTGGCCTCCCTGCTAACACCCTCGCACCTCTCCAGTCCATCCTTAACTCTGCTGCCCGACTAATTCATCTCTCTCCTCGCTATTCCTCCGCATTACCCCTCTGCAAATCTCTTCACTGGCTCCCATTCCCTCAGCAAATCCAATTCAAATTACTAATACTGACCTACAAGGCCATCTATAACCTGTCTCCCCCATATGTCTCTGAACTAATCTCCCGATACCTTCCCTCACATAATCTCCGGTCCTCCCAAGACCTTCTCTCCTCCACACTTATTCGCTCCTCACCCAACCGCCTCCAAGACTTCTCCCGAATATCCCCCATCCTCTGGAATTCTTTGCCCCAACACGTCCGACTATCAACCACTCTTGGATCCTTCAGACGTAACCTGAAAACCGATCTCTTCAGGAAAGCCTACAGCCTGCAATGACCCCGCTGCCTCCTCACCACTATCGGAGATATCGCCTCAACCAACACCGGAACTGCTGCAATCCCCCAACCTGCTGTCTCCGTCCCCCATCCTGTGGAATGTAAGACCGAAAGGGCAGGGTCCTCTCCCCTCTGTATCAGTCTGTCATTGTTAGTTTGTTTACTGTAAGTGATATCTGTAATTTGTATGTAACCCCTTCTCATGTACAGCACCATGGAATCAATGGTGCTATATAAATAAATAATAAAAATAATAATAATAATAATTACACTGTTTTCATTGAAATCAGTGGGCTGTATATGTAGTGCTTGGATGTATCCAGCACTTTAAAATGAGGCCTCTGAAAAATGAGTCTGGAAGCTCCTAAAGGCCCCGTCTCACATAGCGAGATCGCTAGCGAGATCGCTGCTAAACAGCGATCTCAGCAGCGATCTCGCTATGTCTGACACGTACCAGCGATCAGGCCCCTGCTGTGAATCGCTGGTCATGTCAGAAATGCTAGGACTTTTTTTGATCGCTGGTCTCCCGCTGGCCAGCACGCATCGCTGCGTGTGACAGGCAGGAGACCAGCGATCTCCTGGTAACCAAGGTACACATTGGGTTTCCAAGCACGGGGCTGTGCCTGGAAACCCGACGTGTACATTGGATAACCAAGGTACACAGTCAGGTTTCCAGGCACCGCGCAGCGCCTGGAAACCCGACGTGTACCTTGGTTACCAGCTCCCTGCATCAGTGTGCTGGTATCCAACATACACTGCGGGTAACTAGGCGATGTTACCCGCAGTGTCGCAGTCCTGATCGCTGCCTGAGATGCCTGTTTGGCAGCTCAGCAGCGATCATGTAGCGACACACCAGCAATCCTGATCGTTGTCGGGATCGCTGGTGTGTCGCTATGTGAGACGGGGCCCTAACTCAGATCACAAATAGACTTACTGTATTTTTCGGACCATAAGACGCCCTTTTTTTCCTCCAAATTTGGGAGGAAAGTGTGGGTGCGTCTTATGGTCGGAATGTAACATGTGGGGAGGGGGCAGGGGCAGCGGTGGAGTGGGATCACAGGAGGCAGGAAAATATCCCCTCTGCTGCAGGAAACAAGAGCTGGGGAAACCCTGGTCCAGATACTTAAGTGCAGTGAATATTAATCAGCCACTTCCCCGCCCACCTATCAGCTGAGCAGTGAGTAGGGAGCAGCTAATGACAGAGCCACATGGTTCCCCAGCGCCTGATTCCTGCAGCAGCTGGGCAGATCGGTGTCTGAAGTAGAATGAGGCAGCAGGAGCAGAGTGCAGCAGGAGGCATGGCATACCTGACAGCCTGGGGGCTGTACTGATGCCATGCTGAATGCTCCTGTGGAGGACCTGTGATGAGGTCATGAAGAGGGCGGGCTGGAGCATCACATGACCAAATCCCTGCCTCTTCATGATGTCATCACAGGTCCTTCAGACACACTGTATAACAGAGAATTAATTAAAAGGTTAGGCTACTTTCACACTTGCGTTTTTTTGCGCAGCGCATCGTGCGCACATGAAACGCATTAAAAAATGCATCTCTGTCTCTATCATCTGTCTCTATCATCTCTGTCTCTATCATCTGTCTCTATCATCTGTCTCTTTCATCTGTCTCTATCATCTCTGTCTCTATCATCTGTCTCTATCATCTCTGTCTCTATCATCTGTCTCTATCATCTCTGTCTCTATCATCTCTGTCTCTATCATCTGTCTCTATCATCTGTCTCTATCATCTCTGTCTCTATCATCTGTCTCTATCATCTGTCTCTATCATCTGTCTCTATCATCTCTGTCTCTCATCTCTGTCTCTATCATCTCGTCTCTATCATCTCTGTCTCTATCATCTCTGTCTCTATCATCTGCTTCTCTATCATCTCTGTCTCTATCATCTGTCTCTATCATCTGTCTCTATCATCTCTGTCTCTATCATCTGTCTCTATCATCTGTCTCTATCATCTCTGTCTCTATCATCTCTGTCTCTATCATCTGTCTCTATCATCTCTGTCTCTATCATCTGTCTATATCATCTGTCTCTATCATCTGTCTCTATCATCTCTGTCTCTATCATCTGTCTCTATCATCTGTCTCTATCATCTGTCTCTATCATCTCTGTCTCTATCATCTCTGTCTCTATCATCTGTCTCTATCATCTCTGTCTCATCTCTGTCTCTATCATCTCTGTCTCTATCATCTCTGTCTCTATCATCTGTCTCTATCATCTGTCTCTATCATCTCTGTCTCTATCATCTGTCTCTATCATCTGTCTCTATCATCTGTCTCTATCATCTGTCTCTATCATCTGTCTCTATCATCTGTCTCTATCATCTCTGTCTCTATCATCTGTCTCTATCATCTGTCTCTATCATCTCTGTCTCTCATCTCTGTCTCTATCATCTCTGTCTCTATCATCTCTGTCTCTATCATCTGTCTCTATCATCTCTGTCTCTATCATCTGTCTATCATCTATCATCTGTCTCTATCATCTCTGTCTCTATCATCTCTGTCTCTATCATCTGTCTCTATCATCTGTCTCTATCATCTCTGTCTCTATCATCTGTCTCTATCATCTGTCTCTATCATCTCTGTCTCTATCATCTGTCTCTATTTCTATGCAGCCGCACGCTCCAGTCTGAGTGCCAGCGGCAGTGCCGGGTGTTCATGCGAGAGACTCACACTAAATCGTGCGAGTTTCTCGCATGTGTGACCCCGGCCTTATACTCACCCTCCAGCGTCTTCACATAGTAGTTTACAGACACCACACTGGTCCCGCAGCACCATCTCCTACCCGTAGCTTCCTACATAATAACATGCTATTATATATGATAACACCACATATAATAGTATGTTATTTATGTTATTAAGTATTTTACCACATTTTTTGCTTCAAATATATTTTTCCCTATTTTCCACCTCTAAAACCTGGGTGCGTCTTATAGTCCGGTGCGTCTTATAGTCCGAAAAATACGATAACTGTCACCCTGGTTTGTTCAATTCAGCCATATCTAATGGAAAGCAAACACATTAGCCACAGCTCATTCTCCTTTCACAATCTGTAGTATAAGGCCCCTTTCACACATCCTGTACCAAAAAAACAGTACTGGTGAGATCCGTGGTCCGTATTTGTGTGCCATCCGTGTGACATCCCTGTGTGTGCCATGTATGGAATGAAATGCAGAATAGAAAGTAAAAGAGTGTTAGGTATTAAAGATGTTCAAAGATATAGTTGACGAGGAGAAACATGATACATAGATGTTAGTGTGCTATATAATCAGCACTTTTTTTTTAACCCCTTCATGACCCAGCCTATTTTGACCTAAATGACCTGGCCATTTTTTGCAATTCTGACCAGTGTCCCTTTATGAGGTAATAACTCAGGAACGCTTCAACGGATCCTAGCGATTCTGAGATTGTTTTTTCGTGACATATTGGGCTTCATGTTAGTGGTAAATTTAGGTCGATAATTTTTGCGTTTACTTGTGAAAAAATGGAACTTTGGCCAAAATTTTGAAAATTTCGCAATTTTCAAATTTTTGAACTTTTATTCTGTTAAACCAGAGAGTTATGTGACACAAAATAGTTAATAAATAACATTTCCCACATGTCTACTTTACATCAGCACAATTTTGGGAACAACATTTTTTTTTGTTAGGAAGTTATAAGGGTTAAAAGTTGACCAGCGATTTCTCATTTTTACAGCAAAATTTACTAAACCATTTTTTTTAGGGACCACCTCACATTTGAAGTCACTTTGAGGGGTCTATATGGCAGAAAATACCCAAAAGTGACACCATTATAAAAACTGCACCCCTCAAGCTACTCAAAACTACATTCAAGAAGATTATTAACCCTTCAGGTGCTTCACAGGAACTAAAGCAACGTGGAAGGTTAAGCCAACCCCCCTGTGGTGAAGCACAAAGGGTCCTGTGCCGGCGGGTCGGGTGACCTTTCAGTGACCCCGGTCACCCGGCCCGCAGGGACGCGATCCTTTCATGACGCCACATAGGCGTCATGGGTCGGATTGGCACTGACTTTCATGACGCCTACGTGGCGTCATGGGTCGGGAAGGGGTTAATATATAATTTAAAAAACACCAAAAAAAGAGCATGGACTGCACCTCCGAAAAAATCATACACTGATATAATGCCGCTAGGCAAAAATATATATAACTGAACATAAGATTCTAAGTTTAACATTCTGATCAGACTGTATGAAGCCCACTGCTTCGTCACGGTGAACCTCTGTGGGTCACTATCGTCTTAAAGTAGCGATGTCATGCGCTAACCATCGCCGCAGCGACAATGTACCTGCAGGCCGGACGGCCTGGTGCATCACAGCGCCCATGCTGCAAGACTGAGTCCCCATTACTCAAATAATAAAAAACAATGCGTGGACTCCATTGTAATTTTCAAAGCCAGCAGAGGGAAAGACGACTGCTGGGGGCTGATAATAATTGCAGAAAGGGGCCATTAGCCTTAAATGTTCCCAGGCTATTAATAACAGCTCATAGCTGTTTGCTTAGCCTTTACTAGTTAATTTACAGGGGGACCCCCGAAAAAAAATGACATAGGTTCTCCTTGTTAATTTGTGGGACGAAGTGTGGATCACAGCCAAAAGGAGGTTCTATTTTGATTTTCCATAATGGGGACCCACTGTCCTTGGAACTTTATGTACATCGTTTATGATTGTCATGGTCAGAGAGGGGTTCCCGACCTTTGACATATGGGTACATGATGATGATTGTGCACGGCACAGAAGCTGTACCTGTGCAATCGCCACAGGTAACTCTGTGTACGTGATAGCCAAAAACATCATTTTGTGCCACAAAAAATAAACCACCATACAGCTCCATCAGTGGATAATCAAAAGCTATAGCTATCAGAATATAGTGATGCAAAACCAATTATTTTTTCTATAAAATATGTTTTTGTGTAAAAACGCCAAAACATAAAAAAGATATAAATGGGGATCACAGTAATTGTACAGACCCAAAGAATAAAGCTGCCTTATCACTTTTTACCATATGGTGAACATTGAAAAAAAAAATTCCTGAATTGCTGGTTTTTGTGAATAGAAAGCGATCAAAAAATGTTATGTGCTTGAAAATGGTATTAATAGAAACGTCAAATCGTCCAGCAAAACACAAGCCTTCACATAACTCTGTCTGCAGAAATATAGAAAAATTATAGCTCTCAAAACATGACAATTTAAAAATTCGTTTTTGCAATAAAAAGCATTTTTTAGTGTGTGATAACAGCCAAACAATAAAAAAAATATATAAATCTGATATCACTGTAATCGCACCGATCAGGAGAATAAAGCCATCGAATCACTTCTACTGCACGAGAAACAGTGTAAAAAATAAATAAAATCAATTCTTGACCTGTTGTTAATTTGTTTATTCTGCCTCCCAAAATCGTAATTAGGCTTGGATCACATTTATCCTGCACTATACACTGAGCGCTTATACTGGGGTTTCTATGTAAATCTTTGAAATATCTGATTCAGACAGTACTCACGCTGAAAGATTCCTATGAATGAGGGCGATGGAGACACTTTTGACACAGTCAGCGGTGTCTGTCTGTCACGACACAGCTGTCGGGTG
>JARQOD010000003.1:110888666-110936262 GCA_033576555.1 Oophaga sylvatica
AATCAACGAAAGCCTGAGCAGAAAATGAGGACAGAGAGCATATCAGAGTGACAGTTAATAAAAACTTAGTCTGAACACTACCCAAGACAACTGAGCGTGCAAAACGTCTTCCCCGCTTAGGGCAGACTGAAATAGCATGAGAGGCATCACCACAGTAGAAACATAACCCATTGCGCTTTCGAAACTCATGACGCTGTGCCCCAGACACCACTCCATCACACTGCATGGGCTCAGCAGCTGGCTCACAAGGCAACACCACTCCACGCATACTTCTCCGCTCACGCAAACGTCTGTCAATTGAATCGCTAATGACATAGAATCATTGAGACCAGAGGGGACAGGGAATCCCACCATAACATCCTTTACATTATCCGACAGACCCTTCCGGAAAAGGGCCGCCAAAGCGTCGTCATTCCATTTGGTCAGGACTGCCCACCTACGGAATCTCTGACAGTATAACTCAGCGTCATCAAGCCCCTGATTTAATGCCAACAAGGCTTTTTCAGCTTGATCAGTGACATTAGGCTCATCGTACAATAACCCCAAAGCCTGAAAAAATGCATTAACATCACTCAAAACAGGATCCCCAGGTGTGAGGGAAAAAGCCCAATCCTGAGGATCGCCGCGCAGGAGAGATGACAATTTGAACCTGCTGCGCTGCGTTTCCTGAGGACTTAGATTTTAAGGCAAGAAACAATTTACAATTATTTTTGAAATTCTGAAACTTAGCTCGATCCCCTGAAAACAAATCTGGCATGGGGATCCTAGGTTCCACAACAGGCAACCTAGCAAGATATGCAGCAATACTCCGAACCTCAGTGGCAAGCTGATCCACACGGCCAGACAACTGTGCAAACTCCATTGGGAGAAAAGATCCTCCCCAGCACCCAGAGATACAGAGGGAAAAAAAAAAAAAAAAAAAAATGCAACAAACAGAAAAAATCTCTGACAACATTTCTTCCTTCAAAATATTTTTTCCCTTCTGTGAGTACCATACAATTTTTATGGCCGGTGATACTGTTATGTTACGGTAGCTGAGGAGTGCAGGTAAAAAAGGAAATACACCAGAGCAGTTGGAATCTATGAGATTGCAGTACCCTGACTAACCACCGCAACTAGAGGCAGCCGTGGAGCGTTCCTACGATGGTCCTAGACGCCTCGTCACAGCCTGAGAAACTAACTACACCTAAAGATAGAAATAGGAAAGCTATCTGCCCCGGAGCAGAACCCCAAAGATAATAGAAAGCCCCCAAACATGTAATGGCGGTTAGACAAGAGGAAATACTGACACAGAAAGAAAATAGTATGAGCAAACGCTGGGGCCCAAACTATCTAAATAGAAAAGGACAGGAAGGGTACTTACTGCAATCCCAGAAAACCCTGAAAAACACCAACTCTACTAATTTCAAAATCACCTGAGATCACACGACCTCTACCACCTAAATTAGTTCTCTGCTGTAACAAAACAGCAGCCACTGAAAAAACTGCAAAAAGCAAAAGTACAAAACACAGTGGCTGGACTAAACTGAGAGGGCAAAAGCCCCCGGAGGGGACCCAGAAGGCCCCACAGAAGTGCAGGACAAAATGCAAAAATATAGCAAAAACACAAAATAAGAAATTGTCTTATCTGATAGCAGGAGATGCAGACACGACACAGCAGGCTACAAGGGAAACTGGAAAGAAGGATTCAGACCAGAACAATTGATCACCGGCAACCCTGATGGGAAAATGATTCCCTTAAATAAGACCAATCAGTAACACCTGATTCCCAATCCTCACTAGTACCGCTTGTAACCACCAGAGGGAGCCTCTGCTCAGAACTCATCTCAAACCATTCACAACAGAGGAGGTAGAGGTGACGGTATGACTGGTGCCACATACTTTTTAAGTAATGACTTGTGAAACACATTATGATTTTTAAACGTAGGAGGGAGGTCCAGACGAAATGCCACAGGATTAATTATGGAACTGATCCTGTACGGCCCGATGAATCTGGGACCCAACCTCCAGGAGGAAACTTTAAGTTTTATATTCCTGGTAGACAACTAAACCAGATCGTTCACCTTCAGATCTAGACCAGAAACTCTCCTCCTATCAGCCATCCGTTTGTAACGGTTCCCCGTAACCTTCAGTCTTAAGCGATCTGGAACTATCAGTCTCCCTGGAAGTCCCACAGGGGCGTCCCCCTGAGCCCCCAATACCTCCCCCTCAAGCTCAGAGCATACAGCTGACACTACAACTCCCTCCTGAGGAATAGGAACCGGATCATCCGTCTTCCCGGCCCCTGGGAAAGTACGAGATAAGGCATCAGGAAGCAACTTTATTGAGCAGTCATATGCGCGATGAGGAGGTAACTCTTTACACCCCTCCTCTGAGAACATCTCCCCAAAGTCCTCCAGAAAAGGAGGCAAAGTCCTAGGCACAACCGCACCGATGACCGTGCTCATGCAGTTATTCCTGCAAAATTCACCCCACTGGCTTATCTTTCTGGATTGCCAATCAATCACTGGGTTATGTTTAGCCAACCAAGGAAGTCCCAACACAATAGGAGTAGGTAGACCCTCCAACACATAACAAGACAATTGCTCTTTATGTATTGCCCCTACTCGAAGATCTATGTCATGAACAGCTTGTACCAAGCTACCTTGACCGAGAGGTCTAGAATCAATAGAGACTATAGGGACTGGTTTGGCCAATACACTCAGTTGCATACCATGCACCTGGGCAAACCGAGCGTCCACCAGATTAGCCCCGGACCCACTATCAAGAAAAACAGAAATCCTCTCAGTTCTAGTACCAATCACCACCTCCGCAGGCACGAGAAACTGAGAGGGATTTGGGGACGAAATACACACTCCCAGGTTAACTCCTTTGCTCAAAGAGGCCCGGGATGGACACCCCCAACAAAATGTCCCTCTCTCCCGCAAAAGAAACACCTTCTAGTCTTGCGGTGCACCGCCGATTCCCTCCTACAAAATGATGTCCCTCCCAACTGCATGGGCTCCTCAGAACAGACCAGGGGAACCTCAGTATAAGGGACTTTAGTAGTAGGTGGAGTCATCACGGGAGGCGGAGTTACCTCGTGTCTTCCCTGAATTCGTCTATCAATGCGAATAGCGAGGGCCATAGCAGCCTCCAGTGATGGAGGAGAATCATACTGAGCCAACACATCTTTTAATTTGTCAGACAACCCTTGACAAAACTGGCTCCTAAGAGCTGGGTCATTCCACTGAGTATCTGTTGCCCATCTACGGAACTCAGAAGAATATTCCTCCGCTGGACGATTTCCTTGCCGTATTTTACGTAACTTTGTTTCAGCAAGGGAGACTCGATCCGGATCATCATATACCAGACCCAGGGCAGTAAAAAATCGATCCACTGACTGGAGATCTGGGGAGCCTGGAGGAATAGAGAACGCCCAAGATTGAGGGTCCCCTTGTAAGAGTGAGATAACAATTCCCACCCTCTGCTCTTCACTCCCAGATGACCGAGGCCGCAGCCGAAAGTACAATTTACATGCCTCCCGGAAGGTAAAAAATTTGTCCCGCCCACCAGTGAACCTGTCCGGGAGAGCAACCTTAGGTTCAGATCTGGTTTGCTCCGGGGGGGACAAAACCTTGGACTTAATGTCTGCAAACTCCATGGACAACCCCTGCAACTGCCGGGCCAGCTGGGCTACTGGATCCATGACAGCTGGGGAGAATCTTTAGAAATGGCCGGTGAAAATGTCACGCTGTATAGCAGATATATATATGTGATGTCAGTAATCTATATCAAAAGGGCAACATACTATATAACATGCGCATAGATATATGATAACATAGAATTACCTGACAGAATGTCCAGTGGGTCAATACTGAATCCGTTATACGCTGTCTCCGGCTAGAGGGTGACCGGGGTCTAAGCTGACCCTAAACTGGGGTCCTGACTAATCCCTCTACCTGGAGGTACTGTTAAAGGTACAGAGGTCCAGGCCACCAGCGTAAACTCTGTCTCCTATCAATCCCTGCCAACTGTAATCTAGTCCTAAGAAGGACCCTGATTACCACCAAAGGGAATGAACAGGTAACGGTTAATGAACAGAAAGACATACAAGAAAGACAAGAAATAAAGTAAATAAAGTCTTACATACAACACTCACACACAGTAGGAACACCTAAGGTCTCAGAGATAAACTATAAGCTATAAGAGTAAAAACAACTAAGGAGCTCTTAGCTTAAGTATTCTCAGAACCGCTCCAGTCTGCTAGACTACATGAATGCTTTCACCGGCGTCTAACACCCAGACTGGCAGGAATATAAAGGAAACTAATTAGAACATAATCAAAAGCAGCCGAGCGAGGCTGGACCTAGTCTTAGCAAAGAGCTAGGTAAAATTAACTCTCTCATTACCAAACACAAAGAAACAGCAGCTCAGCTGTGAGAAGTCAGAATGTGCAATCGCGACGATCTTCGTGGCGATGCACCCATGACAGATACTGCCCGATATCCAGAAATATTGGATCGGATTGGATCGGCGCGATACTCAAAAAGTATCGGGTATCGCCGATCCGATACCAGAAACCCAATGCAAGTCAATGGGACAGAAATATCGTAATTAAAAAAAACCTTTCTTTCCTTGTAAACACTAGATATACACATATAGAATACATATATATATATATATATATATATATATATACAAACATGTCATTGTGACATATACAGTACAGACCAAAAGTTTGGACACACCTTCTCATTCAAAGATTCTTCGGTATTTTCATGACTATGAAAATTGTAGAATCACACTGAAAGCATCAAAACTATGAATTAACACATGTGGAATTATACATTACACTTTACAAAAAAGTGTGAAACAACTGAAAATATGTCTTATATTCTTGGTTCTTCAAAGTAGCCACCTTTTGCTTTGATTACTGCTTTGCACGCAGAAAAGGTGAACGGATGGACTCTACATGCCTAGTTCCCACCGTGAAGCATGGAGGAGGTGGTGTGATGGTGTGGGGGTGCTTTGCTGGTGACACTGTTGGGGATTATTCAAAATTGAAGCAGTGAGCGGTCCAGCTCACCCCAAACCATCTCGATTGGGTTCAGGTCTGGTGACTGTGGAGGCCAGGTCATCTGGCGTAGCACCCCAACACTCTCCTTCTTGGTCAAATAGCCCTTACACAGCCTGGAGGTGTGTTTGGGGTCATTGCCCTGTTGAAAAATAAATGATGGTCCAACTAAACGCAAAGCGGATGGAATAGCATGCTGCTGCAAGATGCTGTGGTAGCCATGTTGGTTCAGTATGCCTTCAATTTTGAATAAATCCCCAACAGTGTCACCAGCAAAGCACCCCCACATCATCACACCACCTCCTCCATGCTTCACGGTGGGAACCAGGCATGTAGAGTCCATCTGTTCACCTTTTCTGCGTGCAAAGCAGTATTCAAAGCAAAAGGTGGCTACTTTGAAGAACCTAGAATATAAGACATACTTTCAGTTTCACACTTTTTTGTAAAGTGTAATGTATAATTCCACATGTGTTAATTCATAGTATTGATGCCTTCAGTGTGATTCTACAATTTTCACAGTCATGAAAATACAGAAAAATCGTTGAAGGAGAAGGTGTGTCCAAACTTTTGGTCTGTACTGTATATATACATATATTTATAGTTCATACACTTCTACATAGTAAAATAGCCTCTGATTCAATTGCCGGGCAATGCCGGCTTTTGTGAAATTACAGAAGCACCCGACATGAAATGACACATGGTTTACATAGAGTTAACCATGTCTTTTCATGTAGTTTGATATATGGTTTTCACTAACAATTACATGAGTGTATGTGTGCAAAATTTCAGACTTGTAGAGGTTAATTAAAGGTGTAAATTCGTTGTAAAAAAACACATTTTTTGCTACGAATTTGCACCTTTAATTAACCCCTACATGTCTGAAATTTTGCACACATACACTCATGTAATTGTTAGTGAAAACCATATATCAAACTACATGAAATGACATGGTTAACTCTATGTAAACCATGTGTCATTTCATGTCGGGTCTGTAATTTCACAAAAGCCGGCAATTAATTAGCGGCTATTATACTATGTAGAAGTGTATGTACTATAAATATATATATATATATATATATGTCACAAATTCAATGACATGTACATATATTATATATATATATATATATATATATATGAGGTGTAAAATTGTGGAAAAAAAATGCTTGGGCTCCCGCCCTATTTTCTCAACCAGACAGACAAAGCCAGCGAGTGGGGGCAGATAATAATAGCCCAGAGAGGGACCATTATTTTTGCCCCCCCCTGGCTACTAACATCTGCCCCCAGACACCCCAGAAAAGGCAAATCTATAATTAGATTCGCCCTTTCTGGCACTTTGCCCGTCTATTCCCATTGCCCTGTAGCGGTGGCGAATGGGTTAATAAGGGGTTAAAGCCACCTTGCTATTGAAAGGTGACTTTAAAGGTACTGCCACACTAAACAATCCCGCTAGCGATCACGATAACGACGCATACTAATGCGATCGCTAGCGGGATTGTTTCTATATCGCTAAGTGCGGCCACATTTAGCGATATAGTTAACGACGCTATCGCCGTTAGCGATCTTCTTAACGACTTTAGCGGTACAAAAGTACCGCTAAATCGCTAAGAAAAGGTGCCACACTAGCGATATATACTTACCCAGCGGGAGCGCCGACGAGAAAATAGGGTCCGGAACGATTCCAGCGACGAGCGAGATCACAGCAGGAAGCTCGTCGCTGGCAATGCCGCACTGAACAACATCGCTAACGGGATCGCTAAATAGTGACGTTTTTTAGCGATTCCGTTAGCGATATTGTTCAGTGTGGCATACCCTTAAGCCAGGTTAATAATTGAGAGCTGTCAATTAGACAACTATCAATTATTAATCCTATTGTATGAAATAAAAAAACACACACACTTTAATTAAAAATCATTTTAATGAAATAAACACACAGTTTTTGATCATATTTTATTTTACTGCCATTCCTTGCGAAGCCCTTGTTCACCTGTAATAAAAATAAAATAATAAAGCAACATTATTCTTACCTATCCGATGTTCAGTCAGGTCATCCCGTTTGCGTTTAGTTGGACCATAATTTATTTTTCAACAGGACAATGACCCCAAACACACCTCCAGGCTGTGTAAGGGCTATTTGACCAAGTAGGAGAGTGATGGGGTGCTACGCCAGATGACCTGGCCTCCACAGTCACCAGACTTGAACCCAATCGATATGGTTTGGGGTGAGATTGAGCGCAGAGTGAAGGCAAAAGGGCCAACAAGTGCTAAGCATCTCTGGGAACTCCTTCAAGACTGTTGGAAGACCATTTCTGGTGACTACCTTTTGAAGCTCGTCAAGAGAATGCCAAGAGTGTGCAAAGCAGTAATCAAAGCAAAAGGTGGCTACTTTGAAAAACTTAGAATATAAGACATATTTTCAGTTGTTTCACACTTTTTTGTTAAGTTTATAATTCCACTTGTGTTAATTCATAGTTTTGATGCCTTCAGTGTGAATGTACAATTGTTAAAGTCATGAAAATATAGAAAAATCTTTGAATCAGAAGGTGTGTCCAAACTTTTGGTCTGTACTGTAGTATAGTGAAAATATTGTAAACTTTGTATATATTTCAGGAGTCAGACAAAGACGCTCACAGGCTCAGTATGGATTAGACCAGAATATGAAAAGCAGAAAAAGTGTACTGTATCAGAAGCGTACAGCTTAATACAGTGTTGGGGTAGTTTTAAATCTCCGTATATATTTCCAGAGTCAGACATAGACTCTCACAGGCTCAGTATGGATCACACCAGAATATAAAAAGTAGAAAAAGGGTAATGTATCAGAAGCGTACAGCTGTATACAGTGTTGGGGTAATTTTAAATTTCCATATATATTTCCGGAGTAACACACAGGCTCTCACAGGCTCAGAATGGATTACACCAGAATATGAAAAGCAGAAAAAGTGTACAGTATGAGAAGTGTACAGCTGTATACAGTGTTGGGTAATTTTAAATCTCCGTATATATTTGCAGAGTCAGACATAGACTCTCACAGTTAATACTAGGAAAATCCAATTGGAATTAAATAGATTGATCAAGCTCATAAGACGATATATAACATAACTCCTTCCCCACATATGAGGCCAGAATCAGAGCTATTTTTACGAAAATATTTTATTAATAAATAACAATAGTAAAAAAATTATTATTGCAGAGTATCACAAAAAACAGGTCATGAGGAAAGGACAATTTTTCCCCCACCATGTAACACACTAAACCACATCATGTACATAATGAAGTAAGAGGACCTTATACTAAAGATCCAGTGCACGTGCATACCGTGAAGCGCATAAATTGCAACTATAATCAATTTGTTCAATAACAATGGGATAGTGCAAATGAATAGAATCAAATGGTTAAATTGTACCGATTTGTAACTTACATGTGGGAGAGAGTCCTGACCGCAGCCTGGCGCCCCAACGCGCGTTTCGCCGTTTCTTTCGTCAGGAGGCGTGGCTAAGGTCAGGTCTATGCCCCATTAAATAGTGCCGAAATCAGGTGAAAACTATAACAAATACCAAGTGACATGTGCTTAACTTCCGGGTGTATAGTATAACATGGATGATAGCAGCCAATCAAATGCTAGGCGCGTATTTTACGTCACCACCACAAGGGGGATGAGCCATATTTGGACCAATGATGATAAAGGTTAGATGTTAACCGGAGTTGATTCAGGGCGCTTATCCATGACCAATCGGAAGCAAGGTTACATCCCTAATGGGCAGTTGTATTGCGCATGCGCAGGTTACGTCACACCATATGGGGGACTTCCTTCAGCGCCCGTGGAGCGTACATCCTCCCTCCGCTGCTAGACAGCAGGGAAAGATGACGCAGCCAATGGACGGATCGGGAAATCCCTGGTGCGCGGCAACCCGCGCATGCGCTCAGCCACAAAAAGGAGAACCGAATAATAAGAAAATATGTGTAAGTGCTATATTGAATAGTGGTAGAAATGGAGGAAATATATAAACTGATGTTGATTACGAGTGAGAAAATGTGTGCTACAGCATAAAATGCTCAAAGAGGAAAATTAAACAATATAAGCTGTTCTAATTAAACACAACTAAACCATACAATCAAATAATAAGCAATACCGACAAAAGGGGGGGTACATAAATAAGGAAAACATAATCTAAACATATGAAATAACATGAATTACAAACAATTAAATTAATTAAGTGCATATTATTAAAAAATCTAAACAATAATTCACATATTCTTATTCTTCTTGATCTTCAAAGGATTCTCCAACAGGGTGCAAGGGTATCAAACTTGAGCCCAAGAATACCCACGAACCCCTCCAATCTCCAAAACCACCTCGGCACCATCACGAAAAATGGAGAAAACAGACTGTCAAGGTAAGTATTAAAGCTGAAAAATAGAACTTAATATAAGTAACAGTATTAAACAACAAAAGAATAATACAAACTAAGGGGATTTAAAACCTATTAAAAGGCACAGAGTGAAAAAACTGTATGGATTGAAAAATATAAAAATACATCTATGCTATGAGGATTTACAAAAATGAGCCAAAGCCATGGTTTTCATTTAGGCCGTATGGGACCAAAGAATTTAGTCGGTGGATCCAACGACTTTCAATCTGGGAAAGTATTTTGAATAGATTACCTCCTCTGATCCCAAGATTAACTTGGTCTATAGCCATGATTTTTAATCCCTGTGCGTCTGAACCGTGTTGACTTTGAAAATGTCTAGGGAGGGTTTTAAGTTGTTCATCTTCTTTGGAATCTTTTGCTTTAATGATATCTCGCACATGTTCCCTAAATCTCAGACGCAATTCTCTAGTGGTCATCCCGATATAAATCAGGTTACAAGGACAACGCGCCAGGTAAATAACACCCAATGATGAGCAAGTCAAGTACTTTCTAATTAGAAAGTCTTTAGTTCCATCAAAATTGGAGAATTCTTTGCTTTTAATCGTGTTGGCACAGGCCTTGCACTTTTTACAAGGAAAGAAGCCTTTGATTTCTCCAAAGATGTTTCTCTGACACGGCTTCTTGGGACAATAATGGCTCTTAACCAATAGATCAGATACATTTTTGGCTCTTTTTGCAGTAATCAATGGTTTCTTGGTCAGATTTTCTTCAAAATGGGGTCAGTCAGGAGAATGTTCCATCTATCATAAATAATCTTGGTGAAATAATTCCATTGGCTATTAAACGGTGTAATCAATCTCACTTGTGAATTAGTCAATTCATTTTTCTTAGTCTTTTTAGAATATAGAAGGGAATTTCTCGACACATTTTGAGCTCTATGATAAGCATATCTAATCGATCTATGGCCATATCCACGTTCGCGAAACCGGGAATATAAATCCTTGGCCTGTTCTTGGTATGCTTGTTCCGTTGAGCAAATTCTTTTTGCCCGTAAATATTGGCTAACAGGGATTGATTTAATGGTAGATGGTAAATGAGAGGATCCAGCATATAGGATAGAATTAGTTGCCGTGGGTTTTCTAAAAATATCAGTTAAGATTAGAGTTGAGCGATACTTTCCGATATCCAAAAGTATCGGAATCGGAATGGTATCGCCGATACCGGAAATCCAATGTAAGTCTATGGGAACAAAATATCGTAACTAAAAAAACCCCATTCTTTCCTTGTAAACACTAAATATACACACATAGAATACATATATATATATATATACATGTCATTGTGACATATATATATACATATATGTATAGTTTATACACTTCTACATAGTAAAATAGCCTCTGATTCAATTGCCGGGTAAAGCCGGCTTCTGTGAAAAGACAGAAGCACCCGACATGAAATGACACTTGGTGTACATAGGGTTAACCATGTCTTTTCATGTCGTTTGCTATCTGATTTGCACAAACAATTACATCAGTCTATGTGTGCAAAATTTCACACCTGTAGGGGTTAATTAAAGTTGTAAATTCGTTGTAAAAAAAACGGACTTTTTTGCTACGAATTTACACCTTTAATTAACCCCTACAGGTGTGAAATTTTGCACACATAGACTGATGTAATTGTTTGTGCAAATCAGATAGCAAAGGACATGGTTAACCCTATGTACACCAAGTGTCATTTCATGTCGGGTTCTGCATTTTCACAAAAGCCGGCAATTGAATTAGCGGCTATTATACTATGTAGAAGTGTATGAACTATAAATATAAATATATATATATGTGTCACAAATTCAATGACATGTATATATATATATGAGGTGTAAAATTGCTGAAAAAAAATGCGTGGGCTCCCGCCCTATTTTCGCAACCAGACAGACAAAGCCAGTGAGTGGGGGCAGATAATAATAGCCCAGAGAGGGACCATTATTTTTGGCCCCCCCCCCGGCTACTAACATCTGCCCCCAGACACCCCATGAAAGACAAATCTATAATTAGATTCGCCCTTTCTGGCACTTTGCCCGTTATTGAAAGGTGACCTTAAGCCAGGTTAATAATTGAGAGCTGTCAATTAGACAACTATCAATTATTAATCCTATTGCATGAAATAAAAATAAAACACACACACTTTAATTAAAAATCATTTTAATGAAATAAAGACACATGTTTTTGACCATCTTTTATTTTACTGCAAAAACCATTTCCTGTAATAAAAATAAAATAAAAAAGCAAAATTATTCTTACCTATCCCATGCACAGTCAGGTCCCACGGTGTAATCCTTCAGAAAGGGTTAATGTTTACTGCAGGGACCGCAGCTAATGCTGCAGCCTCACAGTAAACCCCCAAATGAATGAGTTCCTCTCCTGGCTGACAGGAGAGTAAAGGCTGGGTCTCACATGTCCCAGATCGCTGCCTGAGCTGCCTGTTTGGCAGCTCAGCAGCGATCATGTAGCTATACACCAGCGATCCTGACAAGTGCATATCGTTGTCGGGATCGCTGGTGTATCGTTATGTGAGACCCAGCCTTTATTTACCCGCAGTGTACGTTGGATACCAGCGCCCTGATGCAGGGAGCTGGTAACCAAGGTACACAGCGGGTTTCCAAGCGCTGCGCGGTGCCTGGAAACCCGCTGTGTACCTTGGATACCAGCTCCCTGCATCAGGGCGCTGGTATCCAAGGTACACAGCGGGTTTCTAGGCACAGCCCCGCGCCTGGAAACCCGCTGTGTACCTTGGTTACCAGCGGATCGCTGGTCTCCCGCCTGTCACACGCAGCGATGCATGCCTGTCAGCGGGAAACCAGCGATCAAAAAAAGGTCCTGACATTTCAGCGACGATCAGCGATACCCGGCAGGGGGGCTGATCGTCGCTGAATGTCACACACAGCGATATCGCTGGTGAGCTCGCTGCTGCGTCACAAACTAGTGACTCAGCAGCGATCTCGGTAGCGATATCGCTATGTGAGACGGGCCCTTAAGTGGAAAGCTTAATTGATTGCTTTCCACTTTCACTTCAGGTCAGCCAGGGACACAATCAGTGACGTCAGAGGGAACTGATTAACAAAAATAGGGGTTCCCATCGAAAAAAAAATGGCGTGGGGTCCCCCCTATTTTTGTTAACCAGCCAGATGAAGCAGACCGCTGAGGCCTGGATTTTCAGGCTGCTAAGGAGCCAAGATCCATGGACCTTGCCAGCCTGATAATACCAGGCCACAGCAGTCTGCATATCTTGGCTGATTAACAAAAATAGGGGATCCCCTCGAAAAAAATTGGCGTGGGGTCCCCCCTATTTTTGTTAACCAGCCAGATGAAGCAGACCGCTGAGGCCTGAATATTCAGGCTGTTAAGGAGCCAAGATCCATGGACCTTGCCAGCCTGATAATACCAGGCCACAGCAGTCTGCATATCTTGGCTGATTAACAAAAATAGGGGATCCCCTCGAAAAAAAATTGGCGTGGGGTCCCCCCTATTTTTGTTAACCAGCCAGATGAAGCAGACCGCTGAGGCCTGGTTTTTCAGGCTGGTAAGGATCCAATATCCATGGACCTTGCCAGCCTGATAATACCAGGCCACAGCAGTCTGCTTAGCTTGGCTGGTTAACAAAAATAGGGCGTAGGGGTCCCCCTATTTTTGTTAACCAGCCAAGTAAAATGCAGACTGCTGCGGCCTGGTATTAAAAGACTGTCAAGGCCCATGGATTTTGGCCCTCAACAGCCTGATAATACCAGGCTACAGCAGCCCCACATTTGGCGCATCAAAAGATGTGCCAATTGTGGCACTTTACCCGGCTCTTCCCACTTGCCCTGTAGCGGTGGCAAGGGGGTAATAAGGGGTTAATGTCACCGTTGATTGCACGGTGACAATAAGCCCGGTTAATAATGGAGAGGCGTCAATAAGACACCGATCCATTATTAATCCCAAAGTTTTTAAATGTTTAAAAAAAAGACACAGCAAGAAAAAAGTCTTTTAATGAAATAAAAGAGACAACACAGTTTTCATTTCTTTTATTACTCTCTCATTCCTGCGACGCCATCGATCTCCTGTAAAAAAATAAAAAAAACAAACCAACAGTATACCACCTGTCCGACGCAGTCCATAGTAACGACTGTCCCACGGCGATCCAGCTCTGCTACATCGGAATGACAGGCAGAGCCTGTCATCTCGACGCAGCACAGCTGATTACCTGCTTCCCGGCGGTGACGTCATCGGACTGACTGCTTTACGGCCGGGATTACCCAGCAGTCACTGCAGTTATCGCGAGAAACTGCATGTGACCGCCAGGGAAAGATGATGGCGGCCATCAAGCAGTACAGGACGAGACCACCGGAGATCTTCTGCCGGGTAAGTGCCGCTGACTCCTGACAGACCCGACCGACGGACACTGACAGTGACAGTGACATTCCGATTCCGGTATCCGATATGACGAAAATATCGGTACTCGGAATCGGAATTCCGATACAGCCAATATTGGCCGATACCCAATATTTGCAGTATTGGAATGCTCAACACTAGTTAAGATGGTACCCTCATTGGTTATTGAAATGTCAATATCCAAGAAGGTGACATGACGTCCAGAAGTATATGTCAGGAATATATTCCTGTCATTGTTATTAAGCTTAGACATGAACTCACTTAGTTCCTCACTTGTCCCTTCCCAGACAAAAATAATGTCGTCTATATATCTAGACCAGTTTTGGACTTTCTCAATACCCGGGATAGAGGAACATTGGAAAAGATTACGTTCCCAAAATCCTAAGAACAAATTAGCATATGAGGGGGCGCAAGCTGCCCCCATTGCTGTCCCTTGTAGTTGCAAGAACACCTGGTCCTTAAAAGTGAATACATTATGAGTTAGTATAAATTCTAAGAGGGTAATGATGAAGGATACTAGTTCATTGTCCAAGTTACTATTATTTAGAAACCATGATACAGCCTCAAGACCCTGATTATGCCTGATCGAAGTGTAGAGAGCTTCTACATCCGCAGTAACCAAGATCATATTGTCTTCCAAGTGGAGTTGGTCAAGTTGTCTTAGTGCTGCAGTGGTGTCCAAAATATGCAAAGGCAAAGTTGCAACAATTGGTTTTAAATAATGGTCTATAATCTTACATACCATCTCATTAAGGCCCTCATTACCGGAATCAATCGGGCGTCCCGGAGGGTCATTGGGATTTTTGTGTAGCTTGGGAAGCAGATAAAAGGTGGGCAATCTGGGTTTAAGGGTCTCCACGAAATCAAGTGTTTTTTTGGGGACAATTCCCAACAAATAGGCCTCGGAAATAATATCAACAAGTTCCTTTTGGTATTCATTTAGTGGAACGTATGTTAGTTTTTTATAACATTTATTGTCTGATAAAAGTTTAAGTGCCTGTTTTTCGTAGAGATCATTAGGCCAAATAACCAGATTGCCCCCCTTATCTGCTAATTTGAAGGTTACATCATTCCAACTTTGTAGATCCTGCACAATTCTCCTATCCCTAACATCAGAGGGTCCGAGATGATATTTATGGTTAATTTTCTCAATATCCTGTATAACCATTTTAACAAAAACTTCAACAGCCGGACAAGCATTGATATTGGGAAATTTTTTTGATTTGTTGAACAAAAAATCAGGAAATATGCTCACCAAATCAGAGGGATTACTCTCCTCCGCAAGAGATTCCAAGATGGCAATGGCCTCCAATTCTTCCATAGAATTTAATGTTAGTCCCATATTATTTTTTTCATGGTATCTTTTAAGAATAAGTTTCCTTGCAAACAGATGAACATCTTTCACCGTCGTGAATAAGTCTAGAGATTGGGAGGGAGAAAAAGTTAATCCCTTTTCTAATAGAGAAAGGTGCTCTGAAGTCAGAATATGAGAAGATAAATTAATTACCTTCGGGTGATCATTTCTTTTATTACCAAAATTATTGTTGCCTTGTCTATTTTGATGTCTATTTCTCCCTCCAAATCTAGTGTTCATCTGTCTAGAAGTTTGAAGTTCTTGCTCAGAATTAGATGGGGCATTACTTGATGTAGAGGATATGGAGGAAATGGAGGGACTTCTAAAAGATGGTTTGGATCTCGGTTGGTCCCAAGTTTTACTCTGCCATCGGAAAATTTTTTTCTGCTCATAATCCTGTTTATCTCTGGTGTACTTTTTAATTTTTGTTGTACTGATTTGTTGATCCCATTTTTCAACATCCAAATTCATTTCTTCATGGAATTTGTTCAACTCTTCAGGGGTTAATTTAGAATTAAGATCTCTTTGCAAACTAGTAAGTTCCTCATCAATTTCAGTAAGAGATGAGGCATTTTTATTATTAATAATCTCCATAAAGATAATCGAACAGGCTGAAGCAGCATTAATCCATTTATTAATCAATTCCTCATTATCCAATCCAAACGTTGGGTATAGTTGTATACGTAAACCACGTGGTACAATTCTTTGCTGGATATAATTATCCAACGTGGTTTTAGTCCACCATATCCGAGTTTTTTTATTTAACATACTTTTATATTTTAACATGAGTTCCTTGTTATCACTCTGTGCAACATTAAAACTAGTTGTGTTACTCTGTTTGAACAAGTTAGACGCTTTGTCTTGCCAGACCTTCTCTCTGGCTTTCAAATCCATGAGGAAATTCAACACTGTTATAAAACAGAAAACTAACAGTTAATACTAGGAAAATCCGAATTGGAATTAAATAGATTGATCAAGCTCATAAGACGATATATAACATAACTCCTTCCCCACATATGAGGCCAGAATCAGAGCTATTTTTACGAAAATATTTTATTAATAAATAACAATAGTAAAAAAATTATTATTGCAGAGTATCACAAAAAACAGGTCATGAGGAAAGGACAATTTTTCCCCCACCATATAACACACTAAACCACATCATGTACATAATGAAGTAAGAGGACCTTATACTAAAGATCCAGTGCACGTGCATACCGTGAAGCGCATAAATTGCAACTATAATCAATTTGTTCAATAACAATGGGATAGTGCAAATGAATAGAATCAAATGGTTAAATTGTACCGATTTGTAACTTACATGTGGGAGAGAGTCCTGACCGCAGCCTGGCGCCCCAACGCGCGTTTCGCCGTTTCTTCGTCAGGAGGCGTGGCTAAGGTCAGGTCTATGCCCCATTAAATAGTGCCGAAATCAGGTGAAAACTATAACAAATACCAAGTGACATGTGCTTAACTTCCGGGTGTATAGTATAACATGGATGATAGCAGCCAATCAAATGCTAGGCGCGTATTTTACGTCACCACCACAAGGGGGATGAGCCATATTTGGACCAATGATGATAAAGGTTAGATGTTAACCGGAGTTGATTCAGGGCACTTATCCATGACCAATCGGAAGCAAGGTTACATCCCTAATGGGCAGTTGTATTGCGCATGCGCAGGTTACGTCACACCATATGGGGGACTTCCTTCAGCGCCCGTGGAGCGTACATCCTCCCTCCGCTGCTAGGCAGCAGGGAAAGATGACGCAGCCAATTCTCTAGTGGATGACCACTAGAGAATTGCGTCTGAGAATTAGGGAACATGTGCGAGATATCATTAAAGCAAAAGATTCCAAAGAAGATGAACAGCTTAAAACCCTCCCTAGACATTTTAAAAGTCAACACGGTTCAGACGCACAGGGATTAAAAATCATGGCTATAGACCAAGTTAATCTTGGGATCAGAGGAGGTAATCTATTCAAAATACTTTCCCAGATTGAAAGGCGTTGGATCCACCGACTAAATTCTTTGGTCCCATACGGCCTAAATGAAAACCATGGCTTTGGCTCATTTTTGTAAATCCTCATAGCATAGATGTATTTTTATATTTTTCAATCCATACAGTTTTTTCACTCTGTGCCTTTTATTAGGTTTTAAATCCCCTTAGTTTGTATTATTCTTTTGTTGTTTAATACTGTTACTTATATTAAGTTCTATTTTTCAGCTTTAATACTTACCTTGAGAGTCTGTTTTCTCAATTTTTCGTGATGGTGCCGAGGTGGTTTTGGAGATTGGAGGGGTTCGTGGGTATTCTTGGGCTCAAGTTTGATACCCTTGCACCACTGTTGGAGAATCCTTTGAAGATCAAGAAGAATAAGAATATGTGAATTATTGTTTAGATTTTTTAATAATATGCACTTAATTAATTTAATTGTTTGTAATTCATGTTATTTCATATGTTTAGATTATGTTTTCCTTATTTATGTACCCCCCCTTTTGTCGGTATTGCTTATTATTTGATTGTATGGTTTAGTTGTGTTTAATTAGAACAGCTTATATTGTTTAATTTTCCTCTTTGAGCATTTTATGCTGTAGCACACATTTTCTCACTATTAATCAACATCAGTTTATATATTTCCTCCATTTCTACCACTATTCAATATAGCACTTACACATATTTTCTTATTATTCGGTTCTCCCTTTGTGGCTGAGCGCATGCGCGGGTTGCCGCGCACCAGGGATTTCCCGATCCGCCCATTGGCTGCGTCATCTTTCCCTGCTGCCTAGCAGCGGAGGGAGGATGTACGCTCCACGGGCGCTGAAGGAAGTCCCCCGTATGGTGTGACGTAACCTGCGCATGCGCAATACAACTGCCCATTAGGGATGTAACCTTGCTTCCGATTGGTCATGGATAAGCGCCCTGAATCAACTCCGGTTAACATCTAACCTTTATCATCATTGGTCCAAATATGGCTCATCCCCCTTGTGGTGGTGACGTAAAATACGCGCCTAGCATTTGATTGGCTGCTATCATCCATGTTATACTATACACCCGGAAGTTAAGCACATGTCACTTGGTATTTGTTATAGTTTTCACCTGATTTCGGCACTATTTAATGGGGCATAGACCTGACCTTAGCCACGCCTCCTGACGAAAGAAACGGCGAAACGCGCGTTGGGGCGCCAGGCTGCGGTCAGGACTCTCTCCCACATGTAAGTTACAAATCGGTACAATTTAACCATTTGATTCTATTCATTTGCACTATCCCATTGTTATTGAACAAATTGATTATAGTTGCAATTTATGCGCTTCACGGTATGCACGTGCACTGGATCTTTAGTATAAGGTCCTCTTACTTCATTATGTACATGATGTGGTTTAGTGTGTTACATGGTGGGGGAAAAATTGTCCTTTCCTCATGACGTGTTTTTTGTGATACTCTGCAATAATAATTTTTTTACTATTGTTATTTATTAATAAAATATTTTCGTAAAAACAGACTCTCACAGGCTCAGTATGGATTACACTAGAATATAAAAAGTAGAAAAAGGGTACTGTATCAGAAGCGTACAGCTGTATACAGTGTTGGGTTAATTTTAAACCTCCGTATATAATTCCAGAGTCAGACACAGACTCTCACAGGCTCAGTATGTATTACACCAGAATATAAAAAGTAGAAAAAGTGTACTGTATCAGAAGCATACAGCTGTATACAGTGTTGGGGTAATTTTAAATCTCCGTATATATTACCGGAGTAACACACAGATGCTCACAGGCTCAGTATGGAGTAGACCAGAATATAAAAAGCAAAAACGGCTAATGTATCCGAAGATACCAGGCGTATACAGTGTAGGGTAATTGTAAGTCTCGTATATATTTCCGGAGTCACAGACAGATAGTCAGCATGTGTTTTTCCGTGATACCAGCCGGTACACGGTAAGTTGTGAGGAGAGTACAGCTCTATACGGTGTGGGAAAAAATGAACGCTCGGTAACTGTGCAGAAAAAAAGAATAAAAGTATTAGTGCTGTGTAAAAAGCAGTCTGCACAGCAGTGTACACACAGCAATACAGCTAGCAGGCAGCCTAATAATCAGCTCTGCTGCTGCACACAAGAAATTCCTCCGTCACTGGCGGCAGGCTAATAATCAGCTCTGCTGCTGTACACAAGAAATTCCTTCCCTGTCACTGGCAGGCAGCCTAATAATCAGCTCTGCTGCTGCTGCACACAAGAAATTCCTCCCTGTCACTGGCAGGCAGCCTAATAACCAGCGCTACTGCACACAACAAAATCCTCCCCTGTCACTGCACACACTAAGTGTACAGCTAATCGCTATCAGCACAAGCACAGAATAACTTATTTTTTCCTGCCTAACTCTCTCCCTATTGAGAAACAGTGGCAGCAACCTCTCCTACGCTAACATCGGCAGAAGTAAAATGGCGGTCGGTGGTGAGGGCTTTTATAGCCATTGTGACGCCACACAAAGCAAGCCAATCACTGCAATGCCCTTCTCTAAGGTGGTTGTGGCCGCTGCCTAAGTCATATCGTTGCCCACAGTGTGCGTCCTTGCTCATTGGCTGAGAAAAGGCACCTGCAAGCAATATGGGAAAACCGACTTTGGCGCTTGGGTCGACGACCGCATGGCCGACCTCACGCTATGGTCGGGTTTCGCTCGGCGAAACCCGACTTTGGCGAAAGTCGGTCATTTTTGAATCTGACCGACCTGTTTCGCTCAACTCTTGTCATTACCAATTATTAACGCTTAATAGTTGCACTCAGGTACATTTTACCAAATATGGTGCCAAGTCCCTACACACCATAACGTCTGATACTATCTGCATCTGATAACTGCTTTTCAGCTACACGTTTTCCAATCAGCGGTCATTTATCATACTGTGTTCACATGCTAAGCGCGTTTATGTTTGTAGGGAACGATCATTAACAGATTGTTCTGTTCGCATAGACTTTTGCACAAGACAATGCGCTGCCAAACAATGATTTTTTTTAAGCTAACCAAGAGATCATTCTACCTGAACAGTGAGCGTTTTGCTCGGTTGATGGGTAACTGATCAGCAGCCTCTTCACATTGCACGATTATTGAGAAATAAGTGTTCCTAGAAACTCTCCTTAGTGATAATTTTGCAGTGTAAATTAACCCATACTCTACTGACTAAACTAATTTTCACATTTCTTTTACAGTATTTGAAAGCTGGATCACTGTTTGAACTTATTGTGACCTCTTGATTTTTAGTATGGTCTCATTTATTGATTAGTTTATCCATGATAGGGCATCACTCAAATCCCTTAAGGGTTTAGAAGAACCATGTTTATATATAATCTACGAGAGATTTCATTCGAGAGTAGAACGCGCTTACAAAGAGCATCTCTCACTCTGGACAACCTGTCATCTTCTGCATTATACAGACATCCTATTGATTTGAATGCACTTTACAACCGTTAATCTCTCCTGTGGTGTTTCCCTATAGGGAAATTGAACCCTAAATGCCAGGTTTTCCCGATTGCTAGAGATATCAGCTGAGGGGCACTTTGTAATCAAATTGGCATGGGGCCATTCTAACTAGCAAGGACGTTCCTAATCCTAACGCACAACAACTGCAATCTTGGGCTGGAGTCACACACAATGTATAAAAAATCAGTCCGTTTTTCACGGACGAGAATCGTACAAATTTTTCATGAACAGTGATGCGTATGTCATCCATTTGCAATGCGAGGATGAGATTTCCTCACATCAAAGTATCCGTGTGACATCTGTATGGCATCCGTGTGACGTTTAATTCCAACTCTGGCCTTTACTCATCATGGGCTTATAATTAAAATAGGATATACGTTTATATAGCCCTTCTTTGCCTTCCTATTTACCTTTGACTTGCCTAATTTCTGTTTATTTTTGCACTTGCACTTTATAATTGGCAGCAGTTGAAGCCTCTTGAGAATAGGATTTTTGTCTAAGCTAGTATAGGCTGTGTGGTGTAGTGACACCTGATGCAGCTAGGGGGCACTGTGTATGCTCCTCGAGGTATGCATGAAAGCATGGTTTGTGTTGTGGTGAAGGACCTGTGATGAGGTCATGATCAGGTGACCTAACCATGTGATCCTGACCTCACTTATGGGTGGGGTTACACCTATGTAATGGAGTTTGTTTTGCACCTGAGAGAGAGTGTGTGGGAGTCTGCCAGTGTGGACAGGCTTCCATGTTTCCATGCGGGACATGACAGAGAGGTCTCTGTGACTGAAGAGTGAGGCTCCAGGCAGGAGCTGAAGCATTGAAGAGCTGTATTGTATGTTACCCTATGGTTTATGATGCAATAAACCTAAGAACTTTTGATATAGATTGAGTCTCCTGATTTACCTCTGAAGCAGCCGAGTGAGTGAAACCTTACAATTGGTGGATGGAATGCTGGCAGCGACCCAAAGAGCACATGTTCCAGGACTGGGAATCAGGAACCAGAGGAGGAACGGACAGTCTGTGAAAACCGTGAGTGTGACCAGTGGTCACAAATAAACTGTGCATTGATGTTTATATGTGGTGCCTCTGAAGATAAGAGGTATCTGAAGAAACTGTTAAGCAGTGGTGACAGACAGGAGTCTGTGTTATGAGACCGGGGTCATTAAGAAGTAAGCAAAAAGCATTCTGAGAAGATACCTCAGAGGAGGTGTCCGGAAACCTGCGTGGCCAGCAGGTAACAGACAGGAGTCTGTGGTGTACTGATGGGTCAGTGAGACTGTTTTTTTCCTTTGTGGGATGCCTCTCTGAGAGAGGAGGTGTCCGGAAATCTCTGTGGCCAAGAGTGACAGACAGGAGTCTGTGGTGTGCTGACGGGTCAGTGAGAAACTGTTTTTTTTCTGGGACACGTGTGAGGTGTTTGCTGTGACTCGTGGAGTCATGAAGGTGACAAGCGGCTGGCTGTGACTCGTGGGGTCACGAAGGTGACAAGCGGCAAGACAGCGCAGCGTGCAGAGACTTGTGGTGGCAGGAGCTATAGTGACTGTTGCAGCAAGAGGTTCTGCAGCAGCCGGAGCTGCAGTGGCAGCCACAGCAGCTTGGGAGTAGCATCTGGAGGTGCTGGTTGTTGGTGGCTGCAACGGAAGCGGTAGCAGTACCACCAGGAGCTGGTGTGGTAAAGAGGACAGTGTGAACCGAGGCACACGGACTCTTAAAGGGCCAGTACACGCCCTAAGTAAAAGACACTGTCTAAGGGTACTGTGTGGACTGGGGCCTGTAAGAGCCGTGGTGTGTTCCCCAGTGATGGGTGGTGTCCCTAAAAGGGGAGGAGTCCCAAAAGGGGAGCAGAAACCCAAAACAGGGATGGTTACCCAAAAGGGGGTGGAGTCCCAAAAGGGGGCGGTAACCCAAAATTGAGATTGTGGCCCGAAAGGGGTGGAGCCTCAAAAGGGGGTGGTAGCCCAAATCAGTAAAGTTTCCCAAAAGGGGGCGGAGTCCCAAAAGGGGGCGGTAACCCAAATTGGATTGTGGCCCGAAAGGGGTTGGAGTCTCAAAAGGGGGTGGTAGCCCAAATCAGTAAAGTGGCCCGGAAGGGGGCGGAGTCCCAAAAGGGGGCGGCAAATCAAAAGGGGGTGGTGTCCCAAAAAGGGGTGGCACCGGTTTCCTCAGTGGACATATCTGAGGAACAGCGGTGTGGGTGTTATATGTATTCCGCATGTGGCATAGACTTCCCGTTTGATAACAGCCCACAGGTGTGTACAGTAATGTTACATAGGGAAGGAGTCTCTGGATAGTTGGACTCAAAGAGTCAGGTGACTCTGAAAGGAACTCCGCTAGTTCTCTGTCTGACCGAGAAAAAGATCCAGGTGTGCTGCATCCACGGGCTCATTGTGGACTATTTGGTAGACAGGGTGACGCTTGAGATGTCCACAAGTGTCGAGGATCAAGATGGCGGTATACCACCGAACGTATTGTACCCCTATGAGAGGGCACGAGACTTTGCATTTTTTGAAAATGCATGGGAACTTGATAAAGTGTGGTGTTGTTTAGAGGAGGGAGCCCCATCACAGCAGGCGGCTGTAGTGGTTCCTTGCCATGTGAAGTGTGAAAAGGAGGTAACACCTAATAGCGATAGTCCCGAGCCCCAGGTGACCAGAAGAAAGTGTGGGTCAGACCAACTCGGGAACTTGGAGGTGACGAGACGTGTGACCGTGGGAAACGGTTTAGCTCTAGCGCAGGGGTCTGACACCTGTCTAGGTGGGGACGTGCTGTTCCAGGATGACAGGGGGAGTGGGAGTGACTCCTGTGCAGACTGTGACTCGACCGCAAGGGAAAGCGAGTGCAGTAAGGTGGAGCCAAGTAAAAATGGTAGATCTTCCTCTCGCCGCAGGGGCCGCGGAAAGGCGGGACAGGCTACAGCCTCTAAGAAGAGAAATGATGAGGAAGAGTCAGGGTCAGGTACCGGTCAGGTTACTGTCCTTGATAAAGAGGCCACGTTATCTCTGACAAATCCCAGCACAGAGGTAGGGCTGGAGGTAGAACAGACCTGTAGTAGATCCACATCTGCAATGCCCGGAAAGGGTGAAATGGCTCAGTATGATGAAGGCTCCAGGGTACCGGAGGTAGAGCTGTTGAAAGAAACAGTAAAAGAGGCAGTTGAGCAAGAAAGGGTCCTGAGACGAATAATTGAGCACAGAATGGAGGAGCTGGAGAAGGAAGTCTCTAAGCTCAGAGATCATCTGTCAGCGTGTCATAATATGAACAAGGCCCTATGGAAAGATATGGAGGTGCTCAGAGAGGCCCAGGAGAAGCATCAGCAGGAACTTCTCCGGAGGGAGGATGAGTGTCGCGGCTTGGCAGAGGAGCAAGATAAAGTTCTTCGTAAGCTCAAGATGGAGAAAGAGACTAATGCCCAGCTCCAGAAATCCACGGGAGACGAAGTACAGCAAGCAAAGTGCCACACAGATGGCCACACAAGAAATGCTGAGGTCTTGGAGAACTGCGCTGATGCTCAGGAAAAGGAGACATCGCTTTTCAAGTGTATGATAGAGGTACCCGAAGACATGCAAGAAGCTTGTGCCAGTGAGGATGTACATGAGGCCTTTAGAAAAGCGGTAGAAGCATGTAGTGTGAACTGGGTGCCAGAGATGAAACAGTTAGTCATACTGTCGACTAAGGAAGTCACACTGAAGCGAGTGGCTGTCATGAGAGACATGCACCTACATTGTCTCCGCACAAAGCAACTGATCCTGTTGAGAAATCACGAAGCCACTCGACGTTTGGAGCAAGCAAGAAAGGCTCAAAGTCAGCTTGGATTAATGGAGGACATCATTCAAGTGCCCAGAGGTCTGGTGAAGAAAGTCATCGGAAGACTTGGGAAAATGATGCAGGAGATGGTGAATAAGTCTGGTGTGACGAGAGTCAGGATTCCGGCTGATGACGAAGTCCAGGTCGTGGGTGAAGACGGGATGGTTCCGTTCCTCGTTGTCTGATCCAGGGAGAGCCTTGGGAATATCCGGATGCTCCTGGAGTATCGTGTGTCCTACCTGAGAGAAGTAGAGCAACTACGACTTGAGAGGGACCAGGTCAACAGGAACCTGCAGAAAATAGAAAGAAGATGGCCTCCACCTTCAACCCGTGGTATTGAGAGGAGAAGAGATAGAAGTAGTGATGCCTCAGTTAGCTCAGTGATGAGTGACTTAAGCAGGAGAACCTATAGTGGAAAAAATGAAAAGGACGCAGACCAAACAGGACGTATGGGTGCAAATGAATTGCGACGCCGTACTGACCGCTGGGGAGGCGGGTGGTCTGACAGAGGGCCCAACTTAGCCAGACGGTTTGACTGGCAGAGACGACCGAGAAGGATCTCTGGTCGGTAATAAGTGTTCAACCCCACAAGTTTGAACAGAGGGGGGAGGTATGTGGTGTAGTGACACCTGATGCAGCTAGGGGGCACTGTGTATGCTCCTCGAGGTATGCATGGAAGCATGGTTTGTGTTGTGGTGAAGGACCTGTGATGAGATCATGATCAGGTGACCTAACCATGTGATCCTGACCTCACTTATGTTATGTGTATCAAAAGGACCTGTGATGAGGTCATGATCAGGTGACCTAACCATGTGATCCTGACCTCACTTATGGGTGGGGTTACACCTATGTAATGGAGTTTGTTTTGCACCTGAGAGAGAGTGTGTGGGAGTCTGCCAGTGTGGACAGGCTTCCATGTTTCCATGCGGGACATGACAGAGAGGTCTCTGTGACTGAAGAGTGAGGCTCCAGGCAGGAGCTGAAGCATTGAAGAGCTGTATTGTATGTTACCCTATGGTTTATGATGCAATAAACCTAAGAACTTTTGATATAGATTGAGTCTCCTGATTTACCTCTGAAGCAGCCGAGTGAGTGAAACCTTACAACTGGTATTATTTACGTTGTGCTACAGGCAATTGATGTGTAATAGGGTCCTTAGCTACAATGTCCCTCGCATCTGAGGCATCTTTTAATCAGTTTATTATTTGTATAATATCACGATTATAATAAAGATTGGTTATTGATTTCCTTAATTTTGTCTTGGTTGTGCTTTTTCTGATTACTCTATATCACTCCTTAATTTGAGTGCTTAGGGATTTCAGATGGGTTTACATATTACTAAACACATCACATATGATGCAGTTATAGTAATTTGTTACCTCATGTTAAACTTTACATATTTTTTTTTTAGGATTGTACTTACTAATTTCTTGCTGGACCTCACGAGGTCACTCCTCAAAATCAGGGAACATGTGGCCACAGATTGTCCTCCATACTGCGCCCTTCCCTGCGCAGTCCTCATATTGTACATCAGGTTGTTCCCAAAGTTCTGGCCTCTCCTGGACCAGAACAATCAACATCTCGACATTGATGTGTCCGGCCATGCTGCTACACCCCTGTGGAGGCATGCTTCCTGGTTTTCTCTAGAGTTTGCCAGGGAAATTTGCATGCCAAAGCTTCCTGATAAGGGATGAGTCAATTGCCTGTCACCTGGAGAAGTCTTCCATATTTATCGCAAGTCACACGCATAGTCCATATGTAATCAGTTTTTTTCCCGCACCCATAGACTTGCATTGGCCATTCTCAGCCGATATATGCTGTAAATCGCAGCATGCTAGCAATTTCACTCGCACGTATAAAATGGGCAAGAAAAAAATCGGATGATGGGAGCTGCCCCATAGATTAACATTGGTCCAAGTGCTATGCGATTTTTTTTCTCGCATAGCACTCATCCGTATTTCTATCTAGTGTGACTCCGGCCTAAAAGAGAATCTGACAGCTGATACCTGATTGAACAGCATGTGTCACCTGTCAGATGTACTTTAAAAGGGGCTTTCCATTTGGAACATTTTATGACCGATCCTTAAGATAGGTCATAACTTTAAGACTGGTGAGGGTTCGACCACTGGCACCTCCACTTATCTCCAGAACAGGATATTTCTATTCTGGTTAGAATGGTGTGGTAGTGCTCATGCTCAACTGCGGCACATTGTATTCTCTATTAAACCATGGGAGTGCCGAATTCAAATTGTTGAGGCAGCCTCATAGAGAACGAATGGACGATGGTCGGGCTCGTGCACTACCACTCCACATTAAACAGGATAAAAGTGCCATGTTCTGCCCATCATTGGACGTCCAAGTAGTTACACCCTCAAGAATTTAAAAGATATCACCTATCCCATGGATAGATGATGTTAGTTCCAATTAAAGTACTCCTTAAAGGCCGCCTGTAAGGTTCTGTGTACATGTTCCTGAAACTCAGTTTGTTCGTCAGCCATTTTACTTTCTGTCTTGCTGCAGCTATCTTGCCCTCAGTCAAAATGGAGTTTCCAGCTTGCATGTTCCCGCCCTGATTCTCTCCTTTTGCTTCTTAAGCAGCCACAGCTGAGCAATCAGTGCTTCAGAATCTAGCCTGCAGTGAACCTGTGACCTGACTCCTAAAGCCTTGGACCTTGTACTCCAGCTATTCCTACTGAGGAACTCTGAAGCACTTGTGGACTCTGAACCCTGCTCTTTGAAAGACCCACGTTTGCATGGACTTACGGTAACAGAGAAGAAGATCCTGAACCTGTTGTGGAGAGTGATTGCTGAGCTTAGATTACTCTGGCCTGCTGTGTCTCCTGCTTCTGTGTCTGCAAACTGAGTGACTATTTTTGCCAACTTGTATGAAGTAATACAAGACTTTCTATATCAAACCTGTGTCTCATGTATTTTCATCGCACCCAAGCACAAGACGCTATATGAACTGTACTACATACATTACAAGATTCTGAAGCCAAAACGTTAGTGTCTGCTGGGTCTGGAAAGGCTGTGTCTGCTGTAACTGTGGATATCGGATGTCCGGTTGTACTTTCTGTGATGACAGTGGTTGTGACTTCTCACAACCATTCCAGGTGAGCAATTCCCTTAAGTGTTTTTTTTTCTGCAGTGTTACCACAGGTAAACACTATTGTTTTTTTTTTTTCTCTTTTCTCTTTTTTGTCTGCTGTAACTGTGGATATCAGATGTCCGGGTGAACTTTCTGTGATGATAGTGGTTGTGACTTCTCACAACCATTCCAGGTGAGCAGTTCCCTTAATTTTTTTTCTCTCTGCAGTGTTACCACAGGTAAACACTATTGTTTTTTTTTTTCTCCTCTCCTCTTCTTCCAGTACTCCTGTCTTAAAAGATCTGGAAAATGGAGGCCCGCATAAAGGAACTTTGCGGAGTGACTGATAATATCCTTGCAGATTTGCAGAATATAAAGACCCGTTTTTCAAGCCTACAGGACCTCACTAATCACAATTTGCAAGTGTTTGGACAGACTGCCCAGGATTTTCGAGCCAGGATTGAGGTTCTAGAAGAGCGAGTCAGGCTCCTGCCGTAGCCCCGAGTTCTGGGATTCCCAAGTTGCCCCCTTTTCGTTTTGGCGGTGAACGTGAGAAATTCAGGGGATTTATTAATCAATGCAATCTTTTTTTTTCTGCACATGCTTCACAATTTCCCACTGAACGATCTAAGGTGCTTACTATAATTATGTTGCTTACCAACAAGGCTTTGATGTGGGCAAACCCTCTGATTGAGACTGAGGATGATTGTTTGAATCACCTTGATGCTTTTATTTCAGCCATGGGGCAGGTGTTTGATGACCCCAATCGAGGTGCAACAGCTGAAGCAGCCATGTTAGCTTTGCGCCAAGGTAAGCACTCGGTAGCTGAATATGCCTTGGATTTCAGGAGATGGGCCCTTGATACCACCTGGGACAGTTCCGCCAAAAAATCTATTTTTCGAAAGGGGTTATCTCCACTGATTAAGGATGAACTTGCTCGTGCCGACCCTCCCACTGCGTTAGGTGACTTTATTAACTACTGCATCCGTATTGATACTCGTCTGACTGAACGCAGGCAAGAGAGATGGTTCGAAAGCAATCGCACTAACCTTTTCCTACCTTCCTCTCCAGCTAGGAACCTTTGAGTAGGATTACACGGGAACCTGAACCTGAACCCATGCAGGTAGACTCTTTACAACGACGGGTTAGTGATGCACGCAAGGAACATCGTTTTAAGGAAAATCTATGTTTCTATTGTGGTAAGTCAGGGCACTTCATTATAAACTGCCCCAGCCGTTCTCGTAAGACTACTGCAGCACTCATTCATTTTGAGTGTTGCGAGAGGGGATCTGTCAGGTCCGAGCCTCAGGCTCCAGAGAGATCTGCAGCAACAGATCTTGATTTCTCGGACTTAAACTCCGTTACCTCTGAGGACGTTGACTGTGTAAACGCTGCCATTTTTCAAGTTTCCTCAGCGGTGTCCCAGCTGAGTTGTAAGAAAAACAATTCTCATTGCTTTCTTTCCATCAAACTCTGGGTTGACTCAGCTTGGGTGTCTAGCTCTGCTATGATCGACTCAGGGGCAAGTGGAAATTTTATGGATGTCTCCTTTGCTCTGAAACGGGGGATACGTTCAGTGAAGAAGGCTACTCCAGTACAGATGGAAACTGTGGATGGCTCCCTGCTGACCTCTGGACCAGTGGATCAGGAAACAGAGCCTTTGAGGGTTCTTATGGGTAAAGATCATCAAGAGAAACTGTCCTTTATGCTTATCTCTTCTACCCACTTTCCCATTATTCTAGGGCTACCATGGCTGCAGGCTCAGAATCCTACCATTAACTGGGAGACCAAGGAATTACACTTTCCAGAGAAACAGATGAGTCCAAAAGTTTCAGCTTGCTCTGTTCCTAAAGGAACCATGTCAGTCCCTGAACTACCAGCTGTATACCAGGACTATGTGGATTTATGTGACAAGAAGAACGCTGACCAGCTTCCTCCTCACCGTCCATATGATTGTCCAATTGAATTATTGCCTGGAGCAGAGATACCTTTTGGTAAGATCTACCCCCTGGCGGGGCCCGAGCTAAAGGCTTTAAAGGATTACATAGATGAAAATCTAGCCAAGGGCTTCATACGCCCCTCTTCATCTCCTGCAGGTGCACCCATCTTCTTTGTAAAGAAGAAAGATGGATCTTTTGAGACCATGCGTAGACTATAGGGAACTCAATAAGGTTACTATTAGAAACCGTTATCCATTGCCTTTAATCCCTGAGTTATTGGAGAGAGTGCGACATGCCAAAATTTTCTCTAAACTAGATCTTCGTGGGGCCTATAACTTAGTCCGTATTAGACCTGGGGATGAATGGAAGACTGCATTCAGGTCACGCTATGGACACTTTGAATTCTAGTTATGCCTTTTGGTCTGAGTACCGCCCCAGCCACTTTCCAACACTTGGTGAATGACATCTTCAGGGATCTCCTAGATACATTCGTGGTAATTTATTTGGATGATATTCTAATTTTTTCTAACTCCACAGAGGAACATCATGGACATGTGAGAATGGTCTTGGAACGTCTAAGACAAAATCATCTTTACATCAAACTTGAAAAGTGTGAATTCCATAGGACCGAAATTCAATTTCTGGTGTATGTACTGTCTACACAAGGAATTAGTATGGATGGAAGCAAAACCCAAGCCATCAAGGATTGGCCAAGTCCTAGAAATGTGAAGGAGGTACAGCGCTTCATCGGGTTTGCCAACTTCTATAGACGTTTCATTAGAAATTTCTCTGAGGTAGTGTCACCTATCACCCAACTTACCCGGAAAGAGTCTAGGTTCTCCTGGACTCCCCAAGCCCAGGAAGCATTTTCCCGTCTAAAAGATAAATTTACCACTGCACCTATCCTAGTACATCCCAACCCCGAGCTTGCCTTCATAATAGAGGTGGATGCTTCAGACTGTGCCGTTGGAGCTATACTCTCTCAGAGAACAGGTGAGAAGAATGTCTTGCATCCCTGTGCCTTCTTTTCCCAGCAGTTGTCTTCGGCTGAGAGGAACTACAATGTGGGCAATAGAGAGTTGTTGGCCATTATTGCCGCCTTCAAAGAATGGAGACACCTTCTTCAGGGAGCTGCACAGCAAATAGTCGTCCTGACAGGTCATCGTAACCTTGAGTTTATCAGGTCGGCTAAGTGCCTGACTCCTCGCCAGGCTCGCTGGAATCTTTTCTTAAACCAATTTAATTTTATCATTTCTTATAGACCAGGATCGCGCAATGGAAAGGCTGATGCACTCTCTAGGATTTACTCAGCAGAGTCACGTCCAATTACTCCTCCTAAGACTATTCTTCCTGACTCTAAATTCCTAGGAGTAATTCATAATCAAGACCTACTTAAGGACATCAAGGAAGCATACCATGCGGATTCCTTTTTGGCACAACCCCCAAGGGACGTAAGTCTTGTCTTTAAGAATGGTGTGTGGATTCAGGGACAACGCCTGTATATTCCTGAAACAGTCAGATTGAGAGTATTGCAACTCATTCACGATTCCAAGATAGCTGGGCATAGAGGAATTCTAAAGACACAGGAATTTCTCTCTCGTTTCTTTTGGTGGCCCACTTGCAGGAAGGATGTTTTAAACTATGTCACTTCATGTGAAGTCTGTGCAAGATGCAAAACACCTCGCTCCTCACCAACTGGTCTGTTACAGCCTCTTCCCACCCCGTCCCGCCCGTGGGGATCCATTTCTATGGACTTCATTGTGGAGTTACCAACCTCTCAAGGGAAGAACACCATTCTAGTGGTGGTTGACCGTCTAACAAAGGCAGCTCATTTTATCCCTTGTGTCGGCTTACCCACTGCAAAACAGACATCAGATTTGATGATTAAAGATGTGTTTCGCTTACATGGAGTACCGGATGAGGTTATTTCGGATCGAGGGGTGCAATTCACTTCTAGGTTTTGGCAAAATTTCTGTGCAGCATTGGACATTAAAGTAAACCTTTCTTCTGCTTTTCATCCCCAGACTAATGGACAGACCGAACGAACCAATCAAACCCTGGAGCAGTATCTCCGCTGCTTTATCTGCCACCTACAGGATGATTGGGTGGATCTACTTCCATTAGCTGAGTTCTCGTATAACAACTCTCAGAGTGCCTCCACTAAGCAGTCTCCTTTTTACTCTAATCTAGGTTATCATCCTAACATTCTACCACGATTTCCCATAGAAACGCCTTTACCAGCAGTGGCTGAAAGAATCACGTCTTTACAGAAGAATATGGATCTTCTAAAGGAGAATCTGGAATCGGCTCAGGAAAGGTACAAGAAAGCAGCAGATAAATTTCGTAAACCTGCACCAGCTTTCAAGGTAGGAGACTTGGTCTGGCTGTCAACCAGAAATCTTAAGTTAAGGATTCCATCGTCTAAGTTGGGACATAAGTACATTGGACCCTATAAAATCAGTAAAATTATAAGTGCCGTTGCTTGTCGTCTTCAACTGCCCAGAACTATGAGAATTCACCCTGTCTTTCATGTATCCCTACTAAAGGCTGCGACACCCAATACGTTTCCTGGACGTTCTTCTCCTTGCCCTGACCCAGTGCTAGTCGATGGTCAGGAAGAATTTGTGGTGGAAAGGATTTTAGATTCCAGGTTGTATAGAAATCAGTTACAATATCTGATTAAATGGCAGGGCTACCCAGTGGAGGACAACTCATGGGAACCAGTCAATAACGTTAATGCTCCTCGCTTGCTCCGTCAGTTTCATCAGAGGTACCCACACAAGCCTGGCCTGAGGTCATCCGGAGGTTGTCCCTAAGGGGGGAGTAATGTAAGGTTCTGTGTACATGTTCCTGAAACTCAGTTTGTTCGTCAGCCATTTTACTTTCTGTCTTGCTGCAGCTATCTTGCCCTCAGTCAAAATGGAGTTTCCAGCTTGCATGTTCCCGCCCTGATTCTCTCCTTTTGCTTCTTAAGCAGCCACAGCTGAGCAATCAGTGCTTCAGAATCTAGCCTGCAGTGAACCTGTGACCTGACTCCTAAAGCCTTGGACCTTGTACTCCAGCTATTCCTACTGAGGAACTCTGAAGCACTTGTGGACTCTGAACCCTGCTCTTTGAAAGACCCACGTTTGCATGGACTTACGGTAACAGAGAAGAAGATCCTGAACCTGTTGTGGGAGTGATTGCTGAGCTTAGATTACTCTGGCCTGCTGTGTCTCCTGCTTCTGTGTCTGCAAACTGAGTGACTATTTTTGCCAACTTGTATGAAGTAATACAAGACTTTCTATATCAAACCTGTGTCTCATGTATTTTCATCGCACCCAAGCACAAGACGCTATATGAACTGTACTACATACATTACACCGCCATACAGATTCAATTATAATATGTTGCTGTTGAACAATCATAACACCAATGCAGTTGTACTCATTTCAGTGAATATTGACCATTAAAGTTGTCCAACCTGGCCATAAATGTCCAGTGACGCAGGCCGACAGATGAAAAATCTTTCTGAAAATATTCTTTCTACAAAAGATCTTCACAAATTATCTTTCTTCAAACTAAAAATCTTTTGTTCAAATTTTGGCTGAAAAAATAGCAAACACAATTAACTTAATTTCAAACATGACGATTTATTTTATGAATGATCGGCGAAATTAATCTTTTGTTGTAAATTTTTTACTCTAAGAACGATCTTTTTGGTTGAAATGGTTAATTTTCATCAACTTTAATCTAATGTGCCCATAGGGAACCTGCTGACACATTCCATTTATAGGTCCATCAAGACAATAAATGATTGATCAGTGGCCACAACAAATTGTGTTCTGGTCTACAAATTACTGGTCACTTATTTACAATTCATCCCTGTTCCCCCAACTCATGTTTTTCATGGTAGCAAGGGAAAACGATAACCCTACAGGTACAGGAGGGCTCCTTTGACACTATAAGTTAGAATAAATAATAGGCTGAGGTTGTCACTGGTCTTGGATTTTCCACGGAATGCAAAATGATCAGCAGTCAGAAGGAAAAACCTATAACCTGTAAAGCGCAATATTAAAGGGAGTAAGAGTGAGTGAGAAAGACGAGACTGACATTAGAAAAAATCCGCTGGTTGTGTTGTGAGCCGTGGCAGAGACTCACTGTGACCCCAAGGCAGGTATTCCATGTGTGAAATAAAATAAAACTGAATTTAACAGATCGTTCCTTACCGGAGGCGAGGTGTAAATTTCTGATAAGAAACTAAATGCATGAGGTCGGTGTGGAGATTAATATAAAACTATTCTTTCCCCACCTTTGTCCTTCTGTGATGAGGCAAGGAAGAACAGAAGAAATTATCAGTGAAAAAGGAGGCAGGTTCCAACCCTCAGGAGAAATATCACATTCAACAACAGAAAAGTAGGCTCAGCCGACACTCTGCTTATCATTGAAATACAAGCCATTTTGTGAGTAATGATCCCTTCACAGTGTGCAGCACATGGCTATTAAGTATTTTCTTTATATTCTATGTTTTAATTAACCTTGTTTGGGAACTTTTTAAGCTAATGCCAAGGATCTCAAGGTCATCTGGTGGGCAAAGATAGACAAGATCTATTATTATATAGGTGCTGTATTACTGTAATGAGATTTTTCCAACAGTGGCAGTATTACAGTAATTGTATTCTTATGTATAGGGGCAGAAACGGACTGGGGCCGAAATTCAGCCCTGGCATGCTGTCCCCGTCCCCAAGCACCAGATGGGGTATATTACTAATATTACCCTGAATGGAGGAAAGCAAGATTTACTACAAGACCAATATTTCTAATGATACCCTTGGCTTACTGGGGTAAGTGACGGAGTCAGCGACTTTGTGCTCCATCACAACTCTTTACAGTATGGGTGTCTTAAGAACATCAATTCTGTTAATAATGTAGCAGACAAGGCAGCCCACAACCAGACAAGCCCTTCTGGCATTTGCCAGAATTGCCAGATGGCCAGTCCGGCCCTGTATAGGGGGCAGAATTATTATAGTTATATTCTTATGGATAGAGAACAGTATTATAATAGTTAGATTCTTGTACATACAAGGCAGTATTATAGTAGTTATATTCTTGTACAATATAGCAGTATTATAATAGTTATATTTTGCATGTAGGGCCAGTATTATAGTAGTTACAGGTATATTTTTGTTCAGAGGGCAGTATCATAGTAGTTATATTTTTGTACATGGAGACAGTATTGTCGCAGTTATATTCTTGTACATAGAATGCAGTACTATAGTAGTTATATTCTTGTACATAGGGGCAGTATTATAGTAATTTTATTCTTGGATATATAAGGCAATATTATAGTAGGTATATTTTTGTGCACTATAGCAGTATTATAATAATTATATTCTTGCATATAGGGCAAGTATTATAGTAGTTATATTCTTGTACATAGGGGCAGTATTATTGTAGTTGTATTCTTTTACATAGGGGCAGTATTATAGTAGTTATATTCTTGTACATGGGGACAGTATTATCGTAGGTATATTCTTGTACGTAGGATGCAGTATTATAGTAGTTATATTCTTGTACATAGGGGAAGTATTAAAGTAATTATATTCTTGTACAGTAGGTATTGTAGTAGTTATATTATTGCACATAGTGGCAGTATTATAGTAGTTATATTATTATACAGTATATATGGGTAGTATTATACTATTTGTTTTCTTGTACATAGGGGTAATATTATAGTGGTTATATTCATCTTCACTGTGGGCAGTATTATAGTAGTTATATTCATGTACGTACCGTAGGAGCAGTAGTATAGTAATTATATTCTTGTACATAGGGGGCAGTATTATAATAGCTATATTCTTGCACACAGGGACAGTGTTTAAGTAGTTATATTATTTTTTATATGAAGCAGTATTATAGACATTATATTCTTGTATTTGTGGCAGTATTATAATAGTTCCATTCTCGCACAGTGTTATTAGAGCTATGCTCCTACAGAGGCAATAGTAGTAATAGTTATATTCTTATACATAGGTGGCGTATTCTATTATACATATATTTTCTAATATATAGGGTGCGGTATTCGAGTACATATCACACATTCAGCGGTTTTATTACAATGTTCATTTTATTGTTCCATAGGATAAAATATGACATAATCGGTAGTATTACAATAATTTTATTCTTGTACCATACATAGGTGGAAGTCTTTATCTTTGTATTCACATGAGCACTATTATAATAGTTTTATTATTGTACTTATGTTGGTGTAGTTTTTGAATCTTTATTTTTTGTTCATGGGGGCAGTTTTACACTAGTACTTATATTCATCTCCATGGTGTTAAAGAAAGAATTATTTACTTTGGTTTATCGATATAATTGAACAAAATACTGACAGTGATAGATTAGAGGTTGTTCATCTCTTACTTCCCTTCAGTTCATATAAAGATAAGGGCTACTATGAGCAACAGTGAAAGATGTGACAAGATCAAAAGAGGGAAGAAATTTGGAGTCCATCATGTTGCATGATACTTAGTAAATCCTATTTTGTGAAAATTTCCCTCCATTATACATAGTAATACATACTGCAGCAACACTGTGGATTGTGAAATTGCGCTTAAAAGGCTATGGACACTTTTACATGTTTTAATGGATAGGATGCATTTTAGCGTATTAAATATTACTGATATTATCTTTACAATTGGTTTTAATCACAATTTTTTTTTCTGCAGCTTGTATGTATTAGAACACTTGAAGCAGTTTGATTCTGTTCAGTCTCAATCCCAACAGTCGACTCCAGCTCAGGATAGTCTCTTTCCCCTCTCACCCCTCTCCTAAATGTCCTAAACTGAAATCTATAAATTAAAAAAAAAAAAAAAACAAGTTAAATCAGATTTGATCTTGAGCATTCAGGAGAGGAGACAGAGGGTTTGGAGATTGACCTGACTATCGGGATTGAGAATACACAAGCAGCTTGCAGTGCATTGTAAAACATGAAAGCTACAGTTGAAAAATAATTAAATATTTTTGATTAAAGTCAAGTTTATACATTATTATGTATACAATGCAGTCCATAGCCTTTAAAGAACTGTTAAAGATAATGGTGGTTGTGGTGTGGATTTTGTAATCTCTTTTAATCACTTATAATTAAAGACCTCCATGGAGAACCTCCTGAAGTTGTATTGTATGCCAGTCACAATAAGAATTCTTTCAGCCTTTGAATTTGGTTGAGACTTACCGTTATTCCTTTGAGTAGAGGATGTTAAAATACATCGTCAAAGGCTGACAAGTTTTATAAGATCTGATGAAGTGTTTATCTTATCACACTCTATATGCCACCTTTTATATTACACGTCTGTGTGGAAATTAGCTAAGAGAACAAGCTGGTAAAAAATTTGAGAACGTACAAGTGTTAAGCTCGTAGCCAAACAATAGATAAATGAGTCTTCTCATGCTTTTAAGAAAATGAGCTATCAATAGCATGAGATATAAAAATCAGAGTGTCTTACAAAATGAACCAAATCACAATGATGAGTTAAGGGTATGCCACACTAAACAACATTGCTAATGGGATCGCTAAAAAACGTCACTATTTAGCGATCCCGTTAGCGATGTTGTTGTGTGCGGCATCTACCAGCGACGTGGCCCCTGCTGAGATCCTGCTGTGATCTCGTTCGTCGTTCTCATCGTTCCGGACCCTATTTTTATCGTCGGCGCCCCGCTGGTAAGTATATATCGCTGAGTGTAGCACCTTTTGTTAGGGATTTAGCGGTACTTTTGTACCGCTAAAGTCGTTAAGGAGATCGCTAACCGCGATAGCGTCCTTAACGACATCGCTAAATTAGGCTGCTACTAGCGATATAGAAACAATCCCGCTAGCGATCGCATTAGAATGCTTCGTTATCGTGATCGCTAGCGGGATTGTTTAGTGTGGCAGTACCTTTAGTGAATATAGCTCAACAACTATGTACATTAACCAATGTAGCAGCTGCCAACTTGACGGATATGTCACGCTACAGAGATAGCGCAGCATACTGCTCATTAAAAGAGAATACTAATACCAATGCTACTCAAGTAGAGAAGAGTGCTATGCTATACATGTAGCATGGCCGCCGTCATGTTGGTGGCTGCTACATCTGTACATTGCTGATAAAGTAAAAGTCTAAACCACATCTTGCCATCATTTCCTGTGCTGTGGTTTTGACGAGAATTGATGACGTTGGTCCCACTGCACAAAAGAGCAAGACTACTAAGACTAGGGTAGTTCTGACTTAATACTTTACTCCTCTGGCATTTTGGCTGAGGGAGAAATGAGAAGTCAGAGCCAAGTAGAGGCCACCAGATAAGGTGATTGTACATGAGGAATATATAATTGCTTTTTAGTCCTAGGATTGCTTAAATTTGTGCTTGTGTATATTAAGTGCTGCAAAGAGGTAGTCATGACCGAGTTGCTGTTCGGTTTCGCGCTAGCACTTTACAGACAGTGTCCCTGTTGTGAACACTCTGGATATGGCTTCTGAGTTTGGACTCCCTCTGCTGGCTGCTGATAGTAATGAAGCTGCTTTGGCTAACAGAAGTCCATCACCTAGGGGCGATGAGTGGCAATCAGGTGAGACTGACTGGGGAGATATAAGCGAGCTACCTTCCCATGATCCTCACCGGTGATTTGTTTCTGCTAGGTCCCTTTTGGAAGTCAGCTTGCTTCCTGCTCTGTCCTGCAACTTTCAACTAAGTTATTTGCTGTTTCTTTCTGTGGCATTTGTTTTTGTCCATCTCAGTTTCTGCCCTTCTGGTGGTAGTGCAGCCAGGATCCCGTGCGGGGGCCTGCGCTGGACTCTGTTCTCTTTTGCCACTGTTTATGTATTTTCAGTTCCCTGTTATTTCAGTATCTACTGATTTGCTACCAGTTCACACCAGAGACAGTTTATGTATTTTCAGTTCCCTGTTATTTCAGTATCTGCTAATTTGCTACCAGTTCACACCAGAGTGCTGATCGAGCGGGGAGAGATCGTGTGGTCTCTGTATTTTTGTATATCAGACGTGTTGGAGTTTTTCTTAGTGTTTTTGCTGTATTGCAGACAGTATTCTTTCATGTCTTGTTCTATCTAGACAGTTTGGGCCCCAGCGTTTGCTAGCTCTATTTTTCTGCCTGTGTTTGTATTTCATTTTGTCTCACCGCCAATATATGTTTGGGGGCTACCTATTCCTTTGGGGGATCTACTCCGGGGCAGTTAGCTTTCTCCTTTCTCTCTTTACGCTTAGTTAACTCTCCGGCTGTGTCGAGGCGTCAAGGGCAGCGTAGGTACGTCCCATGGCTGCTTCTAGTTATGCTGTCAGTTTAGGGGTCTGCAATCCGCTAGTTACCTGCGGGATCATCTGCTGCAAGGAGCATAAAGGACAAGATGAGTTTCTTAACTGGACTGCCATTGTTTTATATCTGTTATTCCTATTATCCATACTTTAACCATTTACCTCCCTGCGAGGAGTTAATACCTTGTTCTATTAAACTGTTACATTTTGTTAACCCTTGCTCTATCTCCTGTCTGTCACTGCATCCCGCAATCTGCTTACACACCTAGTGCGGTTGTTGTATTCTGGGGCTGGAACAGGGTAAGACGGTCGACATGCCTACATGTATGCTACAGGAGCTATCAAACTTACAAAATATTCGCTATATCTGCTTCCAATTTACTGTTTTTTTTTCTGGTATTAACCCTTTACACTTTATTGCACTTTATTGCACTTTAGCATATTACATAGATGCTAACAGTCACTTGGCCTTTTCTGTCCATTTGGTTCTATTTCCCTTGTATTTTGTCTTCTGACTTCTAATTAATCCCCTCCTGTGTCTGTAACCAATCTGCCTGCTGGCCCTCCCTCCTGATCACACCTGACCTGTTTCATGTGCTGTTAACTTGTTATAAATGCAGACTCATAGGTCTGTCTGGACCTTGGTCTGTCTCTATAAGGATGTCTCTTTAAGGATAACTGACTACAGAAATATGTCAGAAATGAGTCAGAAGTGAACAGAAGGTACGACTAACTTTTCTTAAATGTACTATATTTCTTCCTCTTTCCTCCACACTTAACTCCCACCATGCTGACATACGCTCTACCAGTTTTTCCTCCAATAATCCTCACTCTCCTTCCCTATCCGCAAACTCTAGCACCCGCTAACCAACTACTAATCTCTGCTTCCCTCTTGCCTCCACACCTAACCTCCTCCGCTGACCTGCTCCTCAACCTCAGATCTCTCCTAATAAGACACAAAACAAGCTGCCCACTGTCCTTCTCCCACATACTCTGTCTCTCTCTGCTTCTCCTCACTGATGGTGACATATCTCCCAATCCTGGACCCCCACATCTCATACCTCCCATTATTATCCCCTCCTATCGCTCCCAACCGAGTATTAACACCCGAAATCCTTCCAACCTCAAATCCGTGCCCTTGACGCCCACCACCCTGCTCCCTCTCTCTGGATCACTCTGGAATGCACGCTCCGTCTGCAATAAACTCCATGTGATTCACGACCTCTTTACCTCTCATAATTTTACCTTCCTTGGCCTCACTGAAACATGGCTGACACCCTCCGACACCGCCTCCCCTGCTGCGCTATGTTACGGCGGCCTCCACTTCACCCACACTCCCCGCCCCGGCAACATACATGGTGGAGGTGTGGGCCTTCTCCTTTCTTCTAACTGTATCTTTAACCCAATCCCACCTCTTCCTTCCCTTATCCTCCCCTCTTTTGAACTCCACTCTGTCCGCATCTACTCTCCCTCCAACCTCCAAGTGGCTGTCATATACCGACCTCCGGGCCCGAGCACTGCCTTTATTGACCAATTCTCAACCTGGCTCCTCCACTTTCTCTCTGCTGACATTCCCACCATCATCATGGGTGACTTCAACATCCCCATTGACACCCACCAGTCGGCAGCCTCTAAACTCCTATCCCTTACATCATCTTTTGGACTTACCCAGTGGTCCTCCTCAGCCACGCACACAGATGGGCATACACTCGACCTGGTCTTCACCCATCTCTGCTCCCTATCTAACTTCACAACCTCCCCTCTCCCCCTATCTGACCACCATCTACTCACTTTCTCATCCCTGTCCTCCTCACCTGTCACCCATGTCCAGCAACATGCGCACCCCCGCAGAAACCTTGCTCACCTAGACACCCACAAACTCTCTGACTCTATTCTACCACTGGCATCCATATCCTCACTCCACGACACAGACACTGCCACTAGTTTCTACAATGCCACTCTTGCATCAGCCATCGACTCGGTCGCCCCTGTCATGCATAACAGACGGCGACAAATCAATAGACAACCCTGGCACAATAACACCACAAAAAAGCTTCGGCAAGCATCCAGAATTGCTGAACGGCGCTGGAAGAAAACGCATTCACAAGACGACTTCACTGCACTCAAACAAGCAACACTTGCATTCAAATCAGCTCTCACCTCTGCTAAACAGGCCTACTTTACATCCCTTGTATCTTCCTTATCCCACAACCCCAAACAATTGTTCAATACTTTTAACTCCCTCCTCCGCCCACCACTGCCCCCTCCTACCTCCCTTATCTCTGCTGAGGACTTCGCCATGCACTTCAAAAACAAGATAGACGAAACACGGCAAGTCTTTATTATTCAACCACCACAACCCCTTTGTATATCTGACCAATGCCCAAACCCCATAACCTCCTTACCCAACATCACGGAAGGGGAGCTTGCTCATCTTCTCTCCAAATCACACCTCACCACTTGTGCACTCAACCCCATCCCATCCCACCTCCTCCCCAACCTCGCCACCACTCTTATCCCATCACTAACCCACCTCTTCAATCTATCACTAACTTCTAATATAAATAGCACTGCACACTCAAGAGGGAATTCCATGCAAAATAGAACAAATTTTATTGATACAACCAACCAATATGGGAAGCATAATAATCAAAGCGTCATAAACATAACGTTTCGACTCTCCCGAGTCTTTTTCAAACGCCGCTGAAAAATTGCTTCAGACGGAGTTTATTTTAAAGAGGCAATTAATGCATTGCTGTAGCAATCGAATAGCCCAGAGTCAAAATTAGGAAGAGATGTCTCCCCAAGGTGAGACCTGGATGGTTGTAAGATAAAGTGGCGATTAGGAACTTTCAAGATGAAAGGTGTAAAGTCTTATGGTGGTATGATGCAGCGACGCTCCCGCGTCTTGCTGGGTTGTAGCGTCGCTGCATCATACCACCATAAGACTTTACACCTTTCATCTTCAATAAAATTTGTTCTATTTTGCATGGAATTCCCTCTTGAGTGTGCAGTGCTATTTATATTACTAGTTCGGGATTTATTCCATGACACTAGCACCTCGCCACTATTAGATTCGAGTGCACAACAATAATCTTCTATCACTAACTTCTGGTACCTTCCCTTCTGCTTTCAAACATGCCACAATCACGCCTATCCTCAAAAAGCCAACCCTCGACCCAACCGCTATGTCCAGCTATCGCCCAATATCGCTGCTCCCACTCGCTTCCAAACTCCTGGAACAGCACGTCCACGCTGAACTTTCCTCCCATCTCTCATCTAACTTGCTCTTTGACAATCTACAATCTGGTTTCCGCCCCCATCATTCCACTGAAACAGCCTTGACCAAAATTACTGACGACCTACTTACAGCCAAAGCTAACGAACAATACTCTATACTCCTCCTTCTTGACCTGTCCTCTGCTTTCGACACAGTTGACCATTGCCTTCTACTACAGATTCTCTCCTCCTTTGGCATCAAGGACCTCGCCCTATCCTGGATCTCCTCATACCTTTCCAACTGCACATTCAGCGTCTCCCACTCCCACACTACCTCCTCGTCCCACCCTCTCTCTGTTGGAGTCCCCCAAGGCTCTGTTCTAGGACCCCTACTCTTCTCAATCTATAAACTTGGCCTGGGGCAACTCATAAAGTCCCATGGATTCCAGTACCACCTTTATGCTGATGACACTCAGATCTACCTCTCTGGCCCAGACATCACCTCTCTGCTGTCCAGAATCCCTGAGTGTCTATCAGCCATATCCTCCTTCTTCTCCTCCCGCTTCCTCAAACTCAATGTGGACAAATCTGAACTCATCATCTTTCCCCCATCTCACAGATCTTCCTTACCTGACCTATCTATAACAATTGACAACACCACGCTTTCCCCCGTACCGGAGGTCCGCTGCCTCGGAATAACCATTGACTCTGCCCTGTCCTTCAAACCACACATCCAAGCTCTTTCTACCTCCTGTCGCCTCCAGCTCAAAAATATTTCCAGAATCCGTCCCTTCCTCAACCCTCACTCTACTTAAATGCTTGTGCATGCCCTCATCATCTCCCGCCTCGACTACTGCAACATCCTTTTCTCTGGCCTCCCTGCTAACACACTCGCACCTCTCCAGTCCATCCTTAACTCTGCTGCCAGAATAATTCATCTCTCTCCTCTCTACTCCTCCGCATCTCCCCTCTGCAAATCTCTTCACTGGCTCCCATTCCCTCAGCGAATCCAATTCAAATTACTAATACTGACCTACAAGGCCATCTATAACCTGTCTCCCCCATATGTCTCTGAACTAATCTCCCGATACCTTCCCTCACGTAATCTCCGGTCCTCCCAAGACCTCCTTCTCTCCTCCACACTTATTCGCTCCTCACTAGTGTTGAGCGATAGTGCTCGATATCTAAAAATATCGTATCGAAATTGTATCGCCGATAGCACTAAATATCGTCGATATCCGATTTCGATACCGGAAGTCCAATGTAAGTCTATGGGAACAAAATATCGCAACTAAAAAAAACCTTTATTTCCTTGTAAACACTAAATATACACACATAGAATACTATATATATATATATATATATATATACATGTCATTGTGACATATATATATACATACATATATGTATAGTTTATACACTTCTACATAGTAAAATATCCTCTGATTCAATTGCCGGGTAAAGCCGGCTTCTGTGAAAAGACAGAAGCACCCGACATGAAATGACACTTGGTGTACATAGGGTTAACCATGTCTTTTCATGTCGTTTGCAATCTGATTTGCACAAACAATTACATCAGTCTATGTGTGCAAAATTTCACACCTGTAGGGGTTAATTAAAGGTGTAAATTCGTTGTAAAAAAAACGGACTTTTTTGCTACGAATTTACACCTTTAATTAACCCCTACAGGTGTGAAATTTTGCACACTTACACTCATGTAATTGTTTGTGCAAATCAGATATCAAACTACATGAAAAGACATGGTTAACTCTATGTAAACCAAGTGTCATTTCATGTCGGGTTCTGCATTTTCACAAAAGCCGGCAATTGAATTAGCGGCTATTATACTATGTAGAAGTGTATGAACTATAAATATAAATATATATATATATATGTGTCACAAATTCAATGACATGGGGAGTGGCTTAAGCCTCATGGTGTGCAGGACGTGAGCCATAGGAGCTCCTGAGGGAAAATCTCCATTGCTACAATTCACAGCGACATCACAAGCCTTACAAGCTCCTTTCTACAAAAATTAGCATTTTCTCCCTTCAAGCTTCATAAAGAACCAACTCTTTCTGCAATCAAGCCATTTTAAGATCCACAACGACCCGCGGCCTAGCAGGATCTGACTGCGACCTATACATGCGGCCATAGGCCTCTCCACAGGCCCGAGGCAATCAAGATCAAATATTCAGCCTCAGACCGGATCCTGCGATACTCTGACACCGGGTAAAAAGACCATTCACATCTTACCTGAATCCTATTCAGTCGGCGGTGCCCGACCATCTCCTGACACCCTCCAAAAGAACCCGGCGCTGAAGACCTCTCTCCTGCATAACGGAGACGCCGGCGCGGCATTCACTGGCGCCCACCAACTCGCAGTTAAGCGCCTCTCTGCGGAGGTAGAGATCCATTCGTCGGACTCAGCGGAACACTAGTGGAGGACTACCCGAGGAGCAGCGTTTTCGGATCGCCGCTTGTTCCTTCACCTGAATCCGACGTCGATCGCAGATGCACAGCGACTCCCGGGACCCACATTCCACAGTTGCGGTCACCGGCATCGCCCCTTGTTCAGCGGTCCTGGGCTGCTCTCAGAGCGGTGTTCCCTGGTGATCCCTGGCTTTAGTAGCCGCCTTCTAGCCGCCTCAGGTGTCTCTCCGGCGGATATATCCAGTCTGTGGCGCCCGACCACTTCCCGGCACCCTCCGGAAGAACCCGGCGCTGAAGACCTCTCTCCTGCGTGGCGGGGACTTCGGCGCGGCATTCACTGGCGCTCACCAGCTTGCAGCTGGGCGCCTCTCTGTGGAGGTAGAGATCCATTCAGACACAGCGGAACGCAAAAGAGGACTACCCAGGACTGCCCAGGGAGCGACGTTTTCGGATCGCTGCTTGTTCCGTCGCCTGAGTTCAACGTCGATCGCGGCGTCATAGCGGCTCTCGGGATCCACTTCCTATAGCTGCGGGCGCCGTCATCGCCTCTTGCTCAGCGGTTCTGAGCTACTCCAGAACGGCGATCCCTAGAGGTGGTCCCCCCGCAGTTTTCCTTCACAGGAATCCAGCATACTCCTCTCCGGATCTCCCTCTGTCATCAGATTAAAACAGCAGCTCCGTGCTGCAGCTGCTCACTTTACCACAAACAGCGGCTGTCACTTCTATCTGCAGCCGTGAATCAGTGACCAGCTGCCTACACCATCATCGGAGCTCTTCAATTCAACGATCTGCAGTCTCAAACAAGTAAGACTAGAGCAACGCTCTGCAGCAGAGACGAGCAGGTCTCCAGGAGAAATAGCCTGCTTCGCTGCAACATAGCCCAGTTAAAAGTGGTGTTACAAGCGTACTGATCGTATCCCTAATCCTGTTGGGCGCAACGCTCTGCAGTCACACAAACGCTTTTCACCACAGGCGCCTGCATCACTATAATCAGTATTATTGTCTACTTATTGTGTTTTTTAGAACACCACATAATTTCTATTTTAAGGGCAAGACCTCCTGGCTCCCTTTGTACTCTAATAACATATATATAGATCCTGTAGATCTACTAAGATATCTAATTTCTCTCAATATTAGTGAGAGCTCACTGATAGTCACCCTTGTTGACTCTCACAAAATCAGTTCTCACCTCCATCACCACTAACGTTATTGGCTCCAATCCTATTTCCCTAAAGGAATTAACTTTACCAAACTCAGAAAATATAGGTAATTCCACTCTACATACTATAAAGTCTAATATAGAGCTAAATCAGCAATCTCCATATATTTAGCAATTTATAGGCTTCCGATTAATGTTTTATGATTGCTTTACTACTAATACCACCTGAATAGTTCTGGAATAAATTCTATAGTTTATTTTACAGTTATCTATTTACTCCCAACTTTATCTGGAGCTCACTTGGTGGTTCCCCGGTTGACTCGCATAACAGTTAATTCTCATCTTCATTTTCAGCAACACTGTCTTTGTTTTTCTGTTTTTACCCAGGCTTTTAATACCAATATAAAGCTGGAATACCTGTCTATATTGATATACCAAACCTAGAGCTATAATAATAGCTTTTTTTTTCATATATTCTGTGACTCATACTTTTCAATTACAGGTTGTATAAGTCAGAATACTTATATTAGCACAGTCAACGTTTTACAATTGATTGTACATAATATGCTCATTTGGTGAGTTCAATTTTCACAAACTTGATAAGGTCAACTTAAATAGCTTTACATTTAACTGTATGTTTCTAAAGTTTAATATTTAATTCTACATATACACTCACTTTACACAACCAATCTACATATACACTTATCTGAAAGGTCAACCCTCACAGCTTTACCTTCATTTGTCTATACTTTGTATTCTGTATTGAATTTAAGTAACATATTTTTCTCAAAATGAGTAATCGACCTAACTCTCAAAAAACTGTTAATAATTCCCCAAAACGACAAAAGGAGTCCAAAACAAATAATTTGCGTTCCAATTACAGTCCTTCTAAGGATCAAACCAATCTGATCAGCCCCACCAGGTCGAGATCCCCATTAAAGACTGACATAAAGTCATCTTTACCGCGCCTAAGTGACAAAAAAGACAAAAAATCGGTACTTTTTGCAGATACAGCAAAACCTCATCAAAACAAAACTCAACATGCCCCACTATCCATTACTCAATCATCCCCCATGCATGAAAGTATGGACCTCTCCATCTCAGCTAAAAGAAAAGAACCGGGGGATTGGGGGAAAAATTCCCAGACTCTCAGGGTAGTGAGGATGATGACCATAGTGATTCCTCAACCTCACCCAATTCCACCCCTGCTAAACATAGGCACAAACCAAATTTAGAAACAATACCGGCCTCCTCAGGCCTTTCCTCTATACCTTTGAATGCTCCCTCTCCCAGCCCAATGTTGGAGCAAGTGGAAGCATTCATGACCAACCTAGCTACAAAAATAAATGAAAATATGAAAAAAAACTTTGAGGAACAAGCAAAAATGTTTCAAAGTTCCTTTGATCAATTAAACAAAAAATTCATGGATCAAGAGGAGAGGCTGTCAGAGGTCAAAAAAACTGCCTTAGAAGCATCATCTGAGATTTATAATCTGACCAATGAGGTCAAAAGGCTCAGAATTAAACTGGCTGATCTGGAAGATCGTAACCGCAGGAATAACTTTAAAATCCGAGGCATACCTGAGAGCATCACCCCGGATAATCTAGCAGAACATGCTCGCTCCATTTTCAAAAAAGCTATTCCTTCTTTAACAAATCTTGACCTGAATATCGACAGGATACATAGACTCCCTCGACCTAGTTCAATTCCACAGGATACTCCGAGGGATACCATCCTGCGCATGCATTTTTATGCAACGAAGGAAAAAATCTTCCAATATCTTAAAGAAAAGAAAACATTCCCAGAACCTTTCCAAAATTTAAAAATTTACACCGACCTCTCTAAAGACACCCTTGAATCTAGGAAAACCTTTAATGAGGTCACGTCATTCTTCAGGGAAAAAGGAATTTCCTATAGATGGGGCTTTCCACTAAAACTTCTAGTCTACCTAAATGGGAAAACAATCCCAATTTTTTCTGTGGAGGAGGGGCT